>OX104065.1:107086971-107272324 GCA_944474145.2 Dicrocoelium dendriticum
GCGAATATCTCGATGATATCCTTATCACGGGTCGCACAGCAAAGGAGCACTTGTACACGTTGGACCGGGTGTTGCATAAACTCTCTGAACACGGTTTGCGTTTGAAACGCTCCAAATGTGTTTTCCTAGTTGATTCAGTTGACTACCTCGGTTATAGACTGGACAAGCATGGTTTACATGCGCGGAAAGATAAATTACGACCCATTATTTCTGCACCCTCACCTCTTAACGGAGCCCAGTTACGCTCGTTCGTTAGAATGCTTTCACATTATCGTCGGTTCCTACCTAAGCTTGCTTCTGTTCTGGCACCACTTCACAACTTGCTGAAAAATGATTCTAAGTGGGCATGGGGCGAGGAAAAGCAACAAGCATTTGACAGGGCAAAAGGTCTCCTTGCTTCTTCACCAGTCTTGGTACATTACGACCCCAACAAACCCCTCATCCTAGTGTGATGCTTCACCTTTTGGAGTCGGGGCAGTGCTGGGACATAAAGTTTACGACGGAACAGTTCGCCCTATTGCTTTCGCGTCCCGCACACTACAACCTGCTGAGCAAAATTACGCACAATTAGACAAGGAAGTACTGGCCGTAGTATTCGGAGTAAAGCGGTTCCATCAGTACTTGTGGGGCAACCAGTTTGAGATACAGACTTACCATAAACCACTGTTATCACTTCTCGGTAAGGAACGAGGCATAGAACAACTTAACGCACCCCGAATGGTACGCTGGGCCCTCCTACTTTCTGCTTACAATTATCAAATCCGATACATTGCCGGTCCTCACAATAATGTCGCTGATGCTCTCAGTAGATTGCCACAGATTGACCAACAGGAGGAAAGAAGTGACGCGCCCTACGAGTTTGTTCAACTTTTGCAGCCCCTGAATACTACACCCATATCTGGCGACATGGCTAGGAAAGCTACATACAGCGACCCCGTTCTATCGACTGTGAAACGTATGCTGCTGCGTGGCTGGGGTTCGCGAGTCCCTGGTGATCTGCGTCCGTTTTTCAATTGTAGATTTGAGCTGAGCCTGCATGAAGGATGTATCCTACGTGGATCTCGCATCGTTCTTCCATTGACTCTCAGGTCAGCTGTACTGAAAGAATTACATGATGCACATCCAGGTATTGTCCGCATGAAAGCCCTCGCCAGATCCTACTGCTGGTGGCCAGCGATTGACCGAGACATCGAAGCACTTTTGAGTACTTGTAACACATGCCAAAAATATCAAAGAGATAAGCCAACAGGCCCAATTCACCCTTGGCAGTTGCTCGACAGCCCATGGGAACGTGTCCACGCCAATTACTTTGGCCCGATCGAAGGAAAAATGTCGCTACTTTTAGTAGATGCGTACTCCAAATGGATTGATGTGCATGTTGTTGCAAACGCTACTGCAGAAGCTACAATCAATGGCGTACGCTTTAGTCTATCTACACATGGCATACCGAAAACATTAGTTACTGAAAACGGTCCGCAATTTACGAGTGCAGCGTTCAAAGAATACCTGCACAACAACGGCGTTCATCACATGACTTCCGCACCGTACCATCCAGCGTCAAACGGTTTAGCTGAAAGAGCGGTCCAAACCGTGAAAACTGGTCTTCTAAAGCAGCGTAATGGCTCGTTACGAACCAAACTTGACCGATTCTTGTTCGCATATCGGATCACACCGCTAGAGTCTATCGGAAAGAGCCCTGGGAGGCAACGTTTGGGCGTCGACTACGTACGAGGCTAGACCTACTTTTTCCAGACCCTCGTCAGACCAGGCGTTGCCAGCAACAACGTAAGCATGAAAGTGGACGCGCACCAGTTAAGCCCCAGAAGTCGATAGTGGAACGTGATGTTTACACGAAACTACCGCATGAGCAGTTATGGCAGCCTGGCACCGTGCTTACAAGATCAGAAACGGAGGCCGAAATACAACTAGAGAGAGGAGAGACAGTACGCAGGCACAATGATTTCATCCGGCTCCGCACCCCAGTCACACCGTACCCTGGGGAAGAGAAAGTGGTTCCAGAAGATCTGGAGGAGACAAACAAAAACCAAACGGAAGAAATCGATCAGTCGATTGCTATTCGGAAACCGCACCGCTCACCTAAGCCGATAGAACGTTACATTTCGCAACTGTGCTTCCATCTGTTACGTGAGGGGATGTTACATATGTGTCGTCCGCTAAACCGCTGAGCCGATGAGCAAACACAGACACACACAGGTCGATTGACCGATAGCTGATTCGTCCACTCTTTTTCCTTGTGCTGATTGGTTCCTTTTCGACTTATTCATTTGGTGTAACCTACAAGCTAATGACTACAGTTTTTGACACGTCCCATCCGGTGTGTTCTTATTCACATTTTGCGCGGACTAAGGATATAGGTATAGGTATAGCAATACTCGAGTAATACGTATCACAATGCGTAGGGCAAACCACACTACAAGGCGGATCACAGTATGATTGGAAGATGTGCAGTTTTCACAAAAGCTGATAGACATGCTTCCAATTTTTTCCGGTGACGGAAAGAGCACACAAAAACGACTTGAGTGGTAAAGGATAATTCCAAATCCGTTAAGATCGCCCTAGATGACGTACAAATTGTATACATCGCCGGAGATTCGGTTTTGTGTCCACTTGACAATGACCTTGACTAATAGATCACGGATGCTAAGCCAAGCGGTTGCACTGTCCGAGCGCTTGTATACCAGCCAGGACCATTCTGGGACCCTGAGGCGACCTATCTGATGATGTCTTGGTCATGGTCGTTCTAAGGAGTAGGACTCGCAAATGCCTGGCGATAAGGGATGCAGTATGGCGTGCCTACAAGATTAACCCTGACTCAGAGACATGGGGAAATTTCCTGACCCATCGCAACCATTGCACTGCACTTGTCCGTGAGGACAAACTAACTTATCAACAGAGCCTAGCCAAAAAATTCATGGCAAACAACAAACTGCTATATAGGCATGTCAATAAGCTTCGTAAAGTGAAGCATGGAATCCCCCCACTTTTCACGACAGGCGGTAGAGTACAAAGCGCCGAAGAAGCAGCTAATGCCCTGCGGCTGCAATACGCCCCAATCTTCGAACTCGCAACTTCTACCTGTCCCATATTATCAAGCACATTACCGACACCTTTGTTTACAAATGTAATTTTCAACCCATCAATTGTGCTGAGGAAGTTACTCTCACTGCGTGAGCATAGTTCTCCAGGAGCAGACAACATCCGCCCGAAGGCACTGAAGGCTATGGCCACCAAGCTAGCTGAACCACTGTCACAGTTCTTCCAAAGGTGCTTTGATGAACAGCAAGTCCCCACTATGTGGAAGTGTGGCATTATAACCCCTATTTTTAAAGGCGGTAGCCGTTCCGATCCTGCAAACTATCGTCCAGTGACTCTCCTCCCTGTGCTCGCGAAGGTGATGGAAGCAGTCGTCGCTGAGGCTTTAATGGACTACCTGGAAAAATGCAACATCTTGGTACCGGAACAGCATGGCTTCCGTCAACACCGGTCATGCACCACCAACCTACTTATTGCTCGAGGTAGTTGGACGGAAGTGGCCGATGATGGGGTCGGAGTCGATGTCATCTATCTGGACTTCTCCAAAGCTTTCGACCGCCTTGATCACCGCATCCTACTTCAAAGACTACAAAGTTACGGAATCGGAGATCCTGTACTTGGTTGGATTGGCAACTTCCTTTACCAACGAAAGCTTCAAGTACGTGTTAGGGGATCACTTTCTAACCCAATTGAGGTGCAATGTGGTGTCCCACAAGGCTCAGTGCTGGGACCGCGTTTATTCCTGGTGTTTATCAACGACCTGGCAAGGGTCATCTCCTCAAATTTCCTGCTTTTCGCCGATGATGTCAAGATATGGCGGGCGATTGGTAACAAGCCAGATCAGGATCTGCTCCAACATGACCTAGATTGCATTTATGAATGGTCAAAGAGGAACAAGCTTCAATTGAACATAGCTAAGTGCAAAGTGATGCATCTGCGTCACCAGCCGGTGAGCGCTTACAAGATTGGAGACCACACCTTGGAGAAGGTTTCTCAGGAGCGTGACCTTGGTGTATTGGTGCAGGAAGATCTCGGGTGTTCAAAACAAGCAGAGAAGGTGACGAAAACCGGAAATCAACACCTCGGCCTTCTTCGCAGAGCCTTCGGTCGGTTTGAACCCTCAATCTTTCCCCAAATGCTTAACGCTTACGTGCGACCGCACGTGGAATATGCTATTCAGGTGTGGCAGCCGTGGCAGAAACAGGATCTCGTTGCTCTCGAGACTCCTCAACGAAGGGCAACCAAGAATGTCAGGGGCCTCTTTCATTTGCCCTATCAGCTTAGATTGAAATCTCTAAGAATCTACAGCAGTCGATATCGGCTTTTGCGGGGGGATCTCATAATGGTTTACCAGATCCTGAAGAACCCAAACCACATTTGTCGTCCGCTGCTGGAATTGAACCACAACACTAAACTAAGAGGTCACCCTCTGAAACTGACAATTCAGTATAGCCGGCTTGAATGCCGTAGAAATTTCTTTTCTCTCCGCGTGTGCCAGCCGTGGAACGCCCTCCCTAATTATGTCGTCTCTGCTCCCAATCTGGCAATATTTAAAAAACGTGTTGACGATGCATTGTCTCACTTGCATTTCATTTTATGACTTGTTAGCCAGGGGCTACAAAACGCAATCAAACGGTGTCTTGCCAAAGGCCTAACCAATGGATTTACGGATTTATATGTTTAATACGCGAACATATCCGCTATTCTACATAAGTTTATGGTGAGTCCACCACAACGCTGTTCACTTTATCATGCAATTGATTTTCACACTAATTTCCATCCTACGGGACTTGTTAAGCAACGCTTTTTTACCCGTTATAAACCATTGTTCCATTGTTCCATTGTGTTTGTCGCTGCAGATGGCCAGGAATGGCAGATAGACCAAAACAATTTCTCGAGCCGATTGGGACCAATCAGATCCAGCTTCACTTCTGTGTTGTAACGGCTCTCGTCGAATGTGCCTCCTGGAAAGGAACAATGGGTAAAAAACAACGGGTAAAAAGCGTCGCTTAACAAGTACCGTGGGATGGAAATTATTGCGAAAAGCAATCGCATAATAAAGTGAAAAGCGTTGTGGTGGACTCACCATAGACTTATGCGGATTAGCGAAGATGTTCGAGTATTAAACGTGTAAATCGATAAATCCATTGGTTAAGCGTTTGGCAAGACACCACTTGATTGCGTTTTGTAGCCCTTGGCTAACAAGTCATAAAATGAAATGTAAGTGAGACAATGCATCATCAACACGTTTTTTAAATATCGCCAGATTGGGAGCAGAGACGACATAATTAGGAAGGGCGTTCCAAGGCTGGCACATGCGGAGAGAAAAGCAATTTCTACAGCATTCAAGCCGGAGAGGGAGCAGTGCAGATACCCGGTTAGTCGCACGCGCCCACTATAGGCGACGGTGGCGGATTTGGAAGTCGACTGGAATGATGGCTTGCCAAGGGATGGGTAGAGATCCTCGGAGGTGCTCGCGATGTCAAAGGCAATGCTTGACTGCAATCTGGTAGGCCGACCGTTGATCTGAATGCCGTCAGACCACCTGCCGTCAACAGCGCTGACGGCGAATGGGTCAGTAAGCTCACAGAAATGCCGATGGTATCGATTTTGGGTTTTGCTCTCGATCGAACATATTCGTCAGACTTGGGACCAGGAACGTTCTGGCCAAATAGGTTGATGGTGATTTGTGATCGCATTCACAAGCCCCCATCCGATCGCATGGCTGGTAGAAAGTGCAGTCTCGGTGGCAATGTCAGTCACCATATATTTACAAGAACAGGGTGGGGACCCCGCTTCGTTGTAGTGCGCAGCCCTCACAGTAGTCTATTAGTTTTGTCGTCATGTGTCTCCTGGAGTTTCCGGAGGATAATTTACGGGTTCAGCGCGATTGCTTCCTATGAGAGCAGGAATGACAACAGTACAGCCATCTTAGGTGTCTTTGGGTGAATGACCGCATCGGACAAGACGTACCGGCACAGGGACATCGATTCTTCCAGTATTTCGACATATGTAGAATCGATGTGTCTAAGTCCTGATAACAGTGTGCTCTGTAAGACGAAGGGTCACCCTTGAAGATTGGAGTCACTAGTCGATGGGGACATTGACAGGTTCTCGAGCATCTTGTATTTGTCTGCATGCTGGGTGGATAACGACGTTTCCGCACAATGTCTTATGTAGGTTGCCGGTGTTTTTGAAGCAAGTTGACGCTTGAGTGGGATTTCTGTTGTGTATCCTGTGGTGAGATAAATAATCGCAGGTTCCTAATGACGCAGTGGTTTGGTTAAGTGAGAACTTCAAATATCTATGCTTGGTCATAAATTTGTGCGTCCACACCTTATAGAAGACACCATCTTGTTGGAAGTAGGAATCTCATCTGATGCGTTTTTAGCTGGATTTTCGAAGTAATTTGATTATACACTCCAGACGATTTTGGTGTGTCTCCATCTATGAGTTACCACCTGGATAAGTTATTATTGAGTTAGTTACGGATAAGTTATCGTAACAAACTATGATCCGGGCACCGCTATATCCCCCTTGGAGTACGCTACGATACTAGCAATAGGGGACAGCTGTTTCGAATGATCTCAAACAACCAACGGACTACCACTTTTAGCAACAACGTTCATTACTTCTTCGTTGGCGTATATCCGGCTTGACTTCTACGACAGATCATACATTAGAGGTGAATATACTGAAAACGATTGACTGGCTATTGGTTGTTACGATTCGGCTTTGAACTGATCACTGAAATGAGTTGAGGTCCTCAGAGCTTAGAGACTATAGATTCTTATAAAGAGAGCATAGCTGTAAGGCCGAATCAGGAAAGTATACTGCGCAATCACATAAGTCCATCCCTGAACCAGATATTGGAGGATCCTACGCGTCTGCCACCAAACTTGTGTCGCCACACATTAGCCGCGGATGGCACTGAAGTGATTCAATGGTCTGGACTTTTGGGCTGACAACAGAGTTGAAATTGAGCTTAGTGTGATGGTGCATATTTACTTTGTCTGTCCAATATGTCAGATCCTAGGAGAGAGGTCTTATGAGTGAATCTCAGCGACCGTGATTTCTTCTTTCAACCGTTTCTATTATAATGACGAAGTCACAAGACGGTGGGGTTAATGATAGCGAAACCTGTATCATCCACTTAGGCTTTGTGCAATAGTGTACAAACAGGTGTGTATTTAAGGCACCAACAGCGTACTTAAAATTGTGGGCCTCGGAGTCAGTTTATACCGTCTACTCTAGCTAGTTTTAGTGAAATTTTGCTATTGTTCCAGTTGCGCGTTTTGTATAGACTGCCCTTACGGTTGATTTTCATTCTTGTTGTACATTGGGTGTTCTTATGACCGTAGACAGCGACCTGTTGTTTCCAAGTTCAGCGCCATAAACAGGCGTGGTTGCCGCTTGTTTCTGCTGGACGTTATCATCCGGTTAATCATGGTTAGACTTTCAAACTCTGCGGAAACAGACAGCGTGGCCATTCGGTGCGTAAATTGTGCAGCATTCCATTGTGTTTGGATGAGGGCGTAGCATTCGACACTCTGATGTCGCGTCCTTCTATCTTACGGTGATAAGAGAATCCACGACGTCGACGCATCGATGTCATACATTAAATGAGGTACACTCTATGAATGTGTCACCACTCTTTCATTTGTGAGGTTGGGGCCCTTGGTTTTCGGGAAGCTGTAGATCTTTGACATCGTGGACAGTGATTGAACTTTGTTAAGAAGGATCCTGCTCGATATCCATTTATTGTGTCAACTATTAGTTACTTTCATTTTACTATTGTTCGTTTCTTAAGTTTTATTGGCAGGCTACTTCGTTCGTAATTGTGTTATGTTAGAGACTCATTTCCGCTAACGCCGCATCCTGGAACACGCGTGATTTTAGCGCTTCTCATTCTCCTGTGCTGTTCAGCGTATCATATGTTGCTGGCTATCCCCAACCTGTTTCAATAGGTTTGCTTCTACCACTACTGCACCCTATATAAATAAAGCATTCTCTCATGTTAACACATTTGTCGTGGTTCGTCTTTCATGTTCACATTGCGATCATTGGATGCGAACAGTCGACTCCGATACAACATCCTTGAACATTCTGCTCTCGGTATTGTACTGTGGTGTACTACTAACGCGTAGTATGTGATGAATTGACCACGCGTGGGGAATTCAATGAAACCACGAATCACTGTGGACGAAGGACGCGTAGTGCACAAATCAACGGTCACCCAAACGCTGTGTATGAGGTTGCGCAGCGGAACCCAGGATCAGTACGATATCACGAAAAAGTGTGCAAATGGACCCCATTTTCTATATTCGTACTAGTATGATATTCAGGCGTGGGTTCTCTGCTACACAACTCGTCTGCATCGCGTTGCGTTTTCAAAAGTCCGATATATGCGCTCATTGTTAGTGATCGTTCCGAAGAAATGCTAAGGTGATAAACGCCTTGCATAATAATACTTTCAGAATATTGGTACCTGGTCAAGGAATAGTTAACTAACTTGTCCCTCGGTTGTTGAGCTACTCAACAGAGTGGTAGGTAAGTGATGGGTTCCGATTACTGTGAATCCTGGATGCACGTATACTAAGGTATGATGGTGTTCTATTGGAGATGCCCGGAGAAAAATGGGACCTAAAGTTAGCAGCCTCAATACCGGCCCTGTGGATTTGTGGGTATCCGTGGATGTGAGCATCTTAGTGTGTTCGTTGTATTACCCAATTAAGAATGCACTGTGGACAATCAGGTAACCTCCTCTCTCAGCTCATGCTATCTCTACCTGACGAGTTCCAATAAGGACGAAATCGGTCGGTCTTGGAGTGCTGTGTTAGGAGAGAGAACTTTAGAACCCCCCCCACACACACACACACTTCGGATGCAGTCCCAGTGATCGAAATGACATAGATTTAGTTTAAAGCAAACTGTAGGCTTAACCCAAATAGCGTGTCGCAATCCAGATACACGGCGGTTACTCCAAGATCCAAGCGCTATGTCCAACACTGCTGTGGAGGTCTGATCTAGAGACCAAGAGGAAAGCCGTTGATCAATGTGTTGGGCTTCCCTCTAAACTCAAACTAATTCTACCTGACGAGACCAAATCAGGAGGAAAGCGATAGTCGTGGAGAGAGTAGCTCTGAAACTCTCCACAGTCAGTCAACCGGTTTTGTGTAATTATCCTGTGGTCCGTGTGGTCAATATTATCCCGGTCGAGGTAGGTGAATTGATCACCGCTGTAGCAAAGAGTCGCTGGAAATTGAATTGCTTTGAATTGGCGTGGTACACTTGGGATTGAAAATATTTGTTCATCAAACCACAATTGCAATCAGAGGAACCGGGTAGTTATCGCGCCGTTGGTTTGTACATCCCTCCATGCATTGGATAGTCGTGTGATTAGAGAAACACATCAGTTCCAAGTTTATCGCTAGGTTGTCTAGGATACCTGGTTTGTGAATGGATTGCGACAAGCAACCTCAATTTGCATCCCAATTTACAACGGAGTGCACCTCGTTCATTTCGGTCACTGGGGCCGCATTTGAAACTAACAATTCATGCGCTTGTCCATGTGAAGTGTTGTAGAGCTGCCTTCGTACTACTGCACTGCTGCTATTCTGCGCCTGCGAGACTACGACCGCCTGATTGCTCAGTCACGCGCCCAACCAACCGACGGGTTACAGAAGGCCAAGGCTCGGTAAACTGGGAGTCTATTCTGCACGATAGTTCAGTTCGATTTATTGGTGAACGAAACATACTAATTTTGGAAACGTTTGGCTCTCAGCCAATATGAGTTTATTCCGTCCCACGGAGTTTCCATATTTGGCGGAATGATTCGCCTCCGTTGACTCGGGCTTGTATTTGCTGGCCAATCAGTTTGCAGCCGATTCCCAAATTTGGCAAAACAGTCGAAGGTCGTTCCACGCTCGTGCTGGTGACCTTCGCATGCAGCAAACAGCGCACGTGCTCCGCGTTAAGCCTGTGCGCGACCTCGGATCTGGACACTGACCGCATTTGAAACTAACATTTCATGCGATTGTCCATGTGAAGAGTCCAGCCGTGTACTGTACTGTTATTGCACTTTGGGGTAGCTTGATCCACCTGAAGCACTAGTGGAACCGTTTGAGGTGGGTATCAGTGCTCACCACCGTTGCATTTGGCCAGAGTACTTGGAAGATGTGGGTGTGAAAGACCACACTTTCAACCTGATGGCTGATTCT
The DNA here is from genome assembly GCA_944474145.2 of Dicrocoelium dendriticum. Classification (NCBI taxonomy): domain Eukaryota; kingdom Metazoa; phylum Platyhelminthes; class Trematoda; order Plagiorchiida; family Dicrocoeliidae; genus Dicrocoelium; species Dicrocoelium dendriticum. The sequence continues at coordinate 107,097,246 of OX104065.1, forward strand.
TTCAAACTATGATGGTTACAATGCGTGGAATGCAATCGAGCGTACTATCCTTATGTACCCTGCTAGTGAGGAAAGTTGACTCGCACATATTGTTTATCAGTAGGGTAGCACAGACAGACTGCAGTGAACAATTGCACTCGTAATTTGCATATATGTGTGCATATCATTGCCCCAAACCCAATCCAAAACACTGCAATGGCAACTCGCTTTGGATAAGTCTAAGGGAAACAGCGTTACACTTGTGCGGAGGTATCAGTTGAAACCCAGTACCCCAAGCTAGCATAATATTTGTACGTTTGAAAATGTTTCGGTAACGTAAAGCGATTCCGGATAACGTTCCACCAGTTTGTAGCGCGAAAATTCAACCAATAAAAATCAACTACAAAAGAGTAATAGGGGGAGTTGAATGGCATAGGAGTTGCGGGTTCGAGCCCTACCAAGGGTCCCATGGAATGCGCACTGCTGATGATTCCCGAAAGGATGAAACGCGCGTACAGTGCTTTTCCGGGCGTGTGGCGGCTGTCTAAGTGAGTCTAAATGTGACGAATTTTCTAGCAAAAAACAAAATATTGCGCAAAAACAATGACATCACCTTTCCAACAATGAACAATTATATTATTGTTGGTTTTGTGAGTAGTGTAATTCTTGTAGAAAGTAAAAGCCACGATTAAACATTGCACAATTATCTGCCCGACGGGGAATCGAACCCCGGATGATTCCCCGTCGAAACAGATTATTGTATAATGTTTAATCACGGCTTCTACTTTCTACAAGAATTATACTATGTTACTTCACGATATTTCTACCTTTACAATTGTTCAGTATCCTTGAAACAATTAGTTCCCGAGGAAACTTTTAGCAGAAAAGTTAACACAAGAGTGCCGCACGATTTAATTCCGGAATAATTTCTCTGCATATTTTCAAGTGCGTACTACAGACGTGTGAATTTATAGCATCATGAAAGGAACGCAGCTAAAATGCCAAATTGACCAAACTATACACACCTACATTCATGTCACTTTGTCATCTGTGCCCGGCCTGCTACCACGGCAAGGCCAGGGTCACAAATGCGTCTTTCTGCACACACAGAGTTGGGCCAAGTTGTTTGATAGCCACGGCCTCAGCATATCGCAAAGTTAGGGGGTTCATTGATGTATAGATAACACGGAACGCCAGCACGGGGTCTACACAGTGATTGTCAGCCAGCAGTATCCATTTAAATAAGAAAACATGTATTGGTGTGTGAACGCAAATAAGTGCTCTTGCAGTGATCTGGAGATTTCCCCGTATGATTGTGCAACTTAATATATACTAAAATGTTAGCATTATTATGTATTAGAGAATTAGGCGGTTTGATTGTTAGAATTTTGCTCCCGTTTGTTTGAGTCACACACGCATCATGGGGCTCTGCTTTTGCGGCCAAACGGACGCGACCTGCTGCCTGGCGCTCGTCCTCCCATTCGACACACGTCCATACCTTCCTCTGATGCCTTATTTTTAGGTTTAGATCCTTTTGATCCTTTTTGGCTTCTTTTCATGTGTTTTCGCGTGCGCACTTGGTTGGTCGCTTAGCCGCGAATCTGGATTATAGCGCACGATTGACGCGCTAAAATTGGTGAATTCCGGAATCTTTGGTGAGTTTGTTAATAATCTCTCTTTTCGGCTTCGCCCTTATACATTTCCTCTCCGTCCAATTTTATTTTGCTCCCTTGACGGCTTCAGCATTGTTGGCTCGTCAAAGCTTCGCTAGGAAATTTATCCACCCAGATTCGCACAACCGAGAGACTAATCCTAAGTCGTGTTTTACTCAGCTAGAATCCATTTTTCGGCAAGTGGCGTTAGGCCTGAAAGTGTCAAATTTCACTGCGTTGTTGCAGTGCTTCCTCCGCAAGTCGGTAATGAGCACAAGACATTTTAAAGCTTCCTGAATATCAGAAGAATTACGACGAGCTTAAGGCCGTCGTTTTAAAGCGATTCGGCATATCAGACCATGCTCGCGTTACGCAGCTTCTTAACGAAACCGAGCTAGGTGATGGAAAACCTCAGCTCCTGCACAGGATGCAGACTAGCTAAACTTCTCTTTGTTGGCGACTCTTTCCTTAAAGAGATGTGGCCTTGTCGACTGCCACGTGATATACTGTCACGTACGCATTTGAGTATTGATTCGCGAACACAGGCGATTACATGATGGGTTGACAATGACCTTGCCTTCCTTATTTCATTGGTTTTTCTTTCCGGCATTGCTAGCTCCTGTAACGTAGGAGGCTTTAAGTAAACGGTTCCATACCACGCGGGCGTGTTCTGTTGCGTCCATCAACTAAAGGACCATACTTAACATTATGGCGACGAGGTTAAACAACTGCGATGTTGCACCTTTCTATACTACTTTTTGGAAATTCATTCTGGGAAACCAACACCGGCTACCTGGAACCGCTGGAAGCGCACTTTTTGGAGTATTTGGAGCTACTACCCGTCTCGTACTCCCAAAGAGCCACAAAATCAAAGTACTGAAACAATTTCTGGTGGATGAAGGCCAACGACATTTTAATGCCCTCCAAATCGGTGGGAAGGCGACAGCCAACGGCGCTCTAGAAGTCCTCAGCGGGTTGTGGGGTTCACTACTGAACACATACACTGCGCGGTGTACTTTCTCGACCTTGCGTTAAAACCCTGAAGAAAGAGTCATTGATTTCACTGCGCGAATTCAGCAATCCCAACCAGTGTCAGTATATTGAAATCCCAGCTACGAAGTTCGAAGAGGCGATGGCTTACAGTGCATGATATCTAGTATCCGTAACGAACAGGCTCGTGAAAGTTTATTGTCGGAAGATGAGACTACGATGAGCTAGGAGAGGGCCTGCAATTTTGTTCGGCAGCCGGAGCATGTTCATAAACAGTTAGCAGCTTTTCCCCCCGCAACCACATACAGACACAATTCAAGCAATCGACCGAAAACATGTTACCACGAGACGGTCCGAATTCCCTTTTACCTGTTACCGATGTGGTAATCACCATTTAGCAGCCGAGGAATATCGTCAGAAACACAGTATCTGCCGCCAATGTGGAAAATTAGGGCACTTGGCTCGAGTTTGCCGATCTAAAGCTGGCACATTTGCGACAAGAATCCTGTGAAGATCGTCCAGTCTTCAGACGAAGATGACCAGCTAAGCACGACTTGGAACGCAACGTCGAGCATCTGTAGCATTTACCCAATCAACATTGTGCAATTGGAAATAGAACACCAGTTGGTGAAAATGGAAGTTGATACCAGTGCCTCAGTAACCATAATCAGTGCTGCGTCAGTTAAAAGATTACCCATGTTATCCACCTGTGGATCGACTTTTCGGACATACACCGGGCAATCGATAACAGTCCTGGGAAGATGCACTGTTCATGTTAATTATCATAGGGAGAAGCGGATCTTACAGGTATGTTGCGGCGAATAGTTGTTTAAACTTACTCGGGCGCGACTGGACTTAATGCCTTCCGGCCACGCTAGAGATAGTGAAGTTCATGTCCATTAACCAGCGCTTGGAGGATGTGCTCAACAAATATGCTGACTTTTTTGATGATAAACTGAGAAAAGTGAACGGATATCAGGTTAATATCAAATTACGACCAGGAACTCGGCCCTGCTATTTCAGGGCACGTACTTCAGCTTATTCGCTGAGATCAAAGGTGAAAGACGCGATCAAAAGAATACAATCAGCAGGAACAATCAAGCCAATGCAATACAGTGAGTGGGGAACTCCGATAGTTTCACTCTTGAAGCCGGATGGTTCTGTGCGTATTTGTGGTGACTATAAACTAACTGTTAATCGTTGTTTAATTCTGGATAAGTATCGCTTACCTCGGATGGTGGAGCTGTATGCTATGCTGGCTGGCGGACAAAAGCTCACATAGATCGACCTCAGTCACGCGTACTTACAAACTGAATTAGACGAGACCTCTCGCTCATGCACTACAATAAGTACCCATATGGGTTTATTTCAGTACAAACACCTGACCTTCGGAATCAGTTCAGCCCCAGCGATATTCCGAAGTATCATTGACAACCTGATTATAGATATTCCTTACACTTGCGCCTATCTTGACGACATTCTAATTACAGGTCGTACAGACACTGAACATTTACAAACATTATACACTGTGCCCGAATGCTTACAACTGCGTGGACTCAAACTGAGGAAGTCCAAGTGTACGATTTTCTCCGATTCTCTTCGTTACCTGAGTTACCGTCTCGATAAAAACAGAGTACACGTGTTAAAAAACGAAGTCAAGCCAATGCTTGTTGCACCTGAAATCAAGAATGAAGCTTAACTGCGATCATTTTTAAGGATTTTTTCTTAGTATCGTCACTTGGCATCTAACGCCTCTACAGTGTTTGCAATCTTGTACGAACAGTTGCACGAGTGGAGGTCTCGGACTTGGGTTCCGGATAAAAGAAAAGTCTTCATAGATGCAAAAAATGTTCAGCACCTCCCCGTATCTTGTGCATTTCGATCCCAGCCGGCCTCTAGTATTTCAGTTTCATGCTTCCCCTAGCGGAGCAGGCACTGTCCTTTGCCACCGGACGAATGATGGTATTTTTCGTCCAATCGCTTTTGCTTCTCGCACCCTGCAACCCGCTAAAAGGAATTACTCCCAACTGTACAGAGAGGCCTTGGTGACTATTTTCGGAGTCAACCATTTCCACCAGTATATCTGATGAAGACAGTTCGCTTCTCGGCTCTCTGAGCTAAGATCATGTGTAGTATCTGCTCTTTGCAGTGTAATTTCTGCAACGGTCTCTGAACTGCGACCAATGAAATTTTACCCCGGGGGATCTGCGATTCTTTCTTGGGAACCATATTCTATCCTTCAAGACTTCAACATATTTCAATGTATATCCCTCGGAGACTTCACGTGGTTCTGCAGAGGATCAACACGTCATATTCCCGACCTACCAATCGGGCACAGGACAAGACTCAGGAACGCAATAGACAGCCGGCTAACGCATCAGCCGGCAGAAAAATGGGACGCAACCTGACTGCGAATAACCGAGCAAACAAACGTTCAAACAGAAACATAGTTAGTTACAACTTGCCATTCAATGCATTGGCGGCAGTGTTTCAGGACGTGGTGGGTTTTCGCCTGGCAAGCGTTCTCCCTATAAAAAGCCACAAATGTCTGTTTAACAACAGTGCAACGTGGCGAATGTGACTCGCCACCGAATAAAGTCACAGCCCATAACTTCACACTGGCAGGTCAACTAGCGTCACAATTCTAGATAGGTTCGTTACACTAGAACTTCTACATCTGCATATACTGTCGTCTTTTTGCTTTCTACGATATCACCGTTGACCTTTGCGTTACTTGTGCACGAACTCACTGTATTGTCATATCTCTCTTAAGCGTGCTCTTCAATTATCTTCCAATGGATCATTCAGGATTCTCAATCTATTATTAGCCGAGGTCCCGGTTTCACGACAGCCAAATTATTATTTCGCATTTTCACCATTGTACAGTTCCAATCATGGACATATGAACAATTTTCTACTGGCACTGTTACAGTTGCCATAAAATGTCTGTACAGCTGTACATGTCTGATCATGCCTACATGGGCGTGCCTCGCATAGTCGAGAATAAAATATTTATTTATTTATTTATATCCACACTAACCATAACTCATACTTTCGCTTCTGGGTGAGGAGAAGAGAATCCAACAGACGTCTTCGCCTCGAATACAAAGGTGGGCACTACTTTTGAACGCATATAAGTACAAATTTCAGTATGTAAACAGACCAAGTCGCCTCCCGCAGCAGTATGGCACAAAAACGAATAGTGAACCCATGGTTTATCAATCTGATACAACACTTTGAAAAGACACCCAACCGGTGTGAGGCAGTGCAGCGCCTGACGGACCGGGACCCAATGTTGCCGATGGTGAAACTGTACTTGATGACTGGATGGCCTACAACCACGTCAGACGAACTGAAACCCATCGCCCGTCGGAGTAATTAGCTGAGTCTATACGACGGCTGTATATTTCGAGGCTCGCGCACAGTTCCACCAGACGAACTACAGCCCCAGTTGCTGAGAGAGCTGCATGACGCACACCGTGGCGTGAACAAGATTAAAGCGCTGGTGGTCGAACATTGACCAGGATACAGAGCGGCTGCTGAAAAACTACGAACAATGCCTGAAATACTGAAGAGAAAAATCCCCCGGAACGATACGTCCAGGGCGTTGTCCGGAGAAGCTCTGGTAGCGGGTACACGCGGACTATTTTGGCCCAATCAATGCGATGATGTGTCTACTTTTGATTGATGCCCATTTTAAATGTTAAACGTAGACCTAGTTCCACACGCGACTTCCGCAGCAACAATTGCAAAAATGCGCTCCGTATTCGCCATTTTCGGTATCCCAGACGATGTGCACCGACAACGAGACACCATTTACCGTTGAAGAGTTTCGATAGTACCTAAGTAAAAACGGAATACAGCGCATCAATCTGCGCCATACCATCCCGCATCCAGTGGAATGGCAGAACGTGCAGTCCGGACTGTTAAGCAAGGTTTCTTCAAGCAGGCTCACGAAACTCTGCAAGCTAAGTTGGATCGTCTTCTGTTCCCTTACCGCACGACACCGACTGAGTTGACAGGGAAGTCACCTGCGGAGTTAATGTTTTGCCGGCCATCACGAACGAGACTGCACCCATTTCTCCGAAATCTAGAAGGAGCAAGAAGAAAGCAAGAGAAAATATGTGGGGATGACAAGATGCCAGAGGAAACGTGTCTTAATGATTTTGATCCGGTATACACAAGACTGCCTCACGAAACAAGCCGGCAACCTGCTACGTTTATGTCCTCAACGAGTAACCAAGCGGAGCTACAGCTGGAGGAGCGCCGTGTGGAGCGCCACCATTTTGACCATATCCGGCCACGCTCAATCGAACCACATGAGCGGGACCAAAAATCGACTGCTACTGACGCAAAAGCGGAAGGAGAATCTACCTCGCAAAACCAGGAACCGCAAACGGATACGGAACAACCACATTAAAGACGCTCAAAGCGCACGCCTAAGCCAGCTGCTCGGTATCAACCCGGAGTCTGCAATCTTTAACAGGAAAGTGGGGGGTGTCACGAAGCATTTGAGTATTGATTTGTGAACACAGACGATCACATGACTGGTTGACGATGACCTTGCCTTCCTTATTTCATTGTTTTTTTTCCGACATTGCTAGCCACTGTAACGTAGGCTTTAGTTAAACGGTTCCATACAACGCGGGCGTGTTCTGTTCCGTCCATCGGCTAAGTGCCATACTTAACATATACGTAACCCCCGGTATCCACATGATCCGTATCTTTCCCAGCTCGCCGACATTGCCGACCGTATTTGGGAATCCAACGCTCAAACCTCTCAGTTTCAGTCTACTACTTGTACGGAGGTAGCAGAACTAAGAGCACAAGTAGTAGCACTTACCAATTGACTAGAGAACCTAACACCGTCCGGATCCAACAACCGAAATCGTTCCAGCAGTCGCACTCTTTCCAGGTAACGTACGAAATCTCCGCCTAGGTCAATTTATTGCTGGTACCACGAGCGATTTGGTCGCCAGGCCAGACCATATCGCCCACCCTGTTCCTTCAAGTGCAACACACAGGGAAACGGGCCGGCCAGCACGTAGGGGCGACGGAAGTTTCTGGCTGCTACAGTCCCCTTCTCTTCCTACTTGGTGGACACTGGTGCTCGCGATAGGATAAACCCGAACGGGAAGGCGATTCGTTCACTGCGCCCAGCCAACAGAACGACCATTCTCGTGTACGGTCAACCCTCGCGCAAGCTTAATATAAACCTACGAGGTTCTTTTAAATGGATCCTCCTCTTCGTAGATGTCCAGACGCCAATTCTTGGCCTTGACATTCTGCAGCACTTCAACTTGCTAGTTAACGCGAAGCAACGCCGTCTGACTGATCGCCAAACAAATCGGGCAGTTATAGGTACTTTCACGGACATTGAGCCAATCAGTCCTGTATACGCCAACCAATCGAAGTCAGCTGTCGGTCAGATGCTTCTGAGCAAATTCCCGCAGGTCTTCAGTGCGACAGCACCTTTACCATCTGCCACGAATGCTGCAAAGCAGCACATTGTTACCAAAGGTCCGCCTGTTTTCGTTAAAGCCAGTCGAATGACCCCTGAAAAGCCAAAAATTGCTCGCGCAAAATTTGAGGACATTCTTGAACTAGGCATCGTTCGCCCGTCTGAAAACCCGTGGGCGTCGCCGCTCCACATAGTGCCAAAAGTCAGGAGACTGGTGTCTATGTGGTGAGTACCGCGCGATCAATAAGGTAACTGTTCCTGACCGTTATCCTATTCCTCCCATTCATCACGGCTAGCCTGCGCGGCAACCATGTGTTCTCGAAAATTGATCTGGTTCGCGTTTATCACCAGAGACCAGTTGCTGAGGAAGACATTAAAAAACCAAGGTTATCAAACCGTTTGGACTCTTTGAGTTTACGCATACCCTTTGGTCTTCGCTACACAGCCCAAACGTTCCAACGATTCATAGATTTATTCACTGAAGGTCTAGATTTCGTCTATCCCTATAACGACAATATACTAGTAGCAAACTCTTCTGAAAAACAACACGCAGAATATCTCCGTTCTTTTCGATAGTCTGACCGCTAATAGCATCAATGTCAACGCCGAGAAATGCGTATTTCAGCAGCCTTCCGTCGAATTTCTTGGCCACCATATCGATCAGTATGGCATAAGGCATCTAGACAATGGAGTCCGCGCCATCAGACATTTTCCGGTCCCGACTACGTTAGCCACTATTCGCCGTTTTAACGGCATGATCAACTATTATCGACATTTTTTCCACACTGTGCCAACTTGCTAAGCCCACTAACCGACCTACTTCGTTAACTTAAAAACGGTCAGGTGGAACTGACTGCTGTTGCTGCCCAAACGTTCAAGACCAGCAAAAAGGCGTTAGCCAAAGCCGTTATGCTCCACCATTTCGATTTGAATGCTCCGCTCAGTGTAGCTGTTGATGCATCGGACACCGCCACTGAATGCTGGAAACCACTTGCCTTCTACTCTAGACGCCTACAACCTGTCGAAGTCAAGTATAGCACGTTCAGTCGCAAGTTGCTGGCCGTTTGCTCTACCGTTCGAGATTTCCGGCACGTCCTTGGAAGCTAGAATTTTATTATCTTCACCGATAAAAAGCCGCTTATATATGCATTCCGAAATCAATCAGCAAGACAATCACCATGTGAGATTCGTCAGCTGGATTTCATTACCTAATTCTTGACTGACATCCGACACATTCATGGTCAACAAAACGTCGTCGCCGATGCTCTGTCAAGAGTAGCTGCGACCGGTCCTGCAGGGTAGGCAATCGATCTGTCTACTATGACCGCCTCGCAATCAAACGGCCAGTTTTTCGGAACTCCGTGATTTGTATTTGAAGATATTCCCGCACTCTCTGCCGCCATCTGATGGCACAACTTTATGCGACACATCTATCAGACGATCTCGACCCATTTTTCCGGAAAGCTTTCGCCGTAGAGTTTTCCACACCATCCACAATATTATCCACCCAGAGATTAAAGCTACTGCTAAGCTCGTCTCCGAGAAATAAGTTTGGCCGGGGGTGCAACGCGATATTACGCGCTGGTCACGCAGCGATCTTACGTGTCAGCAAGCCAAGATCCAGCGGCAAGTGTCCGCCCCACTTGGTCGCTTTCCGTCAGTTTCACCTCGAGTTGCCCATGTCCATCACGAGATAGTTGGACCGTTGGCCCCGTCAAAAGGAATGGTCTACATCTTGACTATGATCGATCGTTGCATTTGTTGGCCCGAAGCAGTTCCCATTCCCGATGTATCTGCGGAAACTGTAACGCGCGCTTCGTCGCTCCACATAAGGTGTCCAACCACAGTGACGACCAACCGTGAACCACAATTTGAATCTTCAACTTTGAACGATCTTCAATGTTATAGGATTCCGACGCACTCACATGACAGCCTATCATCCACAGACCAACGGCAGGGTGGAACGTTTCCACTGACAGCTGAAAGCCACAGCGCCGCCAATGCGCTGAGTTGGACTGTGGTGTTACCTATTGTGATAGGATTTTGCAAGCAAGCGGCAAGCGTGCCGCAAGCAAACAGAGCAGTTGATTGGACGCGTGCGCATATTCTGTCTACGCACTGGTTGGTTAGCTGGAGCAGGTTTGTTTACCTAATTCAAAGGAAAAATAGTGCAGCAGCGTCGTTAGTTATGGCAATGACCCAGTTATTTATATCAAGGTTCCTACATGCTTGTCAAGCTGACTTTTTGCTGAGCTCGCATTGCTGAATAAACCGTTTGTCCCTGAAGGACCGATTTTTGCGACACCTATGATCCTCCATGGCATCCCATCAGCCCTAAAGATTGATCTACCTACGTCTAGCGCCGAGTTAGTAATATGGACAACCATTACATTTACCTGGCGATTTCTTCTCCGATGGTTTCAGAAGTTCCCGTTACGATGCGAATCATACTCGTCAGTTAGTCATGAGCATGCGTTACTACAGGCTTCCCGACGTCAGCGAACAACAACGTAAGTCTTTTGTTCCACACGACCTGCAGCACTGTCCGTTCGTTTTTCTCCGCGTCCACGGTCTCCGCAGGCCACTGGAGCGACCTTACGAAGGCCCTTCCAAGGTTCTGAAGCGCAAGGACTAAATCTTTATCATCGACCGTCACGGTAAACGAGAAGCCGTTGCTCATGTGGAACCTGAGCTCGATGAAGACCCATATCCGTCTTCTGACGAATTAACCAAGCCTATGATGGCAATGCTCACGAACCGACGACAGAGTGGAGTCTATCTACAGCTACAGAAGGGGAAATTAAAATGATAAGACTGTCCATAATATATTTGTATCAGTCTCGCTAATTTTGACTAACAAGACAACGCTGTTGACGGCAGAGGATTTGACGATACCCTGATCGACTCAGACTGCCAGATTGCAGTCAAACATTGCATTAGGCATTGCCATCCTCTCCGACGGTCTCTGGCCATCCCTTGGTAAGCCGCCATTCGAGTCGACCTCCCAGTACTCCACCGTCGCCTGTGGTGGTCGCGTGCATCTAACCGGGCATCTGCACTGTTTCCTCTCCTTTCGAGACGACACATTCGACGACATCTCTTACAACACGTAAGTGAAACTCGATCTGCTTGGTCATAATCGGTTCGAAAAACTTAGTTTGGTCGTTCTGCCTCTCATGGCCATCTGCAGCGACAATATCGGATGGTCAAGCCCGAGTCATCATCAGATAGGTCGTCCAAGTTTTCTAGGATGGTCACAGCCGCTATACACGCGCTCGAATAGTGCACCAGCTCGCATCCGGGGCGCAAATGATATTCTGTCCCCAAATACCTGTTTCTTACGTAGCCTTAACTTTGGTCAATGCTGAACTCGTGTTATCAGTCGTTGTGGTCAAGGAATCGAGTGGATCCGTGCGTGAAGCTGCCAGCGGAAATTCGGTTAAAGGCATCAGGTACGCTGCCACGGATTACCAACGACTCACGGGGAGCGATCAAATTGTTGAACCATCCACTCATGCAACTTTGTGAAGGCATGGATTTATCGACAACCACAATATCCCACGAAACGCGGCTGAACACGGGGGACCAGCAGGGCCCGAAAGGCCGCGATCAGTCGTCTAACCGAAAGCAAACTCAAAGGCAAACGCCACCACAAAAAACGGTTAATGACCGACCCGTTAACGGTCGGCACAAACTTCATTCCTACCACAACCTGTGCTAGCTCACTCTTGGTTACAAAAGAACTATCCTGCATGTATACTAATGCACAAGGCCTCATAAGTAAGTTGGTAGAACTCCGTCACCGTTTGGCTTCGGAGTCTCGAGACATCATAATGATCGCCGAAACCTGGCTGAGCGGCGAAATCACAAACGCTGAGATTGCCATACCGGGTATGTCACTTCTCCGGAACGACAGAACGGGCAAGGGCGGTGGCGTGCTCATTTATTTCCGAACGAACCTTCGTTGTGAGCTCATAGACGATCCCCAGACTTGTGTCACCGACGTCCTTTGGTGCAAACTGTGGTTGGAACGCAACGACGTATGCCTTCTCTCTGTGGTTTACCGACCACCGAAATCCACTCCGGAAAGGGACAACAGACTTATTTCCGCTTTTCGCTCCGTGCTTAATCAGAAGTACAGCCACATACTCATTGCAGGAGATTTCAACACCCATGCCTTGGAAAATCTAGCATCCGAGACAGAAGTGTTCAAGGCATATTTGCAAGAGCTACTCTCTAGCACCTTCCTGTATAACCACGTCACCGTTCCAACCAGGTTCAGAACAGGAAACAACCCATCGATATTAGATCTAGTGCTCACTAACGAAGAGATCATGGTCGATGGACTAAAGGTGTGAAGTCCTTTGGGCCGTAGCGATCACGTGACTTTGCAGTTTGATTACATCTGCTACGCCGAATATCCAGCTGCGGAGCTCGAAACGAGGCAATCTGTTACCCATTACCACGTTCTGTCTGCTCTAGTTGAGAATACCAGTTGGACGTTTCTAGCTAACTGCACCCCAGAACTAGCCTGGGAGACATTTGCGAACGCCATCACGTCACTAGTCATAGAAGCCTCAACACCAAAAGTTTCCCAACATCCCCGCACAGCGAAATCATTCTTGCGAAGCCGGACGCGAAAATGCATGACTCTAAGGGATCGGGCATGGCGCATGTATAAAAGCAACCCCAGCCCAGAAAACTGGACGGAATACGTTTCGCATCGCAACTACTGTGTGCTTTTGGTTCGCGAAGACAAGAGAACGCATCAGCAGGAGCTAGCCAAACGATTCTGTTCGAACAAAAAGCTTCTTTACAAACATGTGAATGGACTTCGCAAGGTGCAACGGGGAATCCCACCACTTAATACGACCAATGGGTATACACATACTGCGAAGAGGCGGCCAACGCATTACGGGCCCAGTACTCCCCAATCTTCCAAGTTGTACAAGCCTCGACGTGTATTCCGCCACTAGTTACCCCACCGTCCGTTTTATCCAACGTCACGTTCACTGCAGAAATGGTGCTGCAAAAGCTGCTATCCTTGCGTCCACACAGCTCTCCCGGGTCCGATAACATTCACCCGAAAACATTACAGGTTGCTGCCATCCACTTGGCCGAACCACTAGCTGCATTTTTTCAGCGCTGTTTCGATGAGAACATCGTACCTTCGAGGTGGAAACAAGGTGTAATAACGCCCATATACAAAGCAGGAAGTCGATCGGAGCCTGCCAATTACCGCCCCGTAACGCTTCTGCCTGTGATTGCCAAAGTCATGGAAGCGGTGATAGCAGATGCGTTAATGGGATACTTGGAAAACTACGGCATAATTGCGCCAGAACAGCATGGGTTTCGTCAACATCGTTCATGTACGACGAATCTGCTGATAGCTCGTGACAACTGGACCGAGACTGTCGATGAGGGAACAGGAGTCGATGTTGCATTCTTGGACTTTTCGAAAGCCTTCGATCGCCTGGATCATCGAATCCTGCTCATTAAACTCCAACAGTACGGTATCGGAGACCCGTTGTTAGGATGGATCGGTAACTTTCTCTCTGAACGGCAGTTAGAAGTTAGAGTTCGATCATCCTTTTCCGATCCGATTCGAGTGGGATGCGGCGTACCGCAGGGTTCGGTACTTGGGCCTCGTTTGTTCCTGCTTTTCATTAACGATCTAGTAAGAGTTATTACGTCGAAATTCTTACTCTTCGCGGACGACCTCAAGGTTTGGCGGGCGATAAAACGATCGGACGACCATGAAGTCCTACAGCGTGACTTGAATGAGGCCTGGAATTGGTCGGTGAGAAACGCCCTGCCGTTTAATGTGAACAAATGTCGCGTTGTTCATATCCGCCATCGACAAGTCCACGTCTACAAGCTTGGGGCACACGATCTGAAGACCACCACTCAGGAACGCGACTTGGGTGTGCTGGTACAGGAAGACCTCGGGTGTTCCAAACAGTCAGATTCCGCTTCTAAAAGGGGCAACCAGCACGTTGGACTCCTGCGAAGAGCATTCGGAATTTTGGATCGATCCATCTTCTCTTTGATGCTGAATGCCTACGTGCGTCCTCACGTCGAATATGCAATCCAGGCCTGGCAACCCTGGCTAAAACGTGACCTTGCAGCGCTTGAGACCCCACAGCGTCGAGCAACGAAAATCGTCAAGGGCTTGCGCCACACTCCTTACCAGGAACGACTGGAGATACTCGGAGTGTTCAGCGGACGGTACCGGCGACTTCGTGGAGACCTCGTACTAGTGTACCAGATATTGAGCGATCCCAGTCACGTATGCCGCCACCTCTTGAAGCTCAGCCCGAACACTAACCTTCGCGGTAACAGTTTAAAGCTGAGCCAACAGTACAGTCGTCTAGACTGTCGGAGAACCTATTTCTCCCTCCGGGTCTGCGGGCCCTGGAACGCCCTTCCAAACTCAGTTGTTTGTGCCCCCACATTAGATACGTTTAAAAAACGATTGGACGTCGCACTGAGCGCCCTGCGCTTTGTTTTATGAACGAAAACGCTTGTATATATTTAGGCTGACCAACCTCTTTGGATTTATACCCCAAATTCACGGTCGTAAATCTGTGCGAACCGGTGAGTACTCCATTTTTATTTGCTACCATCACCAACGATAACAATTTCTTAGCCAGTTTTGCGTCGTACCACTTTATCCCCCTAAAACTGTTATACTTCTACTTTTATCTCACTGACGCTCCTTACGTCAACCACTTATGTGGTTTGCCAATTTGTTAGTATTTCTATTGCCAACCTGCGGGACTCGTTAAGTGTATGCTTTTTTACCCGTCATATACCATTGTTCCATTGTTTTGAATCTGTGCAGACTTCCCCACTGGCCACAATGCTGCGCTAGAACTGACCACTTTCGGGCTCTTCACAATTCGCGATTGTGACCTGTTTTGTCATGGTCGATATAGCAAACGCCCACCAAAAGATTGAAATTGTCCTTAAGTTATAGCTTTTCCTAATTCACAAAACACCTCGTGGGTTTTACTAGTATACCAAGCTACCGCTTGGTGTCAAAAGCACCCTAGTCTTTTCCCAGTAAACAACGAACGCGATTACCTCTGACATTCATCGTACGATAACGCACTTGGACTTTCTCATCATCACTGGTCGAGCTCCTTCGACGTACGCAGGAGAACGGTTTCCGCATGGAGTCCGAAAAATACATCTTTTCTTCCGTCGGCCAAGTACTTCTAGTTCATGTTCGATGCCAATGACATTCACCCGGATTCCGAAGAGATGGAAGTCATCCGACAAATGCCATCGCCCAGATGCATCCTCAGTTGCCTACCAACGAGTTACATCCGCCAGCTGCGCAATGGTTGCGTGCATGTATCATTAAGTGAATGTGATTCATTCCTTAACTTCACTGCGCTCATAGGCCCATGCTCGCCGTCTACTCCGAAGGTTGGCTTAGAACACAACGCATGCAGTTATCCATTTATCTAACAAAGGCTTGAATGCACGCGTGATTAACCGGTCTTACGATAATCTTCCACAGATCTGGAGTTGCTTAGGATTTCACTCGGACCACCATCCGCGTAGAGTAGTGGTCCTCAAGCATTTTGAGGCTGTTACCCACAAAGTCGGTTCACTATAAACATTTAGCCCCTGAAAACGTCTTAATCTGCAAGCTAACTACCTATTAACTATGGCATTTTTTTACCCTGAACTACGGAATATGAATATTATTTTACCCTCGTTCATTCAAGGAAAGAAAACATTAATTTTTGAGCAGAATTTTATTGAATCAAGAGGTGATGTACCTCAATAAGGCGGTTGATATTGCTTATTGCTAACAATTTCTGATATCTTTAGTGCAGTTTCAGCTAATGCATATCGTAAGTCGTGCTCCAAGTTCATGTGGTTTCGTGCTTTGGTGTGTGATCCACGCTCAAACAGGAACATGTATCACTGTCTTCTCATTTGTTGTAACCATCCTTTCCATGCCGTTCCTGGATGACAGCTTCCCAGCATCACTGTATCCATACGTCCTGAACACTAATAAATCTAGCAGACATCATCTCGTTCCTTTATCTTGTCGACTGACCTATGCTCCCACCTAAGTCTTCACTCAGTTCTCTAATTCGACCTACTGAACGAGTACCTGATTTAAAGGAACAACGATCGAGGAGCGAGCCGATAGAAGCGCCATCTAACTGCAAGCATGTATTCGTATTAAAGGCTGTAAAATTTATCACCAGTAATTGTCTAATTCACTGACCATTCAATAATGGTTACAGAGGAGTAGCAGGGGGAGTTGAATGGTATAGGTAGAAATTCGTTACATTTAGACTCACCCCGACAACAATTACACGCGCGGAAAAGCACTGTACGTGCGTTTCATCGTTTCGGGAACCGTCAGCAGTGCGCATTCCATCGGATACTGGTAGGGCTCGAACCCGCAACTCGACTGTTGCCAGTCCGTGGCTGAGACCACTGAACTACCGGAGGCGGCAAAAACCATGATGAATAAGTTACTAGATATGACAGCACCGCTCACTATCCACTGACTTGCACGTTACTACCTATACTATTCACTAATGGTTAATCAATAATGATTAGGTAGTTCGTTTCCTGTTTTGATACAGATGGTTTTGCTATTAATTCTGTTTAGCAACAGCTTTGTGACGCAACCCCCGTTATACATTATATTTACCCCCTGTAAAATTCCATTTTACTCCCTTGGAGTTAATTAACCCCAGATTGAGAACCGCTGGCGTATAGACTTCCCGAGACAAAACTCTAGAGACAGTGGTGCATTACGTGCAAAAACGTTAAGCAGACGGCGGTACCCCTGCTAAGTTGCGGCCTTTCTTCAATCGACGTGGGTAACTGTTAATTGTGAACAATTGTTTGAGGTTTGGAGACCGAGTGGTTGTGCCAACGAAATTGAACAGCCAAGTCTTACGGCAGTTTCATACCGGGCATCCCGATATCAACCGTATGAAAGTCTTGGCAAGCAGCTTTGTTTATTGGACAGGAATGGATCCATAAATTGCATAATTTTGTCGAAATGTGAATCTTGTCAACTTGCGGCGAGGTCCCCTCCTAAGTGCCCGTGGCAACCTTGACCTGAAGCAGAGAGGCCATAGCAACAAACCCACTCAGATTATGCAGGACCAACAGCCGATCAATTTCGTTTTGGTGGACTCCGTCACCATGTGCCCCGATGCAAAGTCCGACTGTCCAGCAAACGATCAACAAGCTGAGTAAACTGACCCAGTAATTCGGACCTTGATTGGCAATGGAACACAAGTCACTTCAACTTCTTTTGCGAGTGATGCAAGGAAAAACGAATTCAGCTAATGTTCTCACCACAATGGGCAGGTGGAGCGGTTCGTGAATAATTTCAAACGTGCTGTCTGTAAAGCGAATCAAAACAAGGTTCTGCAGGACGCGATCCTGTCTTTCGTGCGCATGTATCAGAATGCGCCCAACCCAAACGCCCCAGATGGGAAATCTCCTGCCTAAGTCTGGGATGGACAAAAAAGTCCGAACAACAACCTTATCCCCAGAAAGGAGGAAAAACACAACGGACAAACGAAAAAAAGAAAGCAGGCAGGTTCCGTACATACAAGATTGATGATTTGGTTTACGCACGAAATTATTAAAGGTAGGGAAGATGGTCGAGCGGAACTGTTGTTGGTCAGAGGGGCAAGATCATCTACGAGTGTTACCATTATCACTTCAGCTCTCGAGTTTGCTGCTGATATGCCACACAAACAGAAGATAATTGCTGGTGATTTTAACCTACCAAAGAGTAACCGGGCCTCTCAACCATCCTCGTCTACACACACAGCTTCCCCTTCCTCTCTCATAATTGGTGGCTTGATACAGTACGTTACTGAGCCAACAAGAGCGACCAGTATACTCGATCTCATATTCAATTTGGGGGTCACAAGTACATAAACAGAGGTATTAGACAAACTCTCTAATAGTGACCACAAAATGGTACGATTCACTTTCTGCGTCAAATTGGTCATCAAACAAGATTTTATTCCGTAATATGTATCCCATAGATTAAAATGGAAGCAATTCCAACAACTAATCCGAACGACCGATTGGAACGCATTCTTCCTCTCTAACAATGTGTGCAATGCCGTAGACTATTTCCACTATCGGGTCCATCCGGCCATTGCTGTTCTTACTCCCCAAGACGAGGGAACCACACGTGTCCAAAAAGATGCAATCGTGGGTTCAGTCAGCCGGAAACACAAAAGACTAATTGCTGGATAAAGAAAGACGGGAAATTTTAGCTTGCTTTTACAGTTGCACAACATCCTTGACAGGATCAAGCATATACAGTTGACGAAGAGAATACACGAAGAACAAATGGCTCACGAACGACACGTAAAACGAAGGAATTCGGTAAAATTCTGCGTCGCAGAACTAAGTACCACTCCCTCTTGATCGATGGACTGGCTAATGCAGACGAACAGTCCCTTTATGATCCAGCCGACATCTGCGAAGCGTCTAACTCATCCTTCGCTACCTCCATGAGCCTGGAGACAATCCCGTTAAATGCAATAATTGGGGTATAAACAACCAATGCCCTGTGTAACACTGAATTTTCTATAATCGTTATCCAACATTTAACAAATTCCACTAAACCGTCTTCCCATCTGGATTCCGATGGTATCCCACTTGCCGTCATTAAACTGGGAGGGCCTGACATGCCGTTACTATTGCTGAACATGTTTACCCTTTCGTTGGAATCAAGCTACTTTCCAGACCAGTGGAAAACATCGCTCATCATCCCCCGTCACAAGGGTGGCTTCAAACAAGAAATTAATAATTACCGGCCAATCCATCACACCCGTTTAGTAGCCAGAATATTAGAGAAACTGGTTAAGAATGGTGTGATGAAATTCATCAATTCGCTGGAGCTAATAGACAGGTCACAGCATGGTTTCTTGGACAAACGATCGTGCATAACCTGCAATTACATTAGCTAAACCATGTTTCGGATTCTATTGACTCAGGATACACAATCATACTTCTGTTCCTGGACATGGAAAAGGCATTCGATCGAGTGCCCTATAAACGGCTGCTGAAAACGATTGCTTCCTTTGGAATTCAGGACCCACTCCTAGGCTGGCTATTGTCATACCTGAGCGGCCGTTCTCAGGTAGTTACCATAGCCGACCACCACTCTTCACCACGTCCAATCACTAGTGGTGTTATTCAAGGGAGTGTACTTGTCCGTTACTGTTCTTGCTCTACGTCAATGACATCAGTGCGGTTATCAGTCATGGCATGCCTTTCCTATTTGCAGATGACATAAAGATAGTCTACAAATTCCGACGAGCTGAACTTCAAGATACACTACTGCTCATACAGGAAGACCTCCACTCCCTTGAGAAATGGTGTGACACTTGGATGATGAAGTTCTCGGCGAAAAAATCTAGCATCATGTATCGCGGCTGTTCGATACCCGAGGGATCAATTACACTCAACGGCGAACACCTTTGTGTACAGCTGTCTACCCGCGACCTCGGAATCAGGTATTCTTGCACCTTCAACTTTTCTGAACAAGTGGAATACCAGCTGGCTAGGGCCAGAAAATCAATGACTAATATACTGTACAAGATCCACATAACCCCAGCCAGAGTAGAACTCTACAAAATCCTCACTCGCCCCATTTTGGAATACTGCAGTATCATTTGTGGCAGCATGAGGAAATCTGACAGAGTATCTCTGGAAAGTATACAAAGGTCATTTACCAAACGTCTGCTAGGCAAAACATCCACTAAGAACTATCGGGAGCGCTACCAACAATTCCAGCTCGATCCGCTTTGGCTACGAAGATTGAGACATAACCTGATGCTTCTGTACAATATGATTCATCAAAACGCCTACTGCTATTTGCCCTCCCTAGAACTACAACATAGTTCGACAAGGGAGCTACGCAATAAAGAGTTTACCCTGAGTGTACCCAGGTGCAGGGTAAATCTGCGGTCTAAGTTTTTCCTTATCAGATATGCTGTCCTGTGGAATAAGCTCCCAGTCACAATCAGATCGTGTGAGAGCGCAATGGCCTTTCGCGTTAAGCTCACCAATTATCTAGATTTGAACACGATTATGACCCTGTTCTCTTGGAGAGATCACTTGATGATTTGTACCAAGAAGGGCTAGACAACATCTAATGAGTAAAAAAGTTTTCATACTGTGTGACATACCCCTAGTGCTGTTACCAACCACTATTCCAACTAGTGCTCATTGCCTTGAAACACACCTGTGAGTTAATACAAACCCTTGAAACTGCAAAGCAATGAAAATCACATAAATATTTACCATTCATGCATGAGCATGAGATATTCTGTAAAATATGATCTGTGCCAAATATGGCCACAGTTTCTCACTCGATGAAAAATATACCTATTATTATTATTAATGAAAAGTGGATCAAGTACGTCAGTCATCTGCGACTGCGACATGGAAGCTTTCAGCTACCACAAGAACCAGCAGCCATGCAGTGTGATATATTGCTAGATACATTGGGTATGGAGAACGGAAACAACTGCCCAAGTGGAACACTACCTATTGCAGGCCCTACAAGCACCTTCATACAGGCCAGCTCGAAGAGGTGAGCAACCGAGATGGCTACAAGTCGACTTCAGAGCAAAACGTTACGATCAAAAGCAAGTATGGAAAAGTAATGGATACAACCAATTCGGGGAGGAAGTGTTAGAGACAAACGGTCTAATGCTGGGATGCACTATGGCGGCACAAGGCAAGGGCTCGTTAGGCCTGCGAACAAGTCGGTTAACTCAATGCAGTATTGCCCGCGTTGGTTGTCGAACCGCATACCCAGTCATACGCGTGGGCATTGTGTGAGACTGGCCAAGTTTTCTGGGCCGCGATTTATGAGAAAACCTTTCGGAGTTGACCGCACCGAACACCCAGTCAGAGGTGTAGGCGTTGTGTGAGCTCGGCCAAGATAGCTGAGCCGCGACATGTGAAAAAATCTTTCCGATGTCAAACTACCGAGGTGCCGGAGAACTCAAGCGTGAGAACTTGGTCCCCCGGGAGTGGTCGAGTCTACGTGTTGATCAGGGCGCCAAGGCAGCAGACATCCAACGAACTTGCCATGCGGGGAGGAACGTTAAGGGCCAAAATGCCGGTACGATAGCGTATGTTGGACTTATAAATATGGTCATGAGTAATTCCAATAAAATCTTCTCTCGTGGGCCAAGATTTCTGATTTTCTTTGGCTGGGTTGGACGCGGTAACAGACAGTGAGCAGAGGCAGGTCAGCGTTACGACACACACACCCAAAGTCTATCAGCTACAATCTAACCATGGAATTTATCAGCTAGTACAATGCCTTCCTGCCATCGATACACGACGTACGAGTCCCGTCCAGTCGGTCGCTGCAATAGGAGATTCCGTGACATTGGTCTCCAACCCACGAAAATGATTACGCAAGAAACTGTACGGTTGACGTTGTACCTTGCCGACCGATCATAAGCCGCTACTGCCAATCCTTGGCTCCAAGAAGGGTATCCCGGTATACTCAGGCAACCGGCTTTAATGAAGGGCCGCCATTCTTCTTGGTCACGTCTTCAAAATCCGCTCCCACTGCAGGCAGGAGTTCGGTCAAGTTAACCTCCTTTTCAAGCACACTACAGAGGAAGGTTAGGCGATCGCTGCTGCCGCAGTCGATGACGCCATCTGCAGTCTCCCTGTCACTGCCGCCGATGTACGTTGTGTAACTGCGCAGGGCCCTATTTTGCCAAATTGTCCGATGTGTCGATACAAGATTACGCTATCTGGAAAACTCAGACGGCTCTTTCGGCGTCTGGACTCACTCACCGTCGTCGATTTCTGTCTCATGACTGCCGATAGAGTCGTCGTGCATTTGTTTTCAGTAAGCTGTATTCAAGCAGTTCTTTGCTTATCCCCTGGTACGGGCACTATGAAGGTAATCGATAGCAGCTACGTCTGCTGATCGGGTATCGAGAGCAATATTGTCCATTTTGTTCGCCAGTACTGTCGTTGTCAACATGCCATCGCATCAGTCCACTGGCCGCCAGCGTGTGAAGTTTCGGCCTGCGTATCCATCGCCAACACCGGTCCATCCAACGAAATCTTTCACCTGGTCCTTGATGATGTCTATTCTGTACGTTCTGAAGTCGTGACCATTGATTTTTCAGCTACAACAATCACGCTGACTTTCCTCTAGAGGCATTTCAGTCAACATGGATTTTCGACCGCACATGACTACGGTACAACAGCTTTACACACGAGGATTCCACGTTATGGAACAGATTGCCTCAAACGATCAGAAGTATAGATTCGCTCGGAACATTTAAGATACAAGTATAAGAGTACATAACTGTTAATAAAGTTAAAGAACTGTTTCATGTCAGTTGCACAGACGAATGGGTGTGCGAGGACGGGCCTGATAACAACTAGGTAATTGCGGAATTCGCAATATAAAAGTACAGGTGTGGTGAGAAGGGTTTGTCGGCACAAGGTGAAATAGTGCTTCATCATCAGTTGTTCTCGCTAGATAACATAGATTTGTCTCTGAACTAAATGAGAAGATCCGTAGCTCATACTTAGTCAAATCCTTAGGTATTACACAAATTGATGAGCAACCGATGGCCTATGTAAACATCGGTACATCGATAGGTTGGATAAATGTGATCTAGCTCCGACTTTCTCTTAGTATACTAACTTGTTTCGAACAATCACCCACTACGACATACTGACAGAACTTGTGGGAAATGCCAGCTGGGAGTTTCCGGACGACTGTTTCCTTGACAGTGCTTTGTTGGATTTTACTGGCAAGTTCAGTGATCTGATTAAACTTGCAGCAGTCAACAAGCCCTGTAGTACTGCAAGGGCACAGTCACTCATTCGGAATAGAACCCGAAATCACATGACAGTAAGAGACGCCGCATGGCATGTGTATGGAGCGAACCCTAGCCCTGACAACTGAAGTAACTATTGTGTGCATCCTAATCAATGTACCACACTTGTGCGCGAGGACGAAGTAGTACATCAGCAGAGTCTAGCTGCAAAGTTCTGTGTTAACTAAAAGCTTCTGTACAGACATGTGAACAGCTTACGGAATGGGAAAGGTAGTGTTCCTCTACTAATATCAAAGGAACAATGGTGTATTAAGGGTCAAAAAAGCAAAGTTTAACAGGTCCCGTGGGATGAAAATTACTGCGAAAATTAAAGTGCATGAGAAAGCATTTTGGTGGACTCACCATAGACTTATGTAGAATGTAGCGGAGATGTTCGCGTATTAAAAGTATTACTCCATAAATCAATTCTTTGGGAGTTTGGCAAGACACCGTTTGATTGCGTTTTGTAGCCCCTGGCTAATAAATCATAAAATGAAATGCAAATGAGACAACGCAGCGTCAACTCATTTTTTAAATATCGCCAGATTGGGAGCAGAGACAACATAATTAGGAAGGGCGTTCCAACGCTGGCACACGCAAAAAGAAACTTCTACCGCAATCAAGTCAGCTATGCCGTATGGTCAGTTGCAGAAAATGACCACCAAGATTAGTGTTTTGGTTCGATTCCAGCAGCAAACGGCAAATGTGGTTTGGATTCTTCAGAATCTGGTAAACCATGATGAGATTCCCACCGCAAAAGCCGATATCGACTGCTGTACATTCTTAGAGATTTCAGTATACCTTGATGGAGCAGATGAAAGATGCCTCTGACGTTCCTGGTTGCCCTTCGTTGAGGAGTCTCGAGATAATAGTGATCCTGTTTCTGCCACGCCTGAATAGCATATTCCACATGCGGTCGCACGTAGGCGCTGAGCATTTGGAGAAAGGTTGAGGGTTCAAACCGACTGAACGCTCTGCGAAGCAGGCAGAAATGGTGATTGACGGTTATCGGCGCCTTCTCTGCTTGTTTTGAACACCCGACATCTTCCTGTACCAATACACCCAAGTCACGCTCCTGAGAAACCTTCTACAAGGTGTGGTCTCCAAGCTTGTAAGCGCTCACTGGCTGCTGACGCAGATGGATCACCTTGCACTTAGCGATGTTCAACTGAAGCAGGTTCCTCTTTGATCATCCATAAATGCAATCTAGGTCATGTTGGAGTAGATAGTGATCTTCGTTGTTACTAATCGCCCGCCATATCTTGACGTCATCGACGAAAAGCAAGAAATTTGAGGAGATAACCCTTGCCAGGTTATTGATAAACACCAGGAATAAGCGCGGTCCCAGCACTTAGCCTTGTGGGACACCACATTCCACCTCAATCGGCTTAGAAAGTGATCCCCTAACGCTGTGGAAGAAAGTTGCCAATGAAACCAAGCACCGGATCTCCGATTCCGTAGCTCTGTAGCCGTTTAAGTAGGATGCGGTGATCGAACAGGTCGAAAGCTTTGGAGAAGTCCAGGTAGATGAGGTCAACTATGACCTCATCATTAGCCACTTCCGTCCAACTACCTCGTGCAATCAGTAGGTTGGTGGTGCATGACCGGTGTTGACGGAAGCTATGCTGCTCCCGTGCTAAGATCTTGCATTTTTTCCAGGCAGTCCATTAAAGCCTCAGTGACGACCGCTTCCATCACCTTCGCGAGCACAGGGAGGAGAGTCACTAGGCGATAGTTTGCAGGCTCTGAACGGCTACCGCCTTTAAAATTTGAGGTGATAATGCTACCCTACCACATAGTGGGGACTTGTTATCAAAACACCTTTGGAAAAAATGTGACAGTGGTTCAGCTAGCCTGTCGACCACAGCCTTCAGTGCCTTTGGGCTGATGTTGTCTGCTCCCGGAGAACTATGATCGCGCAGTAAGAGTAACTTCCTTAGCACAATTATGGGTTGGAAATTGCATGTGTAAACAATGGAGTCGGTTATGTGCATGACATCATGGGACAGGTTCAGGCAGCGAGTTCGGAAATTGGGGCGTATTGTAGCCGCAGGGCATTAACTGCTTCTTCGGCGCTTTGTGATCTGCCGCCTGTCATGAAAAGTGGGGAGGGAGAGCCATACTTTACTACGTGAAGGTGGTTGACATGCCTATACAGCAGTTTTGTTTGCCAGGAATTTTTGGCTAGACACTGTTGGTAAGTTACTTTGTCCTCACGGACAAGTGCAGTGCAACGGTTGGGATGGGTCAGGAAATTGCCTCAAGTTTCTGAGTCGGGGTTAACCTTATAGGCACGCCATGCTGCATCTCGTTTCGGTGGGAGAGTTCGAGTCCTGCTCCTTAGAATTGAAGGCATTTTTGCGGGACGAAGGGGCTTGGTTTCTGATGCTTTGTTGACGATGTTGATGAGTCTATCGAATAATTCTGTCTAAGTCTTGTCAAAGGGACTGCTTAAGAATTCCCAAGCAGATGCATCGACGAGTTCTTTCAAGACGTGGTAGCGTGTGATTGTATGAGTTAGCTCCGAGTGTTCAAATGGATACTGCATAACACAGTTGAACGTCATCACTACATGGTCACTGAGACCTAATGAACTATCCATCAATAAGTTGTCAACCATGAGCTCCGCATTCATGAGCACAAGGTCCAATATTGACGGTTTGTTTGCTGTCCCGAATCTACAGTGGGCGTGGTGACATGACTGTACAAGGGAATATTAGCGATCAGTTCATGCAAGTCTGCTTTGAACTGTTTACTGGGTGATGCCGATACCTCCAGATCGTGTAGATTGAAGGCCTTGGAGATGAGAATGTGGCTGTACCTAGTGCGTGTTACTCTGTTCAGGACACGTATCAGCCGAGAATCCACTTCCGGAGTGGACGTTGGGGGGCGGTACACGACAGTTACGAGACATGCGTCGTTGTGTCATAGTCGGAGACGGCAACAGAGTGAATCGGTAACGTGCGTTTCCAGCTCATCAACTGTGGCACATTGCAGGTCGCTGCGATAGTACAGTAGGACCCCACTCCCACTGCTGGGGCGGTCGTTCCGGATGAGTGACATTCCGGCTATCCCAACCTCAGTATCCGTCAGCTCTTGTTGTAAGCAATTTTGGGCAATAGAAACTAGGTCCCAAGCATTTGCAGCCTGACGTTGGCGAAATTCGGTAAGTTCATTGAGGAGCCCTTAGGCGTTTGTGTACATACATGAAAGTTTCTCAGATTTAAGCAATGTTTCGGAGGTTGTGCAACTCATACATGAAGTTTCACCGACCACTGAGTGGCCGGCGACTAATCGTTTTTCCGGTGTGTATTTGGAGAAGGGTTTAACGTCTTATTCATCGTACGTGTAGTTAGTCCAGTGTCTAAACTTCTACGTACAGTGTAAGGAGTGTCAATGTCATCTTCTGCAGGTAGTATTGGCTCATTAGACACACTACTGGTATATTGTTCTTTTATAGATCCCATCACTTTTGGTTCTCTGAGTGACATATCATCTCTAGGAGGCATATCGCTGACTGTTATCAGCGTAAGCTCAGATGGTAGCCTGCAACGGAACATGTGCCAGCATTGTAGTAGCTGTGCTACCATAAGTCTGGACTGTAAGACCACTTACAAAACTCTCGGGCCACTTCCTTTGTTGTTCGGTGAGGCACCGAGCCGTGACACAGATTTCGTTAACACATCACTCAAGCAATGTTTCACGAATATAACACCACTGTTCATTATCATGGGATATTATTCCATGTTGATCACATGCTTCAGTTTCAAGAACCCCGTGAAGAAGCATGGTTCTGGTTGAAGTTTCCTATCGGTGGTCCTCTAAGTTGCGGTTTACTCGATAACACTAGCCCCATGGGATGTATGGAAAGATACGGATGGAGCAGTGTTTATTTCTGAGACTACCTGTCGACAGTAGTACCGATTCTACTTCAGTGATAGTTCAGTACAACGCGCAGAAGTCTTGGCTCTGCGAAATGCTTAGAGTTGGGGTGTCGCGTAATACCCACTACGTGTGCAGGTTTCAGTACAACTACGATGAGGTTATTAATAATGTCCCACTGGTTGAAATCATCCAACTGCCTGCCTCTTATGGAAGTCGAGTTTGATTCTGGGATATTAAAGCACAGTACGCTCAGTACAGGTATATTCTTAACACATTTCGACATGTCGCGGTTAGTGATTGAAATACTCGGAAATGTGCCGCAGGAAACCAGTGGTGCATTCGGATGGATGTGCTCGAACGGCCGATGATGCAGCCGACGTCCTATGACTACAATATGCCCCAATTTTCTGACATGCTTCCAGCATTGTAACATACCTATCCCATTCTCCAAGATGCCAGTATTTACACACGTCACGTTTAGTTCTGTGACCATTATGAGGAAGCTGCTATCGTTACGCACCCCTAGTTCCCCCGGAGTTGACAACTTTTCCCCAAAAGCGCTGCAGATGGCAGCTAGGAGGATAGCTGAACCAATAACGAGATTGTTCCAAAGATGCCTGGACGAACAGCAAGTCCTTGCATGTGGAAGTAAGGCATCATTGCCCCAATTTTCAAAAGTGGTAGCCGTTCAGAGCCAGCCAACTATCGCCCAGTGATTCTCCTTCCGGTGCCCACAAAGGTGAGGGAATCGATCATAGCTGAGGCTGTAATGGGTGACTTCGAAAGGTCTAACAACATAGTACCGGAGCAACAAGGATGCCGTCAGCATCAGTCATGTACTACCAACCTACTGCTTACCTGTGGCAGTTGGACCGAGATAACCGACAGTGGGACCGGCATTGATGTCATCTACCTGGACTTTTCCAAAGCGTTCGACCGCATCCTTCTCCAAAAGCTGCAAGCATATGGAGTTGGAAACCCTGTCCTTGGATGGATCGGAAAATTCTTCTTTCAGCGGCGCCTTCAGGTTCGAGTTCGAGGTCCATCTTCTGACCCAATTGGTGTGGACTGCGGTGCTCCACAAGTGTCGGTGTTGGGGCCGCGGTTATTCTTGTGCTTCATTAACAACTTTGCGAATGTCAAATTTCCTGCTTTTTGCCGATAACATAAAGATATGGCGGGCAATCGATTGTCAGGAAGATCACGACATGTTGCAACGAGACTAAGATTGCGCTTTTGAATTGTCATCAATCAATGGAATTGGAGCCACAAGTGCTTTCGTGCAGCAATTTTGTAAAACCATTCTACATTTCCTTTGTACTTATGATCCGACCAGCCTAGCTGACCCGTGCCCCACATAGTTAAGAATATACCAAGTACAGTGGTTCTCAGTTTACCTTTTAGATCTTGGCAGATTTTTGTCATCGTCACTGAATGCAACACCTCTGCTCACCGCCCCACAATTCGTAACCCAACGGCCGAGTGGAGTGCCTTATGTGTACATTAAAGTGAGCACCCTAGGAAGTTTGTGGATACAAATATCCGAGCGTTCCTACTAGACTACAAAATAAGACATAATCAATTATCGCATGAAGGACAATCTCATGCCGAAGCATTGATGGGTAGGAAGCTGCGTACCATACACACAGCGCTAGTCGCCAGCCGAACAGCCGCTTTTGCTAGTGATGTAGAGGATGTACGGATGCAGCGACTACGAATCCCCTCAACGTTTATTTTACAAAAATGTCAATTCTGTCTTGTGGTTCAAAGTAACAGTCTCTAAACATTCGTCCAATCCTCGTCTCAAGTGCATTTACCCATGAACTTCATGTATAGTTCATCACACCTTTCGGTGGCCACTCACTTGCGTCGACATTCGTTTCGCACCGATTGTAGTTCTGTTGACCCAATATTCTGCATCGATTAGGTTTACCTGTCTACACCAGTGTATATATGACCTCATTGCTGAATGCTCCAAACAAGCAAACCTCACTCTACTTCAGCGGTCTCCCTGCTCTCGTCCTATTCATGTAATCAACCAATCCCATCGTTTTGTTTGCATTATGGCTCCGCCAAATCATACCCGGTCACTCGGAAGCATAGCTTGTTGGCTTTCGGGATCTTTTCCAGTTAAATCCCGCCACTAATGCAAAAAGAGCACGCGCAAAAAGTTAAGCCCCGCCACTAAGGCAAAAGGGTACACCTGAAAGTCAAGCCCCACCAATAGTGCAAAAAGGGCACGCGTGAAAAGTTGAGCCCCGCCACTGTTTGCCAGCTCCAGTGTACGTAATGCATGTGAACGTGCCCCATAAAAACACTCCTTATCCGCTTCTAAGGTCATTTTTGTCCAAAAAGTTTCTACGTTCGTACGTAAAACCTGACATGAACTTTCTGACGCTTTCGGCGGTCGTTCATGACAAGGAAACAGCAATACGTTTTTTGCAAAGCCATGAAGTGATTCATCATCAACGTTTATGCAGACGAGGACACCAAATGACACTTTTAACTGTTTCTGACAGGTGGAGGTGTGATGCCCGACAATGTCGGCAAGAAATCGGTCTTCGAAAGGGAACTTGGCTGCAGCGGTATAGGATGGATTTCAGGACAATAATCCTATTCATTTATTGCTGGTCCAAAAATCTGACAACAATCAAATTCTGCTCAGAGGAGTTATCTATTGGCCACGCGACCGCTGTCGTCTGGAAGAACTTTCTGCGTGAAATTTGCGCCTAGCAGCTTTTGCAGACTCCAACGATTGTCGGCGGCCCAGGTCTACATGTCGAGATCGATGAAACCCTAATATCACGTCGTAAAAACCATGCAGGGCGAGTCTTTCCACAGCAGTGGATTTTCGGAGGGATTTGCCGGGAGACTAAAGAAGTGTTCTTGTATGCAGTGCCAGATCGAACTGCGGCCACTCTGCTGGACACAATCCAGGCCTGCATCGCTCCCGGCTCAATTATCATTTCCGATATGTGGGCATCATACCAAGACATTGAATCGATGATTGGCATGAGTTATACTCATCAAACGGTTAATCATACCGAAAACTTTGTGGATCCAACGACTGGAGCTCACACACAAACCATCGAATCTCTCTGGCACATTTACAAGATGCAGAATAAGCGCCAATGCGGCACACACCGATCTTTAGTGGACAGCTACCTGTGTGAGTTCGTTTGGAGGCAAAGACACCGAAAAATGGACCTTTTCATGCAAATTATTAATGACTTGTCTCAATTTCACCCTCTTCAATAGAGAGTAAAAGTTCGAGTTCCATATCCTCCCTTTTCATAATCTTTTTTGGGTGGCGGGGCTTAACTGGAAAAGATCCGGCTTTCGAAACAAAGCACTGGCTACTCTACCTGATTTGAGTTGGAAGCGTTATTTTTGAGGTGTGTATTCTTGCTGCTTACATATTTGTTTGTGAGTAGTACCGTTATCCAGTTCCAGACTTGTTGTTGTGTTGATCCAGATGGAAACGCATCACTCGAACGTTCCAAGTGAATCCTGTCGCTTATAAGTGTCTGCGTTTTCATCGTTGGTGTCTCTGTTTACGACAGTTAACACCGGGTTGGTCACCCACACTGGATCGTAGCCAAAATAACCGCCCGCCGTAGCGTTACGTCGCATGATGTCGCGGTGAGAGATGACACAGTAGTTCACTACCGTAGGAAAATTCAACCGCGACGCAGGATGGGCTTTGAACAGACCAACTAGTCTATCCAATTGCCGTTGTACATTGGATACATTCAGAATCGCAGCGCAACTGTCCTCGCCGCCGGACAGAAAGCATCTGTCGAAGGATCAAAACACGACTGCCCACTCTGTAACAAAACGGTATGTTCAAACTTAAAAAACCCACAACACGTAAACGGAGTCCAGACATTCTCGTTTGTATGAACCCACATACTTCGCATCCCATCATTTTCCTCGCGTTGGACTCTGCGCATACCGCAGAGGCCACGCAATTTGTCCTCGGCTTCTGTTATTGGAGGTCAGTCCCTCTCCGCTTAGTGTTCGAGTGCGTCATGTGGTTAACAATCGTCTCCAGTGGGGATGGCGTACAGTCCCGAAAGATGGTGTTGGCTAGGAAAGTTGTTACAACTACGCCGTATAACACGTTTAGAGAAATGCAGTATTAGCAGCAAGAACAACCAGTGTGTTTTGAAAAAAACTCGCTAAGGTTCAGTTAGGAGTTAACACTGCACACCTAGGATTTTCGAAAGCATTCGCTTATTTGTGCCATGATATCTTTGTTTATAAGCTACGGATTCACAGAACCAGGGGCTTCGTCGTGTGCTGGATGCTTAACTGCCTACTTCAAAAGCATAAAATTCTAAGCTGGTAGATCGTGCACGGTTAGAAGGAAGTTATGAGTTGACACGCCTAATCCTAGATTTCAAGAACGGCATCGTGAGAGCGATAGTTTTTGATTTCAGTTCTCCAAAAGATGCATCGACAAAAAAACCAAAACATTTTGAAAACTGAAACAGCCTATTTGCTTTTATCATGCATGCTAGGTATCCTCTCCGGCATTAAGCCACTTCCCCCGACCCTTGCCCACCCCCTGAGTTCTAACTTCCAGAAACTCAACCGCCGGAACTGCTAAGGCAACCCTCGAGTGACTCGGCAACCGGCTCAACGTAACTTCCGAGTAACTAGCCAGCCAACCCAAAGAACAGTCAGTCGCTCTCGGCCGCAGACAGCCACGAACAGGTTGATCCTCAAACAACTGCCTAGGCGTTGCCGATGAAGACGCCGGATTTCTTCGTGGGACGAGGACCGTTGACTGGAGTGCGGTGGGGGGGGGGGGGGTAAAACCACCCAAGAACACCGTCGGGTCTGCAGCGGAGGGAATGTTCAGTCGGCCCTCTTTCTGTACTAGTCAGTTGTCTTGCAGTCCGACCAGCCCACTCTGACGGCAAAACGATGATGCACTCTGGTCCGCACGATCATCATAAATAATTAATAACAAAAGCCTGGACCCAACGACCTCTGTTTCACACCCCATCTTGGAAGCTCTTGTTCAAGCCCATAAAACTATTCGCAACCATCCTCACCCTTCAGCTCCATTGAAAGCTTCCATGCTTCAGCCTTCTAGGTGAAGTCCCTTGTAGTGGACCGGAAAATACGTTCTTCCAGCATTTTGCAACATTGGATTTTACCGTTGTTTTAACCTTCAAAATGTCCATTTGTTTTACTGAGGTTACATGCGTTGACACAAATGGTTTTGGTGAGTACCTTGCTGCACCGATTCTCGCTCTGGTTGTTTCACTTCCTATTTTTGTAGCCTGCACAACATACGTTGGGTTCAGTCGCCTCCAACTTCTACACTGTCCCGTATTTGACACGGCTCTTACGTGCCACTGATTACCGACTAGTATCCCAGGCGCCACCCAACATGTCAACACGGAACTGAGAAGCCACCTGTCGAGATTAACGGGGTAATACAGCGACCTCGATCCCAGCCTCAATTGCTCTCTTCGATAATCAACCTTCAATTGTATTCGAGCTGTTGGTCTGGATTCTATTGAATTCGTTCAATTTCAGGATGGCGGTAAGGATCTCTGCAAAACACTGGCCCACATGTTCGAATAGATGTGGAAGGAAGAGAATATCCCAGCTAAGTAAATTAATGACCAGTGGTAATGCACAATAATGTTAGTCACACCGAATGTGCTAACCACAAGGGTATTAATCTAACGGAGGCGGTGATAAAATTACTAGCCTTAATTCCCGTACATCAGCTCGCTACCGGACGGAAATTCCGGAGGATGGAGGAACAGGTAGGTTACCGCAAAGGACGGGGCTGTACAGACCGTATATTCAAATTGCGGCAAGCACCAGAGCGGGGTCACACGTACCGCAGATCGACATCTGTGTTCCACGACTTCAAGAGTGCGTTCGACTCAATCAATCCATTCATACTGTGTAAATCATTAAGCATCATCGTTAGTTTCATTGCACGTAGATGAAGGACATGGCTTCGACTGGAGCAAAACAGAAGTACTGGGGTAACCGGTCCGCGGGCGTCACGGTAACACGTTAACAGCTAAGGGGTCGATCGGTTTTGCTTCTTGTTATCATTACCCTCATATTTCTCTCCGGCACTCCCCCTTCTCTCTTCCGTGCTTTCTTAACTGCTTCCTTTACATCGGTCCCTTACTAGGCGGCTCAAACGTCCAGCCGTCTACCAAGTATTTATTTTGCATTGCAGCTTATCGCAATAGCTGGACACGGAAGAGCTCAGACCGCCGGACAGAAGGAATATTACACTGGCACGGAGTGAAACCAGAAAAGAAAGGGAACTCTCGGTAGCTTGATTCTCAACGAAAAACAATCAACATGCGCGTCGACATTGATTCAATATACCAAGCACTTTGACAGAAAGAAATAAAGAACATTTTGTCACATGGTTTAAGGAAGAACAACTTGGGTGCCGACTTCAGTCCTGGGGAAAGTAGGTAGAGGTCACGGGATGCAAATCGAGATTGACACTTTCAAAAGGCACCTGCAGGTCGTTCACGGATGGACGATTTATTCAGTAAGATTGCACACTGCATCTCACTGCACTGAGGATGTCACCTTGTATGATGGTGAAAAGTTTGCAACGGAACCGCCAAGCTCGGAGAAAAAATGAACAATTGAATCATCAACCTGAGCTACCAGTATTCCGAAACAGTTTAGATGAGTATATGCAAAGGACACTTATCTGACACCCGATTTTTGGAATCAGACGCTTAAGTAACCTTGCCATGTCGTACAGCAAAGAACTGGATTGTTTCCTCATACTATGCCGCTGTTCTACTGTGATGGAGTGACGGGTGTTATGAAATAGTTGATTTGTAACCCACTTGCGTGGGTATGTAGATGATGTTAGTCTGTATTTTCAGGTAAAACGAAATAATACCAAAACGCTGTGTTTATCTTCCACTGATCCCAGTAAACTGGTGATCGAAGAAGCGGGAACAGGATTTGTTTTTCACAGGGATGGCGGCAGGGTTTTGGATGATGTACATGTTTAGGTCATTCATCTTAACTGCAGGCCGATGTGACACGGCCAGAGTAGAATCAAACTTGAATATACGACAACAGAGAGCGGATCTGTATTAAGGAAACCTACCTCGATTGTCGGACGCTCAAACTCACATCGGTAAGCGACACACAGGGTGCGCACGCAAGTGCGTGCTTTTGGTATGGTCACTGATGTGATCTGACAAAAGGTATACGGTGAGGGACAGCGGCTGTTATACCGGATTTGGAATACTTATGTCAGCGTAAGGGTAGTGACATCGGCAGATATGAGGGAGTTCCGAATGCAAGATTAGTGTGAGAGCCGTAACATCTAGACTGGCCAATGTGTGATCCGAGTTGCGAATGGGTGTCAACTGACAATAGATGGTGCTATAGGAATCAGGGATGTATCGCAGTAAGCAGATTGCACGCATTGAATGGAACGCCGTTGGCTCCACCTCAGCCACATAAATTAAGCACAGAAATATGATTATTGGTACACAAAGGAACTGTTGAGGGGACATTGTGACCTTGAGCTGTTATTTTCGCAAAGCAATCTGCTAACCGATTATTTGTATCTAGCCAATTACCGGAACTCCAGTGGTGTTATCCCCAGCTCCGGCTTCTTCTACTTGAAAGGTGCAAACAAGGACGAAAGCCGCCACAGAGTGCAAGGTAAGTAGCAAGCAACACAAACGCGCTCACTCAAAAGGTCCATGAGTCAAAAATTGCAGCTAGCACTGATCGTACCGAGAAAAAGATAGCAAACGGTAACAACCCCAGAGCTGGAGTCATAAAAATCGTAGGTTGATCGACCCCAAAATATGATGAGGAGCATACCAATTCAAAGCGACAAAAGGCAAAACCAATAGTGAACCACATCGTTTCAAAGTAGGCACGTCAGAGAACATTGGAGAAAGACCCATAAAGTTCAAGCGAGGGATCTAGTATTAACAACCAACTGTGAATCCAACAGCAAATAGCTGTGAAGATGAGAAGATATGTACATATACGCAGCGGTGGTTTAGAAGGACCCAAAATTCGTCTTATGTAGCTCGGAAGGTTTCCAAAGTGAAAAAACAGGCCCGGAATGATTGAGAGAAAAAGGAGACATAAAGCGACTAAGCAAGGAACAATGTTAAAGGAGAAGTAATCCAAGAGATGACAGAACAAGGTGATGAAACGATGGAGGCAACCCAGAAGGCTGTGTAATCACCGGCATGGAAATCAAATCACCAGAAGGGAAATGGGCTACACAGACAAAACAAAAATTAAAACCTGCGCCGCATGAATCGCTGCACTTCACAATAGGGGATAGAGTCCAAGAAAGTTCGGGTGAGGATACGCATCACGACGCATCAGGGTAGTCTAGTTATCCAGCTGGAAAAGAGTGAAATGATAAAAAACGGGTTGACAGGTGTCAGGAACACAAGACAAGCCCTGTGGCTTATGTAAAGGGAAAACAAGTTCGTTTAGGTAGCTGAAAACCAGTGTCTCAAATGCATTGTAAGTTGCAAACGTGGTGGATGCGAAGAAAAGCATGTATTATCTAAGAGAAGAATACAAGTCAGGTGTCCAGTCCTAACAACACTTGCAAGGAGCTTCGGCCATTATTCAGTATAACGAATGGGTGGTTAATCCAACGTCTTCAGCTCAGTTCAGTCAAACAATCACGGTCTGAGCATTGAAATTCGGGGGTTTCAGCATTGTATATCCTCAACATGCATGGCACTCCTCCAGGACTGACAAGGACCAACCCCATGGGCTGACGTTTGGTGAAGAGTAACCAGGAGTCGTTCATAAATTCGACTACCTGGGCAGCTGTATCAGTGCCTGCAGATTAAGATGTAAGTTAAGAAATTGCACGTCATTTCAAACCATCGACAATCCTCGTTACCGGATCACCAAGCAGGCAGGGCTTTGGATCCAATAGTCGCTAGACGTGAAATCAGCGATATCATATGATGTCGCCGGGTGGATGGCTGACCGCCATGTGGCCACTTTCAGCCCAATCCTATACGAACGAACAAGGCACAATGAGACACGCGCAGAAATACGCACAGGACATGACCAGACATCCTCAAGTAGCACATTAAAACCAACATATTGAATGGAATACTTACATTCTATCAGACACTACATCTAATTTCATCACTGCAGACACGCTGTTGTCACTACATGAGAGCAATCCTACTCAGGCACCTATTGTCCAAGGCCGAAAGTCGACGCATGTCATTCACGCGAATCGGTCACGGCTCAGTTCCATATAACAAGAGTCTGAACGAAGGCATTGTAAATCAGGAAGCTTGCAAAGTGGGAGACATCGCGATGACGCCACAAATGACTCAGATTGATAACCACTGACCGAGCTGTGCCGATGATGATGGCAACTACCTTTCAAATAACGTCACAGGTTCCAACTTAGACAAAGCTATCCACCTCCTCAAGCTGTGTACCTCCGAGAGTGACCACGAGAACGAGCGAGTGCCCATCCTTGAACAGCACAACACTTCGATGAGACGAAGCACATTTCGTACGTAGATGCCACAATCGCCAAACGATTCATAACGATTTTCGTACTCTGCGGATCGTCACCAATTAAGGTGATGTCATTAGCATAAACTAAGTCCGTCGTTCGCTCCCCCAATAGGAGCTGTAGAACAAAATGTTGGTAACCTACCAGAGTTCACGACAGGGCATCTTCAGTCGCAAAATGGAAGATGAACGGGGACATATGGCAGTCTTGTCTCACAATGCTATTGGCAGGGCAGGATAAAGAAAGCTAATCATAAACCCTCATACTGCAAGAGCCGTTGAGGCAGAATGCTTATACATAAACTTCGCAATAGTGGCATCACATGCTCAGTACCATCTTGTTCAGGATCACACCTCACTGATAGAAAGCAAACGACCAAGATTGGGGAGTATCCGTTAAAGATAATATATTATTAGTGGACTGCTACAAGGTAATGCACTCGGCTCTCTTGTCGCTGCAATAAGAAACGGAAAACTTTACTTGTTTGCAGATGGTATGGGAATTTTGTGTGCCACAAAGTCCCAACACTTGTCTCTTACGGCTGAGATCCAAGGTGACCTGGTTTCATTGGAATAATGATGTGCCGAATAATCCATGAAATTTTCAATATGTAAGTGCAGTATCATGTGGCATGGATGCATAATTCCACCGGGATGTTTAGTTTTGCATGATATTCCACTCCATTTAAATGACTAGGTATGTGACTTGGGCCTCCGTTACTCGGGCTCGTTGAATTTCAGGGAACAAGTTGTGCTGTACAGTTGTTAAAACACGACATGCCATGCCCTTAGTAGAATAGTGTGCTACCACTCTCACCAGCATTTGAAGATCCGACACGCGTTTAACTGAGCCAAGATGCAGGTCTCTAACAAACACAGGTGCCAGCTTTTAAAAATCGAACCACTATAGCTTCAAAGATTAAAGCGGAATGTGTCACTGTAGCTTAAAGTTGTTTGTCTACTGACACAAACTAGCTACTATCAGCCCGTATCTCAAGAAAGTTTACCGTATAAGCTAAGAAACAAAGACTGTAGGATAAGGCTGCCTCGTTGTCGCACAGGCCTAGGGTGCAATATCCATACACACAAAAATCTCGCGGATAATTATCCGACCCCCCCAGAATCCGGAGAAAACATATATAATACTTGGGCAATCGTTACTTCTGTTTTTTAGACCCGTCCAAACGTCGAACTGGTAGGAGTGCCTCTCCTATCATGCATACAGATATTACTTCATCTATCGCCTCTGCATTAAACTGTCCCGATCTCCCCAATCCTACTCCACCAGAGAGGGATCGGCCATCCACAAGAGCGAGTACAAAGTCTGACAGTGAGCAAGATACTGCTGACACATATACCAATTTCGAAACTGCATTTGAGGATAGAAAAGCATACTTTCCCAATCAGAAAGACCTCTACGACCTTAGTCCTACCAAGTCCAATAATGAGCTTCTCCTATCCAGGTTCAATGAATGGAACATACTGGATGAAGGTGTGTAAGCTACGGATCAGAGAAGGCGTCACCAAAGTTTTTTCAACTTCATTACCAAGCGAGATGGGCTGTGCTTCTGCAACAGTGTTGCTGATTTATTCAGAACTATAGGATTCACCGGTAACCCAAGTGAATAAATAATAATAATGTGTCAGCTGTACACCGTAACGGCGCTTCGCTGCCTCGCGACCACCACCAGTCGCGCGCGGGCTGAGTATACCGTGTCCTGTTCACGGGATCTCCATGACTTGGTCATTAGCGAGGTTGCAGAGGAAAGGTGACAGCGGGCATTCTTGTCTTACACCGCTGAAGACATGGAAGGGTGGAGATAGCCTGCCGTAAGCACTCACTTGCTTGAGCTACGCGCCTAAAGCGCTCGGGTAATGAATAAATATTGCTCGGGCACACATTTCTTGGGTAGACAGTACCAAAGAGCACATAGGTCATCTGAATCGAAGGCGACTTTGATGTCGAGGAGAATGACGAAGGTGGGCCCTCAATATATGTGACAGTGCTCCAACAATTGATGTGAAGTGAAGATGTGATCGATGCGGCTGCGAAGTCAACAAAAACCGGCTTGCTCCTCACGAATCTGGCTTTCGCGAGTGTCAGTCTGCGGAGGATGACAGACAAGCAACTTGGAGGCGATGGACACCAGACTCAGTGCTCTAAGATTGCCGCATTCCGAACGCGAACCTCCGTTGAAGATCGGGACAATAACGGAGCTGATCCAGCCGGTTGGGACAGTTTCCTGCCTCCAAAGTTTCACCAGTAATTTGTGTAAACCTACAAGAGGGCTGGATGTAAATCATCGGCCGCGCAATTTTATTCAATTTCAGCAGTCCGATCTCAAGTTCGACTTCTGAGCGAAAAGGCGGATCCAAGAGACAGCCTAGGGAGCAGGGCGATCACTGACAGGTGAGGAATCTAACAATGCTGATTGATTAATTTGCTTTTCAGAATGTTCAGTCCAATGTTCCAAGCATTTTGACAAGTCGTGAATAGGCTAGCCACTCTAGTCATACTTAGTTACAGTAACAATAGGTCTCCTGCTGCCCGTTTCCAGTGACTTTCAACAGCATTCAATGAGCGCTTACTCAACCCGATTGCTTCGATGCACATTCAGAACGCCTCGTTTCGCCAGTTAGCTGGTCCCTATGCGCTCACTGGAGCGTCGAGGACGTCCGCAAAAGCACATTCGCAAATCAGCACACACAAGTGCATGGTCGTCGTCCATGCATGCGCTTCAAATCGAGCGACAGATTTAGAAGCAGTCTCTAGCGATAACTGATCGCGATGTGATCGATTTGCGTCAAGGGCTGTTTGGAGACTGGTGGGCCCCATGTCACATTCCGAAGGGTGCTGTGTCGGAAGATAGCGCTCAGAAGAAATAAGCGAGCATCTTCACACAAATGAATTAACGCACGCCGTTATTACTACGGGTGCCTACAACAAAATGGCCGCCCAGATGCAACACATCCGTTGACAAATTTCCAAGTTGAGCGTT
Source organism: Dicrocoelium dendriticum (assembly GCA_944474145.2). NCBI lineage: Eukaryota > Metazoa > Platyhelminthes > Trematoda > Plagiorchiida > Dicrocoeliidae > Dicrocoelium > Dicrocoelium dendriticum. The sequence continues at coordinate 107,136,652 of OX104065.1, forward strand.
CAGATCCCCAGCTAGCACTACAGTGTCCATGCTTCTACTGTGGCGAAGCTCGTTTAGCTGGCGATAGAAGTCATCTTTTACCGAATCATCGTAATGAAGCTGGACCTTACCGTGGTGCGATGGTTTGCGTGCTATGCTAGGTGGTGCATTTTTGCGCCTCCAGAGCCACCCAAACCAGATTGGTCAATAGTTAGAGGCCAGACGAACTCAGTCTTATGGCCTTCCAGGTTTGACTTTAGTGAGTGGGTGGCTCCTCATTCCTTACAACGGACTCCTTGTAGTCCACTGCAAATCCGCTGCCTTGGGGTCAGGTTTTTGAACCAAACGCTTTGGTTGAGAACCCTAATCGTTCTCCTGTCTAGGCCTGGGAAATCTGCCAGTATGCTGCCCACGCAATACAATGAATTTCTCTTCAAACAGTTTCTTGATGCTCTAGCCAATGCAGAGGATCATCAACGGTGCCCTATTTGCTACATCGAGCAGGGTGGATAGGGGGTTTGGATGCTACTGCTCAAAACTTCCCGTCTTCTTATTCCTCCGCTTACGCTTTTTAATCCTTATCGTCCCGTTCCGACTTCAATTTTACCCCCCCCCCGTTTAAAACCTGTTATAACTCCCGCTTAGTAGTAAGAAGAAAAAATGGACACTGCTTGAAAACGTTTACTTGCACAACTGATGTTACAACCAACTGCCCGGGAAAGCCGTTGACTCCACACTTGGTCGAAACCAATCAATGCTCACGTGCCAGGTGGTTGGCTGAAAGTTTCAAGCTGATACAAACACACGCGCTGAAAATCGATCGATTTCACGTGCAGTCAGTGTGGCTGGCATACGTTATCTCTCTAACACCCTCCTCGGTTAAAAATTGAATTGTTACACAAGATCTTTTGCTCGGAATGATACTGGGTCGCTGAATTGGGGGGCGTGTACGTGTTGTATGTCTTCGTCCAAGTTCCACTTCTGTGCTCACACCAATGCGTTGCTCTGGTTGTGCTTCCATCGGCTTAGGCAAAGCAAAGATATCTAAAAGAATGTGTAAGGGAATCTCTGTAGTGTCATTTTGCTTAAACTATTCGGGCGCATAACGATGTTTGATGTGATTCACATGACGTGTAGTCAATCGGTTTTGACATTCCACTTCATACAGGACATTTCCTTTTCTTGCTTTGACAATTCCTGGAATCCAACGTTTATATGTATCCCTGTAGTTGTACACAAAGACTGTGTCACCGGGATGAAAATATCTCATGCGAGTACCGTGCTTACGATTGAACTGACCTGCCATTTTCTGGTCATACTCATTAGTCTCCATTGCTGGAAACATGCCATCTAACGGTAGGCGTAAACGTCGACCAACAAAATGTTCCGACGGTGATTGCCGGTTTGGGAGAACAGGATTCGGTATTGAACGATACATGCGTAAGAATACATCCAAGTTTGTAGCAATTCCTCTCTCTCCTTTAAGTTTAACCAGAGGCCGTTTGAGTATATACACAAATCTCTCAGCCTGTCCATTCGACTGGGGATGATAAATGGGACTACGTATATGTTGTACATTCATGGATTGACAAAATCGGTTGAACTCGTTCGATGCGAATTGCGGACCATTATCGGTGACGAGTGTTTCTGGGGACTCAAACTGTGAGAAATAACGAAGTAGAACCGCGATTGTTAAAGCCGTTGTTGGTTGAGTGATACAAACTATTTCTGACTATTTTGAGTATGAATCAACAATAATCAGAAAATATTGGTTGTTCAGTGGACCTGCATAATCCACATGAATCCGCATACCGGTAGCAGTTGATTTCGGACAAGGATGAAGTTCAGTGTTGATGGGGGATTTCGCAGCCTGTGCACATTTAGGACAACCACGAACAGCGCCTACAATATCCTTATCAATATTTGGCCAATAAGCATAACATCTGGCAAGTGATTCCAATAGCGTAATGCCCTGGTGTCCGGCGTGAAGCATTTGAATCACTTTTACTCTGAGGTTTTTGGGGATCACAATGAGATCCGCCAGCATTAAACAGTCGCTAAATATTGCTAAGGCATCTTTATGCACAAAATATGGTTTAAGTTCAGCGTCAGATAGAATTCTTGGCCAACTGTTGCGAAGACAAAAAAAATGACCGCGTAGACTCAGAAACGTCATCCTGCGTAACTGGTAAGTTCCGTATGGCCTCCTCAAAGACAGAATTTATCTCAGCATCAACTTCAACTGATGAGATGACCGTGTTTTCATGTGGATGCGAATTCGATCTGTTAGCAATCCGGAGCGATAAGGCGTCAACATGGCCAAAGCATTCCGAACGGATGTGTTTAATGGTAAAATCGTATCCGAGAGGTATGTTGTTGCCCAATGTTACAGGCGATTTGTGGTGTGAACAGGAATTCCTTTCTTGGTAACAAATATAGACAACGGGGACATGTGATCAGTGCATAAGGTGAATTTCCGACCATGCAACATTTTATGAAACTCTTTGACTGCAAACACAATTGCTAAACCTTCATTTCAATTTGGCTGTAATTCCGTTCAGTTGTTGTTAGCGTGCGTAAAACGACTGACCAGTTTTTGCCTGTCATCCGAAAACTGGTGCAAGAGTGCTGCTCCAATCCCGTACTCTGAAGCGTCAGCAGCAAGTATGATAGGTAGTTTGGCGTCGTAGTGTATAAGTGCAAGAGCAGAAGTCAAAATGCAGTTTACTTCAGCAAATGACGACTGACATGCTGGGGACCAGATCCATTTTGCATTAGTTTTCAAGGGTTCATTTAGTGGCATTTTTAGTGAGTGCATATTAGGGACACAGTTATTGCACTAGTTAACTAGTCCCAAAAACGACTGGAGTGTTTTCTTCTATTTTGGCACTTGTAGTTGTTGGATTGGCATAATTTTTGATGGATAAAGACGAGGACCACTGGCATCAATGATTGAACCAAGATACGAAATTCGAGACATGAAGAATGCACATTTGTCGATTTGCAGCGTAAATGCGAAACGCTTAATCCTGTCAAACACTTCATTTAGGTGTGCCTGATGTAGGTCAACTGAAGCGCTTACCATAATTATGTCATTCATGCAAGCCATAGCAAAGGCAACCCGTTTAGCATTGCGTCCATTAATTGTTGGAAAATTGCTGGAGTACAATTAATTCAATGGAACAATGGTTTATTACAAGTAAAAAAGCAGTGTTCAACAGGTACCATGGGATGAAAATTATTGCGAAAATTAAAGTGCATGATAAAGCAATTTGGTGGACTCACCATAGACTTATGTAGGATGGCGGAGATGTTCGCGTATTAAAAGTATAATTCCATAAAGCAATTCTTTGGGAGTTTGGCAAGACACAGTTTGATTGCGTTTTATAGCCCCTGGCTAACAAGTCATAAAATGAAATGTAAATGAGACAACGCATCGTCAAGCCGTTTTTTAAATATCGCCAGATTGGGAGCAGAGACAACATAATTAAGAAGGGCGTTCCAACGCTGGCACACGCAAAAAAGAAACTTCGACCACAATCAAGCCAGCCATACTGTATTGTCAGTTTCAGAAAATGACCTCCAATATAAGTGTTGTGGTTCAATTCCTGCAGCAAACGGCAAATGTGGTTTGGGTTCTTCAGAATCTGGTAAACCATGATGAGATGCCCACCGCAAAAGCTGATATCGACTGCTGTACATTCTTAGAGATTTCAGTCTACCTTGATGGGGCAGATGTAAGATGCCTCCGACGTTCTTAGTTGCCCTTCGTTGTGGAGTCTCGAGATAATAGTGATCCTGTTTCTGCCACGGCTGCCACGCCTGAATAGCGTATTCCACATGCGGTCGCACGTAGGCTCTATGCATTTGGAGAAACAATGAGGGTTTAAACCGCCCGAACGCACTGCAAAGGAGACAGAAATGGTGATCGACAGTTATCGGCGCCTACTTTGCTTGTTTTGAACCCCCGACATCTTCCTGTACCAATACACCCAAGTCACGCTCCTGAGAAACCTTCTACAAGGTGTGGTCTCCAAGCTTGTAAGCGCTCACTGGCTTCTGACGCAGGTGGATCACCTTGCACTTAGCGATGTTCAACTGAAGCAGATTCCTCCTTGATCATCCATAAATGCAATTTAGGTCATGTTGGAGTAGATAGTGATCTTCGTTGTTCCCAATCGCCCGCCATATCTTGACGTCATCGACGAAAAGCAAGAAATTGGAGGAAATAACTTGCCAGGTTAATGATAAACACCAAGAAAAAGCGCGGTCCCAGCACTTAGCCTTGTGGGACACCACATTCCACCTCAATCGGCTTAGAAAGTGATCCCCTAACACGTAATTGAAGCTTCCGTTGGTGGAGAAAGTTGCCAATGCAACCAAGCACCGGATCTCCGATTCCGTAGCTCTGTAGCCGTTTAAGTAGGATGCGGTGATCGAACAGGTCGAAAGCTTTAGAGAAGTCCAGATAGATGAGGTCAACTATGACCTCATCATTAGCCACTTCCGTCCAACTACCTCGTCCAATCAGTAGATTGGTGGTGCATGACCGGTGTTGATAGAAGCTATGCTGCTCCCATGCCAAGATGTTGCATTTTTCCAGCTGGTCCAATAAAGCCTCAGTGACGACCGCTTCCATCATCATCGCGAGCACAGGGAGGAGAGTCACTGGACGATAGTTTGCAGGTTCTGAACGGCTACCGCCTTTAAAAATTGCGGTTGTTAACGCCACGCATCCACATAATGAGGACTTGTTGCTCATCAAAACACCATTGGAAAAAATGTGACAATGGTTCAGCTAGCCTGTCGACCACAGCCTTCAGTGCCTTTGGGCTGATGTTGTCTGCTCCCGAAGAACTATGATCGCGCAGTAAGAGTAACTTCCTTAGCACAATCATGGGTTGAAAATTGCATGTGTAAACAATGGAGTCGGTAATGGGCATGACATCATGGGACAGGTTCGGGCAGCGAGTTCGGAAATTGGGGCGTATTGTAGCCGCAGGGCATTAGCTGCTTCTTCGGCGCTTTGTAATCTACCGCCTGTCATGAAAAGTGGGGGGAGGAAGCCATGCTTTACTACATGAAGATGGTTGACATGTCTATACAGCAGTGTGGTTTGCCAGGAATTTTTGGCTAGACACCGTTGATAAGATACTTTGTCCTCACGGACAAGTGCAGTGCGACGGTTAGGATGGGTCAGGAAATTGCTCCAAGTTTCTGAGTCGGGGTTAACCTTATAGGCACGCCACGGTGCATCTCGTTTCGACAGGAGTTTTCGAGTCCTGCTCCTTAGAATTGAAGGCATTTTTGCGGGACGAAAGGGCTTGGTCTCTGATGCTTTGTTGACGATGTTGCTGAGTCTATCAACTAATTCTGTCTAAGCCTTGTCAAAGGGACTGTTGTTTGAGAATTCCCAAGACGGCAGTCTGTTGTATTGATATAGACCCTGATGAGTATTGATGGTGAGAAACTGTCTTTATTCCTCATCGACCTCGACTTCTAAATAGACATCAGAAAGGACAATCTTTTTGAAAATATTTTGCCACCATTTAGCTGTGCAAACAAATCAACCGGAATTGGTAGTGAGTATTGGTGACTCAGAAGTGCAACACTCAGTCCATTTGAAAAATCACCACAAATACGTACTGTGCCACTCGCCTTCTTAACTACCACAATGGGAGTAGCCCAGGTTGAATAATTAACCTTGGTTAGCACGCCCAATTCCTCCAAGCGATTCAGTTCTGTATCAACCAATGGGACGGCTGAGTAGGGTACTGGCATTTTAGGACGGAATACTGGCTTTGCTCCAGGTGCGACATACAAAGTAGCCCGAACTTTGGTGTACAATTCAAGTTCTGGTTTGAAAACACTAGCATTCTTTTCCTGCCAGTTTGCTAAAAATTTCATTTTTCACTTTTGTAACCACAGTTACGACATCGCTTGAAGGCACATTTCGGATGCGCTGAGTTTGGGAATCACAAATTGAGCTGATTGGAACATTCCATAATTGTAGCTCATCTATCCATTCAATGCCTAATAAATTTAGTTCATCTTCTGCCACAATGTAAAATGCCCCACTGCATTTATTGTTTCGAAATGTGAACTCAGTTTAATTGTCCCAAAAAGGCGATTGGTTTGTCAGAAGCGTTCCGAGCAATACGTTTTGTAACACAGTACTCTGGTTCGTCAATGCTTTTCCAAGTCGAATATGAAATGATTGTTGTGTCGGAAGCAGCGTCAATTTGTAAGGTAACTGGTAACTTGTTAATTAATAACGTGATAAACTTTCGGTCATGCCTCACACGAGAACTGTATGTGGTGGACAATAGATTTGAATGCCTTCTGAATCGGGTTGAGTGGTGCTCTTTGAACAAACGGACACAGTGTCCCTCCTTGTGAACTAATGTGTCACAACCTTGAAATCTATGGAATCGAAATTTACAAGGCGTGCAAAGTGCCAGGCGCCACAATTCCAGCATGGGGTAGGTGGTCGTTGAAACCAGCCTCTTTGGTTTGGAAATCTGTTTCACTTGATTTGGTAATTTTACCAACAGAAGTCATGTCCGAATAACAGTTGTTTGACTGTAACATTTGTGAATCACGCTTTAGGATCATCATTCTGAGGTATTCTGTGGTGAAATCATGCAAGGAAATGTCACAACTAGAGTCCAGTTTTGATAGTAACTTTGTTCTGATATCGGAATCCGCAGGCGATGTTAAGCTAGATACAAAAATCAATGCTTTGAATTGATCGTCTGAACTTTTCACTCTACCTGCATGTGTCACAATGTCATCGGCTTTTGCTCTAGTAAGCTTTAAACAATTATAACGAACGTTAAATATTGATGTCCGCTCTCCAAAAATTATAGTAAGCTTATCCACGGTTTCTTGCAAAGTAAATTTCTTGGATCTTTTGGTAGAATGTAATTGCAATATCTTGTGTGTTCAGAACATCCAAGTTTTTGCATCAACAGCCGTACTTTTGCTGATTCATCCAATGCTGAACCGTCGACAATAAAAATGTCTTCATATCTCTTGTACCAAGCTAAAAATGTATTGCCACTGTCTGGGTCGTAACTGAATTCTTGAATTCCATTGGCCAATGCAACTTTAGGTTGAGTATCACTTCTGTCCTCCTGGAACCTCTGATTCGTATGCTGAAAAATTTCGTGAGAACTCCAAATAATTTCTGTTGTTGATCCAATTGACGTTGCTGGTTTTGTAACATTTGCATGATAACATTTTGGTCAACCATCTCTGTCGCCAGACTGTTGTAACTCCCACTTAGTAGTACGAAGACAAAATTGACACTGCTTGAAAACGTTTAGTTGCACAACCGATGTTACAACCAATTGTCCGGGAAAGTCATTAACAACACGCTTGGTCGAAATTAATCAATGCTCATGTGCTGGAAATCGATCGATTTCACGTGCAGTCTGTGTGGCTGACATACGTGGTCTCTCAATTCTTGGCCCTCCCACACCATGCTTTGAAAGGCGTTTACATTCTAGTTTTAACTCACATGTAAGCGGTCAATTCCTGTTTATCGGTTTCTATTTGGAACCCCCGACCCTTCCAGATTGGCATGCCTCAATGTATGCACATTGTTACAGATCGATCAACAGGCATCACTTGTCCGAACATTAGAGTGGCTCTCGTTCGATATGTGCAATCGATCGGAAACCCGTCTACAATACACGAGCTCCGTTCTCACTCTACGATCACCAGAACCAGAACTATGCCCGACTGTCGTAAATTCTGAAGCCTTGCAAGAACGAATGTAATGGTGAAAAATCAATGGAAAGGAGATTACATAAGGTTTGTACAGTAGTCCTGTAATTTAGGCTTGCATTTCCTCTGCATCTTTGGATCGGATCAGCTTTGTCAGACCGTATATTACCCCGCTGCAAATATTCCAATGATTGTTACTACTAGAAGACAAGGTACGTTGAGAACCGGTAAGGAGTCAAAAAAACGTGGTCGACCTTACTTTAGCCAGTGGATAATTAGTCGCATGACGGAGGGGAATAGCGAGTAGAGAATGAACATGCAACTAACTGGGTGCTAAGGGGGTCCGGGTTTGGTTGGACTACCAGTACTGTCAGAGTTAGGGTTAGTTGCGGGTGAGGAGGTAGTCAGGCCATGCGCAGCTGAGTTGACGATGGTGGATGGCGTGCTATACGAACAGGAGGAAGCGACCGAGCCACGAGAATCGAATACTACAGCAGCTGTGGGACAAGTAGCGGGGAGTGGTTGAATCGGGTGCGACCGCTGGCGTGGTGGTATCGGGGGTGCTTGGCTTTGGGGGACAAAAGCGGTAGTTTGGGGTTGTGCGGCAGACAAGAAGGCAACAGAGGGTGGTGGCGGTTCATCATTATCACATTTCACAGGAACAACCTAAGAAAAATAAAACAAAAACAAATAACGCTGCAGTGGACTGCTTATAACAACTAATTATGGCTTGTAGTTGCAAAACGATGAAATAGAGTGAGACAGAAGAAAATTCGTATGGACCGGCTTGAATATGTTAGTAATGTATGTTTTTAGTGGTTGAATACAATCACATAGTTGAGAGTGATTCCGCTACCAAAGCTCAATCTGTACACCCATATCCAGTGCAGAAGTGGGAATGAAGGCCGCAACTGACTGGGAAACACTTCACCGTTCTTTGCAAAGCTGTCGCTAATGTGTGTAACTTGAGGAGCACGCGCACCACACATGTATACAGTATGATACATGGGCTGCAACACAGGCCATGATGGAGTCACATTGGAGCTCGACTGAAAAGCGTCCTAAATTCCATTAAGCACAGTAACGAGTAATTTATTGTAGATAGCAATCGAGGTGGCGGTGCCGTACAAGTAGGTGCCTCGTCAACTTCCGAACAGGGTACAATCAAACTTTGTGCATAACTCTGCGCTAAATTCTAGGCACATGTCAATCAATCATTCAGGTGCATATTCTATTGAAGCATCCACACAGATCAGTGTCGGTACCAACACAACTATTGCCAGTTCACTGCGCACTCGACAAGGGTGGTGGAAGTACGCATGTGATGTACGTGAGGTTCATCGGCTGCAAAAGCGGGGTGACCAGAAACTTACAAAGTTGGAAAATGAGGCACTGCTAGACTATTATAACTAAAAATGTATAAAGCCAATATCTCGGAATATCCTTGCAACTGCCTGGGAGTTGGTGATTTCGGTAGGTTTTGTTGTGGCTACATTTTGCCCTTGAGACAAGTGATCTTTCGGGCCAGGTGGATCGTTACACAATTAGCTTACGTTCTATAGCAAAGCAAAACGAAAGTGATGACAACTGACACGAGTCAGTGGATACTTACGTTACAGGTTAATGGATCAAACTACCATCGAACGTACCCGAATGTACTGTGTCACAGGTCGTTCACATGTTGGGCATTGCTGTACCTGATGCTGCCAATTCACGCTCCGACATGAATCCGTCCATCGACACTATTCAGACTGACCGGGTTAAGACAACTCGCTGTGTTTGGTAGCTCCATTCTGCCGTTCTGCTAATGCAGTTATTGGCGTTAGGGATTTCCATCGCCATAGAAATTAACGTGTGGCCTGTTGCTCGTACTCCTCTCTTAATGATCTCAACGTTGTCCCAATCGATTTTGTGTCTCACGTCTAGCGCGCGTAAGGCCACCGCTGAATCTCGTAGTAGGACCCTACGTACGCTCGTTTCTCGGTGGACGCGAAGCGTGCCTATTGCCCTCTGCAATCCTAGTGCGTACCTATCTCGCTGCGTGACCTACGTACACATGTACACAGTCTTGGCAACTTAATCTGCAGATACAGTTGATCGTCCTATCTCTCAGAAGCGGATGTTTCAAACCCACAAATGATAAACTGAGCATTTGATCTATTTAAAAAATCACCCTCGATTTCTTACTGTTATGTACTCGTCAGATTGCTTCAGACTTTCCCACTTTATGTGGGATTCCTACCGTCACAATCCACTCCGTCATGCATTACGAAGATGAACGTAGGACCCTCTGCAACTGACGTTTCACTAACCGCCTTAGATATCCACTAGCTAATGATTTCCTCACTGCCTGCTTCCGTACGAACATCCAGTCCTCTTCCTCTGTGCACAGATTCCGGGTCCAACGAAACAGAGAGGATACGATAGCAGCATAGACGTGCTTTGAATGACCCGAACTGCAATGGAGTGTCACATCCTCATCTGCCGGTTTGCGACATGTCGTTGTTTTAGCAGTCCTCCATTCCTGTGAACTAGGCAGTGTGCCACTACAAGATACTGGTAACATAATAAGATCAATGCGATCATAAATATTATGATGATTCAAAAACCCCTCCTTATACTAGTAAAAGTAGCATTTAAGTAACGCCATCAAATCTTTGGCGAACTATTGGAGCATGTCAACGCTTTCCTCTCAAAGACTTCCATGTACAGAGTTGCCAACACAGGGGATATTGGAGACCCCACAGCTAGTCCCTGAGCGTACAGTCTGAACTGTGACATGAAATATGACATACCAAGGTACACTTTTATTCCCTCAATTATGTGGTCTACCGTGAAGCTATTGTCCTCAGTCAGACACGCTGTGCGACCCCTAGTGCGTCATCTTTGTGAACGTTAGCGAACGGTGAGCTAACATCGAAACTAAGCATTATCTTATCGGACACGGTGGTCATATTTGCTATCTCGTGTAAAGTCAAGAGAGTTTCCTACGGACGTACATGTTCTCCGTGTAGTCGATTACAACAAACGTGCCAGATATGGGGCCAGTTCGTGCCCATTTACAGTGAGCAGAATGGGAAGATCGGGCCTATGTATCTACCACAGCCCATGGATCTTAGGCGGAAGTGTGGATTTCGGGTATCCGTTGTACCATCTACTCGGCCCTAGGTAGTCCTTCACACTCCTTCTGGTCCGTTGGGATGCAGCATGCGCACACACGTGGGCAACCGTAGAGGGCAGGGTTCAGTCAATGCAGCAAGTCAGTATGTAAGATGGAATGGATGGATGTGGTGGGGCAGAATATCGACGGATTGTAGACCCACCTCGCAATGGACTCATGCTCGACGCAGGGTGCTGGTGTGGAGTTATGACAAATATCTACACAATCGTTTAAGGGACAATGCCAAGGTATTAGAAATCTTGCCGAATATGAAAGAATAGAAGATAATCCCATTTTGTCAAGGTATACTCTGGTACTAAATTTTCAGTTTGTTTCACGGAAACCTCATAATCGTTCTGAGCGGAGGATAGGCTAAGATGGAAATAATCATTACTTTTGAGACAGATAAAGCATGATAATCTACAAGTTATAGCTGGCCAATCAAATTGTCACGGTGGAATCAATAAAAATACTAAGCAACAATTATAACAAGTTATTCTTGCTATCTGTTACATGTATGCGCACTTTTCATTTTCTAGTATAACCGATTAATAAATCTTTATCAGTTAGCTGAGACCCTATATTAATTTTGGGCTTTGAAAACGGCATTCCTCAATCGTACACCCAACTGAGACTGCTGCAATTTTGAACACCGTAGGATCAGCGTACAATAGGGGAACTGTGTGTGCGAGAGGGCATGGACGTTTGGCAGAAGTGAAGCAAATGAGGGTGCGGCGCACGTGTCGGGTCGGGGGGGGGGTTTAATGGCTTAACTGTGGCGCTCTGAATGAGCAACTGTGATGTGAGAGATTATTTGAAGAAGTCATAAAGAGGCTAGTTATGTTCAATCACCGCTGTCTAGTGGAAGCAATGCGTGAGCAATGAGCGTGCTCGACGTCGCCTATTTGGTGCAGGAAGAGAGAGTGAACCGCTCAGCACCGTTATATTACTCCCCAGGCTCCGATGGCTGGGCCACGTGTTGCGTATGCCAGCCCACCGACTCCCGTGACGTGCGTCATTCGCGCGCGGGGGGCGTGGATGGACGAAGAGGGAAGGCCAAGCGATGACTTGGTCCAGAGGAATAGAGTCCTCACTTCGAAGCTGGCGTCGGTTGGTGTTTCCCGACTGCGTGGCTGGGGTCCGAAGGACGATGAACACGTTTGGTTGGATACACTAGCCGACATGGCGAAGAATCGACCTCAGTGGCGATTGTGTTGTGAGTCAGTTTGTCCCTCCACTTCCCTTTAGCTTCCCCCACCAACAACGATCAAAAATGTGATACTAGCATTATATTGCTTATTTTAGGTTTTAAGTCTACATTGCCAATTGCCCCATTTTTTGTATTGCCTCACATTAGCTGAGGTGTATTTCTAACCGTCGGCAAACGTGTATTGATGATGATGAATTGCGATGTGGAAATGAACGTGCTCTCCCAGTCCCAAAAAGACAGGTTATCTCCTTATTAGACGCAACCTGGCCTCGGAACGAATGGGATGCAAACATGGAAGTAAACAGGAGATATGCTACGAGGATTACAATCTCGAATAGCGCAAGGGACATAACAAGTGTGGACATGCGTGCTAACACCAATGATCCCATAAATGGTTGGTTTGGCGTGCGTAGTAATACGAGTTTACGAACAAGTAATGGACCGAGTTGGATGTCCCTTCAACAAAGGCACAAGACACAAAGTTTCTCAGCAACCCGTTATGATGACTTCGGAAACGAATAGAAGAGAAAATCTGATTGGAATTGCCAGTAGGTTTCAGAAAATAAATATAAAATGAAGAAGCGACAAAATACTTAACTTGAATGAAATCAAGAATTAGATTAAGCACCACGGAAACGAAAAACAACGCATGCAAACCCACTACAATTCACCGAGTAAATCAGTTGTCACCTAACAAATCACACATTTATCCTATCAAAAAGGATGTAGCTGCGCATCAGAGCTACAACAGCTAACCAAGGTTGATCAAAACTTCTCCGCACGGCTTCATGGATGCTCGTTCAAGCATAACGTGCCGCCTTGAGTTTCTACACCATTCAACTGCCTGTCTGCAACCGGTATCTATCTCGACATACGCAAAGAATTCGAGAGAGTGCCTAACGGAAAACTAGTGTCCCAAATGCTGTCGTATGGAATCGAAGAACCCCCTACTTTCATGGTTTAGCTTATACCTAACAAGTCGAACGCAGGTGGTATAGATTCAGGAACACACCTCTGATGTATGTTCACGATAGCTTTGGTACAGTGAAATTCATAAAAACAATACGTTTTTGCCGATGATAACAAAACTTCCTCGGTCCACTGCAGGGGGTCGAACTCAGGACTGCTACTAGTTTGCACCACTAGTCAGCAGTTTGATTACCAGTGAGTAAACGGATCTAGTTAGGATTTTATTTACAAAATCACAAGTGAATCCTTCTACTCATCATTAAACAAAAAACATGCCTTACCAATCCTCAAAATATTGTGTGGATTCATGGCACTGAAAAAGGAAGTCCTGACCGGACAGCCAATCACTGTCCTCTGCACGGGCAGTAACCTACATGGCAGGGAAGGATGGGTCGGATGGTATTGCAGTTGGATTTCAATCCGTAATGGTCGGCTATCGTCCACCAAGTCTCAGTGGCACGTTGCTGGCTAGTGGTGCAAACCACCAGCGGTCAGCGGTTTGTTCCCTAGCAGGGCACCAAAGGAGTGCGTATCATTGACGAGCCCCAGTAGGGCGAAACGATTATCTGATGCTTATCCGGATTAGTAGCTTATGTTCTCCGCTTGTAAGCTAATTGCAATGAACCAAGTAAAATCATATCTAAGTCTACGCATTAGATATCAAACCGGTCTACACATTTCACCCTGCTACCATTAACAAAGCTGACAATATGATCAGGATCAACGTGCTCCAAATCGGATACTCAAAGAGAGGGAACTGAATCACGAAAGACGAGTGTTACGCAATATCTTACAAATGGGGCATAACATCTAGCGTTCTGATCAATGATGAGAAGCCAATTACTATATGCCACACAGTTCGGGACCAAGAAATGAGATATTCATGCGCATTCAACTTCCCCGAACATGTGGCTTACGTCACTCCAAAGTCCAGAAACAGCATTAGAATGTTATTTAGAACGTTTACATCGAAAAATCTGTTCTCTGCAGCAGAGCATCACAACATCATAAACAAACGCGAACACAGAGCACTAGTAAACATGCAACAAACTTCTACGAAAAGCCTACTAAGTACCACATCGAAAGCGGAATATTCCGAACAATGTGAGCAACTCAAAATTAATTCCCCCTGGTTGAGATGCAAGAAGCACAATCAGATTGTTTAACGTCCCGCACAAGAAAATGCGTTTCCAACGTTCACATGGCAATAATACAGTTCCATCATACAACATGCTAAATAAGGAAAATCCTGTAGTTGACTGCAGTTCGTAGACCACCAGATCCGCCAGCTTCTTCCACAACAGATATGCCAGAATTTGGCACAAATTACTATCCGAAACGCGTGCTTGCAATTCAGAGTATGAAATTCGCAAAAGGACCAGCATATGTTTGACCGTGCAAAAGTGATCCACCTACTAGGATGTCGCATACGAAATAGCCAAGCATAGGAACAACGACAAGGATTCATTCTATTCAGAAAACAGTCTACAACAGACAGTGAATATTGCGGTGGGAAAACCCCTACACTCGTCGTCTTCATTACTTTTCTGCCTCCTACACGAATGTACCAACTAAGCATGCCTCTATATTCTGCGTCTTCATCGTCCATGTTAGTATAACTCTTATTGCAGTCAACCATTACATTTCCCAATTCTGGGCGCCTCTCTCGCTGCAGTCGCACGTGAGTGCCACAACCAACACTCGATATTACTTAAGAGCATTGAATAAAACAACCATCACGTGTTAGAAAAAAGAAAGTTAAACATACTTTGCATTTATGTTAACCCATTTTCCCAAGCTTCAAAAATAACTTTTCAAGAGCTTCACATCACATTGGGCCTACCAATCCCGATAATCATTCGGAGCATCAGACAACACACTGATACAACAATGAACAATAATGACCGGTCAAATCAAAAATCGATTTGCTACAGTCTTGTACAGTTTTTGATCATTCGTGATCGTTGCACTATAAAATTACCGGAACATGCAAACATATAACCTTTGTTTATCTGCTCAATTGAGAGCGCATCGCAGCAACTTGTCAACCAAATAGGACTCCATCTGTCCAGAAAAGCAGTAGACGGTCGTTTCGAATTAATGGATCTTGTTAGTAGGATCCGAGCACATGACCATCAGCTGTTTGAACCGAAAACGAGCAGATTGTTATTGACCCATAGGGGACAGCAACTGAACGCCATGATTTACAAACTAAGTGCGATACAGCGTGTCCTATCCTCCACTGCCATGCAAGTTATAAACGTTGTAGAAGACAAGCTTCGCCTGAAAGACAAGATTTCCACTAAGAGTAGCTATGTACGACAGCAGTTAGAAATTTGCATGGCAAATATTTTAATGTGCTCAAGAGTAAGGAGTTTTGATATAATTAATTGAAAGTTCATCGGAGAAGATTTCGGACATGTGGAGCAGCTGCGATGAACTCTCAAATAACATCAAAACCCCTTACTCATGAATAATGAGTATATTTAACACGCAGACAGTGGTTGCGAAGGTGGGATATTATAGCCTGCAACAGATATCAATGGTACCAGTGTAGATTTTTCGCACTGTATAAATAAATAAATAAATAAATTTGTATATTTAGCGACAGGCGGTACACGGCCCCATAAGTGGGAGCGATAATATTTAATACTTAATCGAAGAACAAGAAGTCATAAAACTGCGTGCGCCAAACACAAGAACAACCGCCTTTTTTGTCCTATCGTTGTCTTTCACATTCGCAATGGTCCTGGACACCACAGTGTAGTCAGAATTTCGTGTATATATATAGGCAGTGAACAAAAATAAAATTGTGAAGTGAAGAGACGGTAGATAGGTCGAGGGAAACCACAAGATATATGCCTCGATAGCAACAAAATTCCTACGGCATCAATAATATACCTGATAATGTCTGGTCCGATCGATGCTCGAGCATAAATGAACACGTGGGTTCCTCAGCACGCGCCTTCCCCGGTCTTTTAGTATATGCTGTCACAGCACTTAGTTGGGCGAAACTGCGAAAAAATTGACAGAGGTTTGACCAACCTGGAATGAGGACACATCAGTGGTTGGAGAACGAATGCGACATAGCGCAGTCGCTGAGTCTCTGGTGCTCCTGATTTAGGTTTATTGCGGATATCTGTTAACAACGTACCCCGATCAGTTTTGCTCACTTTCTTCCTACCTACGCTTCATTGGTATTCCGTTTGCGTCTAACCTCATTTTATCTCCACTCCTAATTATGGTTATCCTCGTGACGTGAGTTGCGGCAACTGGGTCCACTGCCTGTCGATGCTCTGGATCGTAGTTATTTGAATAAACTGAACTAACTAAACACAAGTGGAGACTCCAGATAAACGGTAGCAAAGGAAAAGCAAAGGGCATTAGCAGTACGCCAGTACTTATTACCGACGCTTCGCTGCCGCGCAACCAACACCTGTCGCATGTGTGCGAAAGATACTGCGAGAGTCGCCCGGTACCTACCCAGGCTCGAACCCACGTCCTCAGATTACCAGACAGACTTGTGATCCTTAGGTCTACGGGTCGGTAAACGGTAGCAAACCTACTAACCCAAAGACAGCTTAAGGCATAAGCGCGTACGGCGAGTAGCTATTAACGTAGCGAAGCTAGATGTGGGCTAAAAACAGGTGCACGTTGAGCGCTCACACAGAAATCCACCATTCGGTATCACTTAGCAAGTTCCTTTCTATTATCGAGTCGCAAAACGATGCGCAGGTTTTAAGCTCCCCCCGTAGAGTAGGAATGCGCGCTGGGATCATGTGGTTTCGTTCAGTTTAACATGGTAGCATTACATACCAATAGTACGATTCCATAAATTATCTCGACCGAACGTCTAACTTATGCACTCGAAGGAATGGGTGATTTCCGAACCCTCACGACGAATCCACGGAAAGGCGATCTAGGAACGTATTTGACGAGTGAACTTACGGTAAACTTGCTTGCTACCGTCGTCGTCTTCGTCGATGAGTTCCGAGTGGCTGGGACAGGTTGTAATGCATGTGCAATCATCGGGGGATGAGGATCTACTTGAAACGCCCATAATGAGTCCAACGCATGCGACGGTGCGCCCGGATAGGTCTGAGAAACTGCGGCTAGTGCAGATGGAACAGAATTAACGGTTCCGGTGATGGAATGTGGAATGGTGGCTGCTAAACAAGGAACAGGGCAGGTCACACTACTGGGGACTGGAGGTGGGCCAATTGACACAGGTACCGAATGTGTCGGCGCCGCAACTGAATGAGGAGTAGCGACCCCACTGACAGGATGAGTTGGCAAATTGGTGCAAGACTGAATGGTAGAGAGTATCCGTTGAATTTCTAAGGGTAAAGTAGTTGGCTGTGAAGAAGAAGAGAACAAACGCAACTAGGAAAGTGGAGGAGAGAACTGACAGAGCAACTTAGCTACAAAAGTAGGGTATATACCGAAAGATTGTTCCAAATGTATACGAGGCATATAAATGAAATGTGTGCATCCAGAGCTAAAAAGCAATGAAGTCGAAAAAACCGACTAAGCAGGTTTTAGGCCTAAATCCAGCATTATTCATTCATTAATTCGACTACTGGTTTCTTTTTGGTCATCAGCTTCTTCGTTGAACTCCTTAGCCTTTTCCGCTCTTACGGAGCCTCCTGATCTGTTAAGTCTGTGAGTCTATCTTCTCTTGTCTATGGTTGCCATACCGACAACAAGTACCAATTGGCTAAACTTGTTTCCTGTTATCTGGAAAAGCCTTCTAAGGGACTGGCTACTGAGAAAGAAGATACAGCCACCAATTTACTTATACATAAGAAAATCAGAAGAATAAATTGGGAAATGACGCAATCATTTCGTGCAAACGTATTGATCACAAACATGCAGCTGTTGATAGAGAGTACATAAAATTGTGAGGATTTATTGGTGGCCAACTAGTGGCTAGTCAGTGCGATTCGCGCTACCACGGTAGACGCAGTTATAGTCAGCTGTTTCTGTACGCACACTTACGACTGCTTTCGATCAATAACTGGTTTCCAATGGTTTGAGAATGTGGGGCTTCTGCTTCTCTATGGGGACAGTAAATGATTTACCGTGGTTGACTTGGTGGCCGGTGTACAGCGAATTCCTTGTGAGTGTTGGGGAAGCTTGGTCCGTCGATTCATCCGATTCAGATAATTTAGATTCGTCACAGCCAGCTTCCAAATCAGATAGGCTTTCACATGCCTGGAAAAGCACTAGACTGCAGTTTCAGCCTGTTGGGTGTCATCGGTAGTGCGTATCCATCGGATCCATCTGGATTCGAACACATGACCACCAGCGGCTTGCATCGCCAGTCAGCATCTTATGCCACTGGGTCACGGGGGACGGCTTCGGACCCTCATGATTTACAAGCCAACTGTGATATAGCGCGTCTTATCCTCCACTGCCATGCAAGTTACAAACCTTACAGAGGTCACGGTTGGCCCCAAAAGACACGACTTCCAGTAAAAGTAACTATGTACGGCATAGCGTTTAGAAACTATTAAGGAGGATATAGTTTACGCTGCATGTTTGTGATCGATAAGTTTGCACGAAATGACTTATGGCATGCGTTTTGCATGGAAATAGAATAAAATTTCAGGTTTGCGATTTCTGAGGAGGAAGCGTTTATCGAGTTCTGCTAAAAATGTAGCAGCAGACAAATATGAAAGAACTCCTGTAATTCCCAAAGACCGATGCATTTTCATCCAAAACGAAGTTGACCGACATGGAATGAATGTCGAATTGCCCACCAAAAAGGTCTACGGCAATGGACGATCTTTACGAACTGCTACTTCCTTTCCAGTAGAGTGCCAGAGGAACGCAAACAGAAACATGTGAATAGAGCCTCGTACTTCTCTGAAACTGCATCGGAAGTCTGTGGTCGCATACGTCGCTATAAAAATAGAGTTGTCTTCAACATGTCGCAGATGCCTAACAGTGAAACGGTTGAAAATCAATTCTTATAACTAGCAACCTGCGGTCCATAAAATATATATGCGTTCGACTAAAGAAGAACCCGCAGAAACAATTCTGTCCAATTATACTAAAACTCTCTGACAAAAACCATCGCAAAGAAAAACATCCGCGAAATAATCTTATCACCACAAGAAGCGAATTTGTAAAAAAATACTCCAAATTAATGTGCTTCGCAATAGACAAAGATTTTCCAAAATCTCATAAGAGCAGATACCAGTAAAACATCATCACATAAGCCTCTGTGCCGCTTTAACTACATGCGTGCTATGCATTTGTTTTTTGTGAACCCACCGCATAATAAACCCTCCTCTTACCTCATTTTTACCCGACACAATGCAACTGGTCATCGGATATTCAACATACACTGCGCAGATCCTGTACATTCACATAATAATCCTTACAATTGTGTTGTAAACCCTATACTCATCTCGACTGTACATGAAAAGTTGCTACACCAATCGTGGAGTGGGCAACATCCTTAGTAAATAGTACCATATGCATTAGCTCACCACCTCATGGATCTCCTGATGGAGTCAACAACAGAAACAGCCATATGGCGGTAACCTTGCACCTCAGGATGTTACAGTAAGTACGTTATCAGATAACGTTGTTTACAACATCCTAAAGTACAAAGAAGCAAGCTTCCTACTTCTGATAAGGTGTAGTTGTCCCTTCAAACGAACGCACGATCACTGACGAACGGGATGCATCACATGCTATCCTTAGTAGTCTTCATTTGCCCAAATGTTGCGCTCGTAACAGAAACAGAGTATTGTGCAGTGCGTGGAATTCCTTGGAAACGATGTCATGCTTTTCGATAGCAAACGTCTCAATGGCCGAAGTGCCGGCTGCGTTGTGTACGTATATCCTAAATTGGATTAGAGTAGTGTGAAGGCTCTATCCATAGACAGTCTTGAGGATTCCGTCTATGTGCATGTGAAGATGAGCTCGCATCGGTTTCATACAGTTGTCGTCTTGAGGTAGTAAAGCCAGACTAGACCAAATGGCCGAGATATTTGAATGGGTAGTTTGTCCAAAAAATTACTGGGTGTGATTCCAATATCACGTATCATGGCATGGGTAAACTGTGCGATTTTGATATAACTTTCTACTTCTATACTCGTAAATGGATATATCTTTATATTTTGCAACACTATGAAGAGACATTGAGCCACCAGAAACCATGGGACTCGAAAGAAGGTACAGAAATAGTAAAAGAAAACACAACAAAACACATCATGATTTCGTCAGAGGGCGAGATAATACCCGGCTGCCCAAGCCGAAGTATGGTGTTGACTTAGGGGACACCACCTCGAGTGTTTGGCTAAAAAGCCTGCTCGCAAGGCAGCGGAGCGAATTCGGGGAATCGCGCCCGTTGGGAGCCAGTGACTGATTGCTCAGTTCATACGCCTTTCGTTTGTTCCTTTGTCAAACAGGGGCCCAAAGCTCCCCAGAATTACAGCATAAATTTGCTACAATACAATGTTTCTCCAGGATGAAGCAAGGGGTAGTGACTTTAGTTAGTGGCGAGTCACATCCGCCACGTCACAGTGTTGTTAAACGGACATATGTGCCAAGCGAAAACCCACCACGTCCTGGAACATTGCCCCATAATTGTCGGCAGAGCCAGACACCAGGGCTTTATTCCACAATACGCATCGTCGTCGAGGCATTTAACCATACTCTCCGTCGAACTTCACTGGTTCAGCTTTCCGTTAATTGAGGGGTAGGAAACGAGCGCATAACGAATGTACACCCTCTTTTATAACAGCCAATGGGTTTCGAGGGACGAATCCTGCAGTAGCGACCAGTCTACTTCACTGGCGGCTCGATTGAGACCATCGAAGTCGGTCTTCCAATAATTGTAGGGCGGCTCCGGTGGACGCGAGTAGGGCAGCGACAGGTCTAGACTGGCTAACACCATCGAGTGGTCCCTAGCTGCCAGAGGCTCTAGAACCTGAATTTCATATGCGCGTTGCTCGCGACTCGTTAGTAGTAGGTACAGACACGATGGAGCAGGATACGGTGTAACGTGCGTTGGTTGACAAACATGTGTTGCTTCAGTTTCAAATATCATGTTTGCAAATAGCGTCTCGATTTCACAGTGCTCGGGGAGAAGTTGAACCTCAGGCCACCGTATTCGAGAGAAGTTAAGATGGTCCGTAAGCAGGAAGCGGGGCCGGCTCATGTAGTTTCTGAAATGCGGCAAGCAATTCAGACATCGACTTCGCGGGCTGCGATATGCTGCACCCATACAGTTCCCCTTGTCTCGGGCGCATCGAGCACCATCACTGTTCGCGCAGGCCATGATCGTTCGCGCTGATCTAGAATACAGCGCATTAGTAAGTATCGAAGATGCATCGAAATCGTCCTTGAGAAAGTTCAACGCTTCTTTAACAAATGACTGTAAGGGTTAATCTCTTTAAGGTATCGCCAGTGTCTCAAGCTGTTGAAGTTGGGACCACTCCGCATTAATTAAACAAAAATAAATCAAGTCTTCCTGTTTGTTCAAGTGCATAACACATCTAGGAAACCAAACTCTGTGCAACCTAGTATTTCCTGCCACTATTCAATTAGAAATACATCCTCTACGTTCCTAGAGCTCGTATAAAGCAAGTCAGACTAGGAAGTTCATGTAAGTTAAGAAAACGTCAAGATGTCAAGCGTACCTTATTTATCGTCTCCGCCTATGCATCTACAGACTGCAGCCAGGATGCAGTCAAGGATTGCTTTTACCAACATTTAAATAACCTGCGTTCCTCCGAAAAGTCTAATATTGTCATTCTTGTCGCAGATTTTAACATATGAGTGGGTCGCCTGCCACTAAGTGAGCACTAACTTGGGAGTAGTTTTGGCCTCGGTAGAAGTCGGTCAGACAATAGAGACAGACTGCTGAATATTTATTCTGATCATCGCTTTTTTCTTTCGAGTTAAAGTTTTCGACACTCAAAGAGACTAACTGCTAGCTGGCGACTGCCTTCTGAAACACAAGGGTGGTCCCAACTAGATCACACAGAAATAAGCTAGAGATGGCGCGAAAGCCTAACAGACTGCAGATAGTACTGGTCAACTTGTCTGGACGCCGATAACGCATTGGTTCGTGCTACGATTTGTACGCGTTTCGGAGGATCGACCAGGCGTACGCACCACCACTCCAGTAGAGTCCAGTCTTCCAGCACCGTCGCTTGCGGTCCATTGCTAGTGTGTGGTGGCTTCACTAAGTAACCAATGTGGAAGTTAGGCAGCGCATCTTGGGTGGAGTCAGTCACTTGTTCGCTCCACTGCGTCCATTGCGGTGGTGTGAAAACGTATTACGACTGTCTCCTCGGCGTCTACCGAGTCGTGCATCGTTCAAGGTTGCTGTGCAGGGCTGGAAGAGGCTACGCGGTGGACAGCTTACGATTTGGTGAAGCGGAATGAAAAGGCTGACGAAGCAGTTGGTCTTGGTCGGTTTATCTTGACTCCCTGGTTGGAATTTCAGAGATACGGAGTATCGCTGATTAGAGACCCTGGAAGTCAAGGCTCAGGGCCGACGTCGATGATGGACGTGTTTATCTGCGTGTAGCGGTGATTTCCCTTCCTTGGAAAAAAACTCGCGAAAACTCAACAACTGTGAGTGGAAAACTGGACTAAAGATGCTGTTTGCTTTTTCTGCATATTCCGATCCTGTTTTCCTAATCCACGATGAATGCGGTGGCACAATATCTGTACCACAGACTGGAATATATATATATATATATATATATATATATATATATATATATATATATATATATATATATATATGGGTTATCTGGACCCATTAGATACTGCAGAAAAGCATGTATTTCGAATCGGAATTTGTCAAATACTAAACTGTATAAGAGATACAACAGATACAGACCGAGATCACATCAATTACCATTATACACGTTAGCTAGAGGTGGGAAACACCTCAGCTACTGTGCCGCAGATCACATCAATAAACGGTAGGAACGAGACAGACTAAGAGAACTCTGAATATCAAGCATCACCGAAACAGTTTGAGCTCGGTTTCGTCCAAGCACGACGGATCACTGTGCGCTAGTAAATCGCTGTTTCTAGTTTTATGTCTATTTCGCTATCCACTCTCACACTTTTATGCCTTGGATTCCCTTTCAAGTCCACGAAATCTCACTAGCATCTTTAACCAACTGGTAACAACTGTAATTCGCTGAGGTTCGTTATTCTTTAAACATATTTTAGCCGCTTCCATGAATACTTCACAGATGTTTTTCAATCGCAGGTAGATACACCACTGATGAAGCAAGAGTTTGTGACACAGGCTTATTTCTACTATCCTATGCCTCATTTTGACTATCAATGCTAGTAGAAGCATCGGTAGATCAGTGGCTCGAAAAACTTGATTGTTCATCGCTTTTATTTTGTATTCATTTATCTTGGATTAAAAGTTTACTGTCTGTCAGCGAAACCTCTGTCAGCTCGACCAATTTGGAATACAGGAGCAGTTGACCACAACTTTACCTAACCTTAGTCATCACTAAGTAACTGCCTTTTTATTTGAATCCACATGGCCGTCGAACTTCTGACGCATTGGTTGCTTGGAAAACCGGCTTCCAATTTGCGCCAGCCTTGATATTTCTGGTCATCTAACATTATTCATTTGTTCTGCCCGGTCTAACACAATGGCATCCTGGAGTACAATTACTCACCTGATCACTACTGAGACATCCAAGCCTTAGACACTGCAGTTTTACTTAAACTTAGCTTCCGTTGCCAGCTCATAGTTGCACCTACTCCAAACATTTAAAATAGTGAAGTCATCATATGTCACTATGATGTATGCCATATACGATATTTACAACCATTTGAAGTCGCAGCAATCAAGGCTCAACCTATTTAACTCACAATAAAATGGACGTTTTGACATCCACCATCCTCATCAGTTTATTATCAGTTATCATCAGTTTATTACTGGTTGTAAACGCATATATCAAAACAACGGACTGGACTCATTTTAAGTTATATAAGATAAATCCATATCGCGGACTTTTCTTAATCATGTTGCTGAATATGCCCAAGTAGGCATCTTCAGCCGGTGTGACCCATTTGTTAAGCATATTTATGTGATTCTAGGATTATACAATCATATAGCAATTGTGGCTCTTACCTCCATAACTTCAGACCATATGAAGAACAAAATCCGGCAATCTTCCCATGGTCAATTAATTACAACAATTAATTACAACATGTTATTATAAAATTTTATAGAAAATATTAGTTCATTTGCGACATTCTTCCATAATGCACGTATTTTTAGGTGCTTGCGTCTGAAAAATCACCTTTTGCTGGCGTATGCCGTAATTAGTGACACCAATATGCCAATTTTTCACTGTTAAGCTTCGTATCTTCATTTCAAATTAATCATTCCGCATTATTTTAGGTTTTTTGCCCGAATATTGTGGTAAGTAAAAATGTAAATCTATCGAAAATGCCAAAAGTTGGTGTTTTTCATAGTCAATGAGAAATTTACGAACTACTGGAAATTTTGCTGTTATCATACTTAGTGCCAACGGTTTGTAGATATTGGCTTGTGTGAGAGGGTTGTCCTGTTCTCTAAGCCTGACATTTCGGTTGCAGACGTTTCGTTACCAAGCTAGGAAACATCTACAATGCAGCTATTATGTCCTGATTCACAATCGCGCAAGCCAGTGGTCAGCTTGGTAAGGAAACTTCTGCAACAGAAACGTCAACCTCGGAAAACAGGACAACCGTCTTATCTGCAACCAGAACTACAGTTATTCACAATAATTTCAAAACTCGCTTGTGTACTTTTCAGTTGGGGCCATTTCTCACTCAAGAAACGGTGGTTATTGCCACTCAGTACTTCAAAGTGTTCAGAGTCACTGCCTAATGGAATGTGTATGATGTGATTTGTGTTTCATTGACAGCGAATTGCGCCAGTTACTAGAATTTTGCTAAGCTCAAATTTTCCATCTTTAATCGGCTACACTGACAACTATGGTAAATCCTGTTTTTTGTACGTTCTGATGTCAGCATCAACCTACTGGAAATTTGATCTCGCAAACGCAGTGTAACTGACCGATGGAATGGGTCTGAGCATCCGCGGTAGATTGAAACAGTCGAGTTTGCAAAACTGACTTATGCGAAGATTTAACATCGTCTCTTCCTACTATATTACAGTTTAATCCTTAACATTCATGAATTGTTACATGCTTCGGCTTGTTGTGTATACGAACATTTCCCGCGTATAACCTTGGCTTGCTTGGCTATCTGAATCATGAGGGATGTGGCCTCTACCTTGTGAGATTCCAATGTACAGGCAAGAAAATGCGGTATAAATTGATCGGACAATTCACGGCGATAAGCTTACCATATAGTCAAGGAATATGTCCTTAGTTATTTATGTTAGAAAGCTAACGTCGCTGCGTCACATGAAACCAAAACCAACAAGAGTGCTGAACAACCTACACGATTAGTACCAAAAGGAGAAGCTTGTGTGGATAAAAAGAAAGTGTTAAAATTCGATCTCGAGGTATACTTGAAGTAGGGAAGCAGGGCTGATCGATTCGGATCAGAATTTAGTGCACAAGCACGTGATAAACCAAAAACGCAGGTAACAGGGGGAGTTGAATGGTATAGGTAGAAATTCGTCACATCTAGACTCACTCAGACAGCCATCACACGCCCGGAAAAGCAGTGCACGCGCGTTTCATCCTTTCGGGAATCGCCAGCAGTGCGCATTTCATCGGATCCTGGTAGGGCTCGAGCCCGCAACTCGACTATTGTCAGTCCGTGGTTGAGACCACTGAACTATCGGTGGCGGCAACGACCATCGTGACGTACAAGTTAGTGGATAGTGAGCGGCGCTATATCACATCTAGTAACTTATTCACGATGGTCGTTGCCGGCCCTCGTAGCTCAGTGGTCTCAACCACGGACTCGCAACAGTCAATTTGCGGGCTCGAGCCCTACCAGGATCCGATGGAAGGCGCATTGCTGACGATTTCCGAAAGGATGAAACGCGCGTGCAGTGCTTTTCCGGGCGTGTGATGGCTGTCTGAGTGAGTCTAGATGTGACGAATTTCTACCTATAAAAGGTAACACTTGAAACATATGACATCAAGCAACAACGGATAGATATCATCGCGGATGTTTCAGGATCCTAGATACTGGATAGATTTATTGAGTACATTTGGTTAGAAGAATCCCGCTAGTGACCGATGGTGTGCTGTCCTCAAGTCGAGGCAGATAACTGCGTCTGAACAGAATCAGTCTGAGAGATGCCGCCAAATGCAGTAGGTGTAAATTTAAGTGATGTATCCAGTCCAACAGATAGGAGGAACCGAATGAGTTTCGTATATCCCAAATTCGATGACCATAAGGTGAATCGAGAGAAAAATGCGGCTTACTACAGATTACTAGCAGGAGCAAACCCCAGCTTGGTGTTTGGTGCACAATTTATCCAAATGTGCATTAGACTGGATAACTTGTGAGAAATGGAAAATCTACCCCAAGAAGTCAAGGTATCAGCAGTATGCAGGTAGGCAGTACCGCTTCGCTGCCGTGAAACCACCATCAGTCGCACGGGGTCGCGCAGTTCCCTAGGTAGGCTCGAACTTGCACCCTCAGATTAGAAAGCAGGATTGTTATGCTTAAAGCTACCGGCCAGTAAAGTATCTACCCCAAGAGCAATCATCAAAAACCAGTGATGCGCTCAGGTACAATACAGAAGACTGGTAGATCCAAGAGTCGATAGTGCAATGAGACGGCTTACCGGGTCCCTCGAGGAGCCGACTTCTGCTTGCTTATGCAAAGTAAAAAGTGCGTGTAGTAACTCAGGAATGAGTTGGTGTTGGGCAGTTGATCTAGTGAGGCTTTGTGATGATTGTAACGGAGGGATCTGTTCTGCAACAAGTGATTGCTGTGGTGGTGGTGGTGGTGGTGGTTTCATATATTGAGGAGGAGGAGGAGGAGGAGATGACCGCTGTAAAACCTGCCAGTCGGAACCGATCATACCACCCGCGCCGCTTGCATCTGCTCTGGTCAAAGAGGTTTGCGATGGGTAGAAGGGTGCCGCTGGAGAGACAGATGGAACAGCCCTCGGGGCATCGGGTAGGGTATCCGCGATTGGGACGAAGCTTTGGGATAACAGCCGTCCAAGCAAGGAAGTTAACAGAGGCACGTTCGCTTGACAGGGGACGGGGGTGGGGATGGTTGCTGAAGGCGTCGGAAGTCCTGTACTGCTTATCTGTGAGACGGCTGGCTGAACAAAAAACGAAGGCCGCGACGATCCATGGCCCGATGGTCTAGACGAAGACGGAGCTACGGCTGGCGCTGGACACTGAACGCTCGGTTGTCGAGTGAGTTGAGGCTGTACACTAGGTACCTAGGCGATGCAAAGATGACATGAAAGCCATGAACAAATAGCGGCAAAATAACCCGCGCGCCAAATGTATGACGGCAATAGCATGGGCTGAGTGATTGGCTAGATGTTGACAGTAAAAATTACATTTCATAAACGATGATGCTAAGGAATAGAGATGACCCTGAGTAGTGTAGGAATGAGCAGGTAGATTTGCCAGAAGCAACACAGACGTGAAACAATTCAAGCTAGCTCCACCTGCCGAGGCGAAACTAGGACGAAACCGTCGGTCGTGGAGTGCAGGGATGGGAAAGAGCAACTCTGAAACCCTTCATTGCAGTCGGATACGGTTCCAGTGAACGGAATGGCACAGACTGACTTTAACGTCACCCGAAGCTACCATTGTGATTGCGTGTCGTAAACCAAGACACACGGCAGATACTCTAAAACCCGACTATCAAATTCTAACCGCTGAGTCAAGCTGTGCTCGCGGTCATGGCGATAGCCACCAACCACTAGGTGCCGAGTTCCCCTCACAATTTAGGGTACCTCTAGCTGATGATTCCAAACAAGAACGAAACCGTCGGTCGTGGAGTGCAGGGATGGGAGACAGCAAAACTGAAATCCTCCACTTTAGTCGGATACGGTCCCAGTGATCGGAATAGCACACGCTGACTCTAAAGTCAACTAAATTCATAATTGTGATTGAGTGCCGTAATCCAAGATACACGCCGGGTAATCCGAACCCCGACTATCAAGGTTGGAAATACTTAAATCTATCGTGAAGTATCGAAGGGGAGATTAAGATTAGAGATGAACGGGCTAGAAAAGTGAAAAAGGTGCCTAAGGAGTGTGCCTAGAAAAAGCTGAAACACAATGATGAAACTGCAACCAACAAGGATAATGAGCATGGTGGTAGTTTGCCAGGGATAAACAATTCAACGGTACACAATGCATGAGGATATGTACGAGTAGCTACCCAGCTACCAGCTGCATAAGAAGCAGTAGACGCACAAGCGATGTAAAGATTGAACCAATGAGCGCACCTGTTCCACATTGTTGGGTGAATTCAGCGTAGAAACAAGTTGAAAGAGTTGTTGCGCAGTCACAGAGTTCAGCGAAGATAGGTCTGAGACAGTTTGATGATGAAGCGGTTGTTCAGTGGAGATAGCCTGCGAGCTAGACGTGTGCGATGGGGAATGAAGCGATGCGAGATAGTCGTGTAACAGCCGGAGCAGCAACTGCGCAGAAACGGGTGGTGTGGACTGCGAATGAACGCCGGAAACAGAAGTAACTTCTCTGGTAGATACCGGTGGTCGGTTTATGAGGGCAGGTTCAATTGCATTCACTGCATCAATTGTTGGATTGGAAGAAGCGGAAGGATGGATAAAGGGTATGGCACCAGCCAAAGGCTGCGTTTGGGAATGCAGCTGCTCCGAGAATGTCCTAATAGGTGCCATGGATGACAGGGTAGCTCGAGTTACAGACTGCTGGTCAGATGGGGGACCGCGGGGCAAACGGCTCGAGGAAGATTGAGGAAGCTGAGCAAAAACCGAAGCCGGATGTGTGAGATGAGAGGGTAAATTTTGGGTAGAGTGTTGGGAACCAAATGCGGACGAACGTCTGCTCGTAGCACACGAAATGGAGCGACTTTCTACATGCGTAGGTAGGTTAGGCATCGTGTAAGTGTCCGAAGTGGGTGATGTATTGACTGAAGCCGGGTATTGTTGCGAGGCGCTGCGCAAGGCAAGGAGTAGGTTAAGCACATCGTCCAAAGTGAGAGTGTCCATGTTCGGGTGAATTGGCAACTCACGAATTTGAATAGAGGAATCAAACTGCTGGCCTAGACGAGCACCATCAGTCACCTCTGAATTAGGGGAGAGTGGCGGACTACAAGTTTTGCGAGTTTCGCTAGGCTGGACAGGGACCACTAGCGCCGGCTTGTTAACACGATGGACCCCGCCATCTGGTGACAAAACGACAGCGGTGTCAATGGGAGTTTGAAACACTCTAGGAACAAGCGACCTGTTCCCTTCCGGCGGTCCATCATCAATAGTGATGAAGACAGGCCCATTTGAAGCGACAAAAGTTGTCACATTGAATGGATTTGCAGGGTCCCTTGAGTTGGGAACACCCAAAAAGATATGTTCAGAAGGGACCTCCAATACTCGGAAGGGTGAGGTTGCGACAGAAATGTCAGAGGCGTAAGGGGTTGGCAACAGTAGTATTGGTCGGTGGCTGTAGTAACACAGCTTGGATATCACCTCTCTGATGACGACCTCTAAAGAGGATGGTATAGTGCAAGTAAGGCTGACTGTTGCGTCTGAAGCAGGCGAGTACGGATAGGGAACAGTAGAAAAAGGACGAGTTCCCTGCTCGCGGGAAGACGATTGGCTCAACTGAGACAGTAAGAGGGGATTATTCTCTGATAGCTGATACGGTGTAACATCACCACGGACAGCAGAAGGTTCAACGGTATTTGCAGCAATTTGAGCGACGGAGTCGTTCAATGACATATGCGAGAGAAGAGACGTGCCAGAAATAGGTGGGAGCAGTGGAGCAACCTCTTCCAACTCAGGCTGATGTACAATTCCTGTGACACCGAATCGATCCAGAGGAAGGAGAGACAGAGAAGATAGAAGTTTATGTATATAATCTAATCCAAGAGCCAAAGATTGCTTTTCCGGGGAAGGGTCGTGGAGAGCCGGTCCACTCACGGGACTGGAGAGTACAGTGGTTGGCAAATGTAAGGGTGGTAACGTGTTGCTACATGAGGAGGCCGTGAAGTATGGGGGAGTCGAGCCAGCCAGAGACGACTTGGTTGTTAATGAAGGAGCTGGGCCTCCGAGAGGTTGTACATGGGTGTCAACGGGTAGATAAGCAGGAGTGGGTCCGTCAGAAGGTGATATGGGTCTAGAAGCTTCGCTGAAGTCCTCTTCACAACGCACTGGAGTAGAAAAGTGGAGAAATGGAAAAATCGACTCACTGTAACACAACTGAATTTGGCTATGAAGTTGTTGAAAGAAAGGCGCTATCCCTCGAAACGATTCATGAACAAAGACAACCGAATGTAGTACGGATTTAAAGGGTATCCATTTAACTCGTGATTATCGAATATCTCTCAACGAACATCGGCATTGTGCATGGATGAAATGTTCCACAAGGAAACGGTAATGCAATAAGATGGAAACTTGAGGTAAGTGAAATAAAAGACCGATGATTCGAACATTCTTACGTACTGAACTCACAAGCTGATTAGGTCAGTACAAAGAATTAAATGAAGTGGGATCTGCTGGTCAAAATGAAAAACTGAAGCAGAGGTCCATTTCACTGTTCGATTGGGACTGAGCAAGTGGAACCACATGAACAAAAGCAAACAAGAGATGGATGCGGACATGCAACCACTGCGTATGAGCCATGGAAAGCAAATTGGAGATAAAGGAGTGATAATCGGAGAATAAGTGAGAAACTGGGTGACAGGGATGATAGACTTGGGATGACTTGGGATGATAGAGGCAATAGAAGTAAATTAAGCTCCACAGAGAAGGGACTTGGTAAAGGTAGAGGCGGTAATCGGTATGCGTATACGTTGTTGGTGAACATAGAAATCGAAACTCAAAAAGAGGTGGTGTAACACGATTACCAGTACATCGTCAGACACGGCACAGCTGTGAATCGGTACGATTGAAAGTGTCTATTTTAAACAGAGGGACGTTGAACGCTTTTCTAGCCAAGGAGTTACGCTTCAGTATTGTTGTTCTCAGGGAATGATTACTTCACAGAATTGATAATGATGTAAATCCCCTCCATCGACCCTCGTGCTCGCTTTTTCGTAGGTAGGTAGGGTTACACGTATTTAATGCCAACGGACATAACATTAATAGCTGTAGTTAAAATGGTGGTCGCGGGTCGGACTGTGAAGAATCAGCCCGTAAAGATGCTGCGTATGGGAGTACTCAAAATATGCGATCGACGTCATGATATTAGGTGTTTCGGCACAAACATACACGCTCCATACTGGTGAGTAGTGCCTGACATGAGAACCGTCGGTTGGTTTTAATTCAGTAAACAAGGCAATTCGTCACCAACAACTGATGCATATTTTCGATTTACTTATCCGTATTGGTACAAGGTCGCACTTACGCTATGGCCAAGTATTAGCATGTAAATAGCGAACCAGGGGCTTCATAATGCTAGGTGAGGTGATCATGTGACACCTACACACACACACTGACCCACACACTTAGGAGGTCTGCTAAGGTTGTTTATGATGTGGGAGACTCACAATAAGTGCCAACGCGCGTAATACCAAGCGCGCACATAGCATGCGGTCGCAAAACAATATCAGTCAAAGGGAAAACATATGAGAGGACTTACTCGTATCCGCAGAAGTTGTGTTGTCCGAAGGGTTACCAGCAGTAAACTGATGCGTCTTCAAATGGGGCGATTCTGACAACGGAGGAGTTGGGATAGCACCAACAAAATGAGGAACGGGAGTTGTTTCATCTTCACCGGTGCGGTAATTGTCAACTGTGAAAGGACCCGAAGTGTTTAAAGACAGAGAAAGGTTAAGAACACCCAAGGAGAGGGAAAAGTAGACGAAATAGACGAATGATGGTCAATTTCAGCGCTCCTACCCATTGAGGTTTGAGAAGACCGAGTGGCCACAAGCACTTCACTGCTGGTGGGATGAATACTCAATGCTCCCGAGTCAGTTGGGGCGCTAGTCGGACCAACGGCCGAAATCGCGGTCTTGGCTGCAGCGGAATCGGCTCGAAGAGTCTCGAGTAGTTGAAGCACGATACGCTCAATGTCTTTATTGGTTAAAGCGTAGCTGGTGTCGTGTAGCTAAAACACAAAACATCAGGAGGATGGGAATATGTTACTATTGGAAACAGGATCGCATATTGTGACGGGTGTGAGTAGAAAAACAGCGTGTCACTTTGACGCAAACATGAGGAGTACATGGATAGTGTGGCAGATCGATTAATGCGACTCTGGCCGAAAGTCAACGCTGAAAAATCGCATTGATGAATCTTGGCGCTAACATTGTTTGAGTGCAGCACTAAATAAATAAACGGTAAAGGGATGGACCGGGAATTTAAATAAATAAATAAATTGGTATATTTGCCGACGGACGGTACACGGCCCCATAAGTGGGAGCGATCATTTATATATATATGTATATACATTATATATTGTATTATATATATATCATATATATTATATTATATATGTGTATATCAGATATAAGAGATCCGCAATGAAACGCGTTAGACGAAAGCAACCAATCAATGGTAACCATGCGGGAAGCATGCGTTAAGGGAAAAAGCCATATCCTGTGACAATAATAGTAAGCAGCTCATGAATGGAAAGGAAGGAATCGAGCTGTGAACAAGTTTTACGTCAAGAATGAAGAAATACCAAGCACCAAAGTTGGTACAACCTGGTGCTTCAACATCCACGGACAAAATTAACCACATCTCGAGACACAAAGACGGCGAATGCTACTGACCGCTACGTGAGTGTGGGCAAAGATGGCGCAAGTGGTACAGATTGCCGTACCCATGTATGCACATGGCAGACATGATTCCCAGTTCGCCCACTTCAAAAACAGTGATCACAGAGTTGCAAAAGTTTTCGCTATTAAGTCGAAACCGTACTCAAATCGATACTAAAAAAGGCCTAACCGAAAGAGAGTATCTGAAGATGTCATTTCATTTTCTTCACGAGGATCCAACTGTTCTGTTACCGTAAGAAAAGCAATATAGTATGCACGAGGTGGACGCGCCTAGATGCATCGCTAGATGTAGCTCAGCAGAGAAGGGACTAAAATCGGCATTCCCCTAACCGCCTGCTGCTTAAGATAAAAAGTCAGCAAGTTCATTCTGAGTAAATCGAGGGTTGTGCACATGGCACGATATACCAATATGAGATCAGAAAGTGCAAATACAAAATAGTGTCTTGGATTTACAGAACAATCGGCAGAAATCGCGAAATAGTAGCAATCATAAAGCCGTTCAATTGGCGAAACAATCAGAAATTGTCTATGTCGATACAAAGGGAAGCAAGGATGAACAGTCTGAGGAAGGAGTGTCAAGGTGACGGAAGTGAAAAAGAGTGACGTAAACATGAGTCCAGTGAGGTATGGCATTTGGGATGAAAGTTGGAGAATTACACTAGAAGACAACGTGTTACGAATCCGTCAAACAATCTGTCCAATGTCGGTGGCACGCCAACGGTCTAGACAAAGGAATCGATCCACCGCATAGTTTCATACAGTCACTAAGTCACACTAAATTGATAGCAAGAATAGGGGGAATCAATTCAGCTGAAAGAAAGTGGCGTCGAGTATGTTAGACTGTTGAGAAAAAGTTCAGAGTCAGCCAAACGGAGACAAAAGTATACCAACAAAAGAACTACCAACCAAATCTCAGTACTGGAGTTAAAAAATCGTGAATTATAATCGGGATTGTAATGGCTGCTTTAGTGGCTCCGCCACAGTTAAACAAGAACGATGAGGGCATAGCTCCTTTAATGATCAGTTCGGAATTCCACATTATGGTTTCCGAGTTGACACATCGAAACCCAAGCACCTAGTGTAGGTGTCAAAGTCGCACGCTTCCCAGGTTGAAAAAATCTATTACGAAAAATGGTTGAGTGAGCGAGTGTAATCATCGGTTGTGGGGATCAAGAGACCCATGTGCACTGGCCATGTGGATCAATGCAGTGTCAAGGAGTAGATACTGCGACAAGAGTGGGTAACGAATACAAATGAGGAAATAAGTGTAGTGATTCATTTTTATCTATCTAGTAAAACCTATGAGAAGTGCAGCGGCATAATATTGATAAAGGTTGTGGACACATGAGGTCTGTAGCACGTTCACGAAGCCTGGACAAAAGTAGGAGGGATTTGCGACCAAGGCATTTGAGCAAACATCTTACCGCACCAAACAAACAGGTCCAAAAGGTGGACTCATCTCAAAGGACACAGTGCTACACTGATCCCAGAGTCTGATATAAACACTACGATGTCCAAGTTTTTGTCCAACAATAAAATGGATATAAAGGTGGAATGAAAGTTGAGTGTAACACATTAAGTTAACGAGGCTCCCATGGAGCCTCATGCGATGCTTTAGGTATAAAATTGAAAACGAACATGGTAATTGACCTTACAAAGTTCAGTCTATCTAGAAAGACGATGGTATCCAGTTGCGTTAGTGACAGTAAGGTTGGAATGCAAAAGACGTGCATACTTTAGGCGGAGCAGTGAAGGGGAAGGCAGGCGGGAGCTGTGACGACACGGGCTGTTGAATGGACTGCGTGGCTGCCTGCGATGAGGAATACCCGGGAACACCGCCAGTACTGGCAGGTGATAAACTAGACCCCGGAAACGCGGTGCTGAGCAATGCCTCGATGACTTGGCTTAGAAGAATTGCTGATTGAGGTAGTTCGGATTGATGTACGGACTGAGGCTGGTGGAATAGAAAAGCAAGGCAATAAGAGGATGATACGCAGTCTACATTGAGACTGCGCGTCGCAATCCATTCACAAAACGAATGCTTCAAAATGATCCCTACAAACCTATGTTCATTTTATCGAATAAAGTGATGAGGTATACACTCCGAAGCCAAGCGACAAGGCCAGCTATAAAACCGATGAAGGTAGTGCCCAAAGATGCAAGAAACTTATGTTCGATGTTGGAACCATGCTTGAGCAACCACGCTCGGAGAGCCCTGTGGACAACCGCAGAAAACAGCGTACACGCTAAGCTGGGGAATACCGAAGGCGTACAACCAATGAGTGATTAGGCTTATTTTCAATTTTCTGACGAACCCCCTAAAATTGAACGTGAGGCATTTTTAGTCGAGGTAAGGGGCACAAACTTATCAGTGAATAGCAACACTTGAGAATCATGTCAGTGAAAGCTGGAGTCAGGTCTAGGAAATGTAAACGATGACTTAGCGAATCATGAGTGACAGGGTGCAATGCAGCACACAAGTATAGTGACGCCGCACCCGGGACCACAACAAAACGCTGTTATCGTGGTTACTGAAGTTAACATTCCTATGTAAAGCAGAGTATTCTAAGATAACGGCAGGTGAGTAGATAACGGAGAAGATAAATCTGTAAATCATCTAGTATTCAGCGGAGAAACTAAAAGAGGTATCGTGACATGCAGGACCCCCCCCCCCGAGTAGAAAGTAAGAACGCAAGCTGAGCGACTTGATGTGAGAAATTGACAGAAATTAGGTGGTTACTGAACGAATTCCAATCTACTTCGCCAGTACAAGCACAAACGCGAAGTTAGTCAAAGCGCAGCCGTTGAGCTGAGAGTTAAACAAGGATGTTAATTCATGATGGTGGAGATCCAGTAGGAATACGTACATGTGACAAGTGTGAGACAACTTGGGGACGAAAAGTGGTTTTAGATGGTGGTAGTGGTACTTTTATGTAGAAGTGGGTGAAACTAAACAAGAACGACAAAGAGATTTACTTCGGTTCGTGCTGCGAGATCGGTGTCCACAGGACCACCTGAGAGGAGGAACAAGAGAACAAATCCAATGAAACGGTAAATAACAAAGTAGCAGCCAACAACACTGAGAGCGTAAAGTTGCGACGAAAACGTTTTACGGAAGGCAACCAGAGTACCCCATTCAAGGAAACAGTGGCAACATATACCTGGTAGTTGGGGAAAGTAACCGACGCACAAAAACTAAGGCTGCTACGCGTCTGGGTCGCAGGAGAAAAGATTGTTCGAAAGGCGCAAATTAAAGCATAGCCACTTGCGTCGATGATAACGATATAACGGAACCTATACTGACGGGTGAACAGGTGATTCCGAAAGATTGAATAGTGATGATTTAGTTTGAAGATGTCATCCAACGAGCATCGTAAGGCATCCAAAACTGCGGTAGTGAACCTATAACCGAGTGACAGACTCGCGCACTTGGACTACGCTGATGATACCAATTCTCTTGGGGACGATCCACAATCGGTTCAGAGCGCTTTGAAGTGCTTAGCGATGGAGGTGTCTGTGGCGTGAGTCACCAGTTGCAATCCGTGTTCACACTCCGCATTGACCATGTGTGTGTGTCGTCTATCGATCACTCACTCATGAGTGGTTTGGTCTCAGTTACTTGATCGATGCTCTGTACACATTTTGGTCAGAATACAGGTTTGTGTGTTGCCGGCTGGTTGTGTTCTGTTGTCTTGGCGTCTTTCGGCTAGGAGCCATTATTGCGTTCGCTGGCTAGCGCCACTTTCGCACGCAGACTAACATTGGCGACGGGAATGTGTGGTGGCCCGTCATTGATAGCGACATAGAAAGATTAACCAGACATTGTGAATCATGTCAAAGTACATAAAGAAACGACCCACCGGTGCCAATGAGTCCATGGAAATGACCCAACAAGCAATGGGAGCGAATATATGCAGACTAGTTCGGTTCGCTTGACGGAAAGATGTTTCTTCTCATAGTCAATACCTATTCCAAATGGATTGAGGTGCTTCCACTGACACACGCCACTTCAGAGACAACTATTTCCTGTATGCGAACATGTTTTAGCACATCGGGTATTCCGCAAACACTAGTGACAGACAACCGCTGTGTATTCACCAGTTCCAAGTAATCCTTAAAAATAACGGAATCAGAGGTGCGAAGACCCCCCTTACCACCCAGCCACAAATGGACTAACGAAAAGAGCAGTTCAGACAGTAAAAAACGGGTGGGAGAAACAATCATGCGCTCCACTCCGAACGAAGTTGGACAAATTTCTATTTGCTAACCTCTCCACTTCGAGTGAAACGACAGGCAAGAGTCCAGGCAAACTGATGTTCGGCCGAAGGCTTAGGGCGCAGCTAGACATTTCCGATCAGAGACTACGCGTCGAGGTACGGCAAGAGAAATCACAGCGGAGGTACGACCGGAGCGAAAACTCCATGAGGACATACCAGTTTACGTCAAGCTGCCCCATAAGGCGACTTGGTAACCTGCAGAGTTATGCGAAATAGAAGGCCGGAGAGTGGTTGCACTATCGGACGGCAAGATGGTTGCCCATCAAATGGATCACGTCCGTCGTCTTTCCGTTTCAATCGGACCAGACGACATATTGCCAAGCCCGCCAACCGAGCCAGTGGTCGCAGAGTCCACACAGACCACAAGCAAACCAGAAGTTCAACAAATGGGCCTCTCCTCAAGAGTCCGCCATCCAGCTGATTGTTACAAGGTTACCTGGGGAAGTTCCACTTAAGGGGAGGAGAAATGTGGCGTTTGAGTCACCAGTTGCAATCCGTGTTCACACTCCGCATTGACCATGTGTGTGTGTCGTCTATCGAGCACCCACTCATCAGTGGTTTGGTCTGTTACTTGATCGATGCTCTGTACACGTTCTGGTCAGAATACACGTTTGCGTGCTGCCAGCTGGTGGCGTTCTGTTGTCTTTGGGTCTTTCGGCTACGAGCCATTATTGCGTTCACTGGTTACTTCCGCACGTTTAAACCTTAATAGTGTCCAAATATGGTCTGTATTTAAATGAATTTAAATGCAAAGCACTACGCCAGCATTGGCAAATGCCCGTGCTTGCCCTCACCATTGCTAGTGAAGTCCTGGAACAAGTCCCTTGCTTCACTTATCCAGGGAGTTGCACCACAGCTGCCGACGGTGTTAGAGATGAGATCTCACAACGGATCGCAAAGGTCCGTCTTAACTTCATCAAACTAAGACACTAGTAGCGTTGTCGAGACATCAGTCTCAAGATCAAGGACACAGTGCACATTGCTTTTGTCCGTACGATCCTGTTGTACGGCAGTGAGACCTGGCCTATTCGCCCGAAAGACAAGAAGCGATTGTCAGTTTTTGATAATCGTCGTTTGAGTAGGATTGCTTGCGTGTGGTGGCAACACATGACGTAAGCAACAAAGAAGTCAGAATGGGAGTGTTTGGAGAAAACACCCCATGCCTCCAAAATGATTTTCTCCGACACCGCATGCGTTGGTGCGGCCACGTATTGCGCATCCCAGCCTATCGCCTTCCCCACCAAGCGTTATTTGTGGTGTCCGGAAGCAATTTTAAAAGTGCACCGGTGAACAACCAGTGACGTGGAGGAGCAAGAAGAGAGCAACTTCACGCTTAGCATCCGTCGGACCAGTTCGTCTTCCAAGAAGGGGACCAAGTGACACGGAAAGCCAATAGTTGGAAACGCTGGAGGATACGGCACGCAACAGAATTCAGTGACGACAAACGCATCGTCCGTTGGTTAATGTATACTCGAAGGTAAAAAAAAATACAAAACACAAAACAAGCAAAATTGTGCGTGCAAAACCCAAAAAGTAGTTTTCTGCAATTGTATCTCACTTCCACCGTTATTGCAATGGTTCCGATAGCACAAACTGTAATGCAATTATGAAAATACAACATTTTCACTTTAAATTGGACGTTTGGCAAAACACTTTGGACATTTGGCAAAACAAAATAGATCTTTTACGAATCACATTGGACATGTTGGATTTTGAAGCTGAAACTCAGCAATTCTCTTGCAATAAATGAGGAGCAAGACAACTAGACGATGTTCAGACTGCATTGTGGTCATGCTAATGCAACCGAAATGTGTAACCAGCGGGTGCCACTGCAAACTCTTCTTTTGATCGTGAACCTCGATCAAAGGCGGTGACTGAGTATCCCCTGTCTCCTCATCCGCCTTCTCGTAGTCTATGTGCTTCCGATTGCACACATGGACCTGTGTGGCTATGTGAATACTGGAAAGTCAGACTCCCCAATCGCGTAGTCTATCATGATCTAAACAAATGTTACCTAGTATGGGAGGGTTGTTGCGAAGCACTCGTCTTGAGAATGGATTACGATGCGCCATCTCAATGTGGACCGCGATTGTCACTGAATTAAACCTTGGCCAATTCGATCACTTGGACCGCAACTGATGAAGCACACACGCGGCGAGCCAGTTATCCCGTCACTCTATGGACCATCGCGTGTTTTGTGTGGGCCAACATATCGAGCTGCTCGATTATTGGATCAGTGCAAGGTCAGCTTGACTCCACCAAACACAGTATAGCTTTATTGCCCTACTGCTGTAAATCGTTATCAAAGAAAGGGGCTTAAAAAGAGTGGACGATGTTCAGACCACATTGTGCTCGCACGAATGCAATGGGACTGTGCAAGCAGTGGGAAGTGGTGCACGTCCTCTTCTCGATTATTGGCGCTGTTTACCTCGAGCAAAGCCGACGACTCAGTTGTCCCGTGTCGCTCTTAGCGCTTTGCGTATTTACTGTGGGTGTATGCGTGAACCTATGCAGTGTTATCACTGGAACACTGTTGGCTATTATGAATCCACCTAAGTCAATCTAACGTTATTGGTTTACAGCCGTAGCTTGTTACAAGTTCAGGGGAGTAAGGGGGCTGTACGATATTCAGGTTACATTGCGATTACGCGGATGCAACGTAACTGCATAAGCATTGGGCGTTTGTACAATCCATCCTCTGGATTGTGAGCGTCAATCGTCTCGATAAGAACAAGTGACTCAGTGGTACCTTGTCATTCTATGGGCCTTTGCGTACCTTATTTGGGTGTGTGGGAGAATCTATTAAGCTGCTCGAATATTGGAACAGGGTAATTGCAGTGTGTTATCCAAGAGGGGAGTAAAGGGGACTGGACAATGTTCCCGCCACATGTTAGTCATGCGAATGCAACGGGAGTGTGAAAGCAGTCGGCGACTGTGCAAACCCTCTTCTTGATTACTGATGTCATTCACCACAAGCAAAGCCAGTGACACTATATTCCACTGCTGCTCTATGGACATTCGTGTATTTCCTGTGGGTGTGGGGCGAACTTATGTATTGCAATTATTGGAACAATGTAAGCTATCATGAACCCACCAAAACCAGTCTAGCTTTACTGGCCTACTGTTGTAGCTTGTTATCGAGGGCAGGGGAGTAAGACGACCAGACAATGTTCGAGCCACATTTTGCTCATGCAACTGCAACGGAACTGTGCAAGCAGTGGGCAATGGTGCAAGCCATCTTCGTGATCATAAACGTCGTTCACCTCCATCGAAGCAGGTAACACAGATGGCCTTGCGCCTTATGGGCTACCGCGTATTTTATGTGGATGTGTTAGTGAAACTACTCAGATACACGATTATTAGCTCATTGGGTGCTATCATGACTCCACTGAACCCAGCATAGTTTTATTAGCGTAATGCTGCAAGAAACGGCAAAAATGAGCGATGAACGACAATCGCCTACTGGTTACTCAGTTCTATTGCATTCGAATGAACAAAATGTGGCCTGCACATTGTCTAGTCACCTTACACACTCGAAAGTTCTTAAGCATACAACGGGACTTGTTACGCATTGCTTTCTTACCCGTAATACACCATTGTTCCACTGTTCCTTGATAAGAAACTGCAGCATTGGGACAATAAAGCTAGGCTAGGTTCGGTGGTCATGATAGCCTACACTGTTCGCATTGTTCTGTAGCTGTATAGGTTCACCTACATAAGATAGGTGGAGCCCCATAGAGGGACAGGAGAATCCGGGTCAACGACTTTAATTGAGGTAAACAGCGCCAATAATCGAGAAGAGGACGTGCACCACTTCCCACTGCTTGCACAGTCCCATTGCATTCGTGCGAGCACAATGTGGTCTGAACATCGTCCACTCTTTTTAAGCCCCTTTCTTTGATAACGATTTACAGCAGTAGGGCAATAAAGCTATACTGTGTTTGGTGGAGTCAAGCTGACCTTGCACTGATCCAATAATCGAGCAGCTCGATATGTTGGCCCACACAAAACACGCGATGGTCCATAGAGTGACGGGATAACTGGCTCGCCGCGTGTGTGCTTCATCAGTTGCGGTCCAAGTGATCGAATTGGCCAAGGTTTAATTCAGTGACAATCGCGGTCCACATTGAGATGGCGCATCGTAATCCATTCTCAAGACGAGTGCTTCGCAACAACCCTCCCATACTAGGTAACATTTGTTTAGATCATGATAGACTACGCGATTGGGGAGTCTGACTTTCCAGTATTCACATAGCCACACAGGTCCATGTGTGCAATCGGAAGCACATAGACTACGAGAAGGCGGATGAGGAGACAGGGGATACTCAGTCACCGCCTTTGATCGAGGTTCACGATCAAAAGAAGAGTTTGCAGTGGCACCCGCTGGTTACACATTTCGGTTGCATTAGCATGACCACAATGCAGTCTGAACATCGTCTAGTTGTCTTGCTCCTCATTTATTGCAAGAGAATTGCTGAGTTTCAGCTTCAAAATCCAACATGTCCAATGTGATTCGTAAAAGATCTATTTTGTTTCGCCAAATGTCCAAATTGGTTTGTAAAAACTCCATATTGTTTCGTAAAATATCCAAAGTGTTTTGCAAAAGGTCCACTGTGGTTAGCAAAAACGTCCAATTTAAAGTGAAAACTATATATATATATATATATATATATATATATATATATATATATATATATATATATATATATATATATATATATATATATATATATATATATATATATATCTTGTTGGAAAACATACAACGGAGATAAGCCCAGAGTCCTACTTAGTTTAGCAAAGGAGGTCGTTAAGAGCAGGGATAAATGCAATGATTAAGCGGACTAGGGCTAGCCAAATAAATAGTTAAAAACAGCCTCGTATGAAGAAACGGAGAAATCGGTGGAGCTCTTTCAACTGGTCAGAATTCTATTATTATTATTCTATTATTATTATTCATGCAACAACTTGGCAGACTAGCGCGTCGTTCGTTGAGTACTCTGACATTCATACAATCGTCAAGATAGCTGAGCTCGCTGTACGTTAGCGCTCGGATAGTACTTGATTGAGGAAAATGTATAAAACGGAAGCGCTTGCAAATACTGTCAAGGAACAAGTCGAGGGTTGTAGCATATCAGTGGCATCAATATAAGAGAGCAATTCGATGGTGAATAATTCAAATGTCTGTAGTAAGCTACCGGATCGCGAGAATGTGTGCTGATTGTCCTGCGCATTCACTCATCAAGAGGTATCCGCAAATATAGCAGTGGGAAGGAGAATAATCCGTGATGAATAGAATTCAGCCTTACTCGTGGACGAAGTGGAGCTTTGTTGCCTATACTGGGCGGAAGTAACAGTCGGCCCCTGCATATCGAGCATTGGGGTGGAAGTGTGTGGATGGGATATGGCAGCTTCAGCAGGTTGCTCAGAAAATAATTTCGGAAGCTGACCAGATGGGGTACCACTCATTAAACCGGCGCTGAGGAGGTGACTATGCAATAAGGCGAGGTCCTGATTAAACAAAGAATAGAAAAGAGGAGGATTGCTGGAGCGCGCAGAGGTTACTGAGTGGGAAATGTTGAGGAATAAAATTGAAGTGAAGGACAGCAGCTCAAAAGTTGCTTAAAGACGGCAAGTTCCACTAGAGATCAAAATGTTACCGCACAGACCAATCTAGTAGCATCGACGTGTCAATTAGCTAGCTGAGATAAACACAAAAAGTAAACAAGGGGGATAACTGCAAAGATAAGCAGATCGTTCAATGACTAGTATTCGTCTTCTACCACTTGACTGATCGTAGTCACCTAGGGAGAGGAGGTAAGACAAGGAGACGCGCGACAAAAAAGGCAGCAAAGCAGTACCAAGTGGCAAGAACCTATTTGTGCACACATATAAACACCAGATAACTGAAAAGGCAAAACTATAGTGAAAAACCTCACTTGTACATAGCAATGGGAATTTATGGAAGCACTAATGAAAAGGAGGAGAGTGCGGCTTAATCTGCTTGGAAAAAAGCAACCTAAGATTGTCCGTGATATTACTAAAATATGCGCACAGTGTGATGGATAAATTGCTGTGTGGTCATGAGTAGAAAATTAATACAGAGAGGCGAAACGCAACTAAAGGTGGTGGTCCATGCATCCTCCAGTAAATCAACTAAGAGACTGACTTAAGATGGTCGGATCAGTGTTCGCCGGTAGGGTGATAGCATAGTGGAATGTGTGTCCAGAAATTGGCTATAGCGAGTCGTACAACGTGCAGGAGACAGCAACTTGGGGTGGTCAATGAGAAAGAGTGCAAAAGGACTAATGTCAGTGTGTTTCAACGAGTTAAAACAAGTAAAAATGGTGAAAATACGTCTAGTTAGCGGTCTGAGAATCACCCAGAGATAACAGAGAAAAAGAGGGTGCATTAGCTTAGTAACTTCCGAAATTATAGTGCTCACACACGTTTCAGGAGCATGATGGTGGGCCAATACATTGTAACAGGCAGTAAATACTAAAAACGAGCGGAAAGAATAAGTCGCTGACTTTGAGTAAGACGAACTGGTGCTACCGACTAGGCTGTACCTATAAATCTTTACATCGAAAATCCGATAACTGAAGACGCCAGATTGAAAGAAACCAATGGGAAAGCAGTGGTGGTTAACTACCTGAGGAGTAAAATGTACCGCATTTGTAGTAGCCGGTGGATGAGCAGTTTGAACAACTCCAGAGGTAGCATTGGCCGCCACTTGCTCCACAGTGGTAGCAATAGCTGCTGCCGGAACCAGCATCGGATGCTGCTGTTGCTGTTGGGATGAGGACTGCTACATTTGGTGTAGTGAAGTGAATAAGATCCCCGAGGATGGCACAAAAGCGGGAGAGCAGCAGGTTTGCACGTATCAGAGAAAAAAAGAAAGACAGATAAAGGTCAAAGTTGAGAAGAGTTTCAATTAACCACTACAACAGCAATCGCTGTAAAGGAGTCGATAGAAACCAAAAGAGGCAGAGGGGTTCCGATGTATCTCGCACCTAACACGGACACCCCACGATCGGTTTTGTCCTCGGTTGCACTCATCAGGTACCGAAAGAGGTAGTATGGCACAGCAGGGACAGGCGGTGAACCTGCACTCAAATGGATGTGCTAGAAGTTTAGACTCAGAGTTGAATCATGTGGATTGCTTAAACAATTTTGGATAGATAAATCGCGAGAAAATGCAAATTTGATCCCCGGAAAACAGTGTCGTTTAGGTGAATGTAAAATTTCCTAGGTAGCACAAAGCAAATGAAAAGCAAGAGAGGTGATAAAAGACAAAAGAATCAAGACACCTCGAAAACAAAAGGAAATAAAACACAGTAGTATTTCTCAAGATGTGATGTGGACGCACCTAAATGCAGTAGTCAACCAGAGGGGACGCACCCAGGTTGTCAGAAAACCAGTTTGTTGTCCAGCAGATGCGTACGAGTAAAAGCGGGATAGTCTTTGCCGCGTGGTTTGCTAAACAGATGATTATTATCGCAACAACTGTCACACGTTTATCTTCAGGAAGACGGAAGAGCCGATACATAAACTAAACTGACAAACTTGATCCTGTAGCTTT
The DNA here is from genome assembly GCA_944474145.2 of Dicrocoelium dendriticum. Taxonomy (NCBI): domain Eukaryota; kingdom Metazoa; phylum Platyhelminthes; class Trematoda; order Plagiorchiida; family Dicrocoeliidae; genus Dicrocoelium; species Dicrocoelium dendriticum. The sequence continues at coordinate 107,181,434 of OX104065.1, forward strand.
ATGTGACACGTCAAGCGGCAATGATATAGTAAGACAACCTGTTAGATGAGGAGTGAGGAAAACGGTTAAGACCGAGGCTACATGCTAAACAGCCTAATACGGAAATACTTCCCAATGAAGATAGTTCGTGTGAATACTTAAGCTGTGATGCCCAGTGTGCGTACAGTGTCAACACACACACACACACAGCCAGTGCGCTATGGACGAAGCCCTGGCAAACCCAATCGGACGATGATAACTAACACACGGCGTACCTATAGCATGAAAAGGGCATATGGATACACAACGGTGCTCCCAATCCCCAATCCTGTGATTACAGGTTTGAATTCGCAGAGAAACGAAGATGATAGTTCAGTTCAACTAAGCAACTACGACCGCCGCAGAAAAGTGCAATGGATACAGATGGCATTCGTTGAACAGCTATTAAGAAATAAGAGAAAATAGTAGACGGGAAACCAGTACAATCAGATGCACAGAAGTCCAAAGGAAGAGAGGTGAGAAAATAGTCACAATTGTCGGATGAAAGTGATAGGAGTAAAAAGATACTAGATTCAGAGGCGCCGATTATGTGGCAGTAGCGAGTAACTAAAATCAGCGTGCTGAATTGGGGGGAAACCAGCTGCCTCGACTTAAATCCCTGGAGACAATAGCACTTTCGTACTATTGGTTGAATTCATTAAGGCTATACTTAATTAGACGGAAATCACATGTTTGAAAGACATTAGAAGAGCACTTCGTCTCCCAAGACTCGCTTGTAATTAATAATAAAGATAAAGATAATAAAAAGGTCTGTAACCACTGATGGGGCCGATCGTTAAGTCCCACACCGGAGGGGAATAGGCATCAGCTCGATAAAACTTCTCGGTCAACTGTTTCGTGTCTTTCGGTAACTCTATAGACTGACAGATATGTGGCCTCATCGAATCAGGCACAACAAAGGCAAAAGGTACGCGGTGAAATACCGTAAACAATGTAGGCGTAACGAATTCAGCAGACAGTCTAATGCGGTGTCAGATGAGCTGTCGCCAAAAGCCAAAGGGCGGAAATCAGAAGTAGTAATTCGGTGCTCCCAACCAGCTACGCACGATGTCATGCAGATACCTGTGGCAAGAAACGATCAATCGCATAATATATGATGAACACGGGGTTCGCGTCTAGGTTTCACAGAGCGTTTTCTGAAGGCAATAAGCTTGTCTTGTGATCTGATGGCGCGGGTTCGAGCCTGCGTAGGAGCAGGGCGACCCTCGTAGTATCTTTAGACGACGCGTGAACAGTGGTGGTTATGAGGCAGCGAAGCGTCGGTACTGCGTATCGGCATAATGCTGATGCCTTCCACCGAGCGAAACTGATGATACTGCAGCGGTGAACCCTGTGCTATTGACAAACCGACATTCCACTATCCAACAGATGATTGAGGTTTGAAATATCACACTGATCTTACCAGTGAGCTCTAACTCTTTTGGGCGACTTGATCACCCGAGAGAAATAAAAAGTGAGCTAATACGTCAACTCGAGTGTGTATGTTAGTGATGAGAAATGATGTTATGTCAGCCAAGTTGTCCAACAGCGAAATGTACACGTGCCGAATAATACACGATGCTGATCTAGTTGATCCAGAGATGCGCGCATAAGAGAGTTATAAGGTGTCGGCACTCCACAAGAGACAGAACAAAATCGTTCTTAATCACTGTGTTCATAACGCTAAGGAGAATGAGAGACTTGGGACAAATATGGTGGTGGCCATCGAAAAAAATGATAAGACCCATGTTCAAAACTAGCACATACATCAACAAGACGAGTTGGTTGCATGCAGATGGGGTTGAGCGAGCAACTGACAACTGTTGCAGTCCGATCACCAATAAAGAAGTTGATTTGTCCCGAGACGATTGAAAAACGCGGTTCCCCACGTCGACTACTGCGCCGATACATGAAAACAGGTACAGCATGTGAATAAACATGCATCTGTTGCAGTTCCAAGATCTTTTTCAACACCACTAGTTTCATCCGCTCACTAGATTGGAAATCACATTGCCAGTCTTCGATGAGCAGCAAACAAAGCAGGTACAAGACATGACATTCAAGATCACTGAGTAACGTTATGCAAAGAAATGCACCCCTCCAAGTGCGTCGTTTAAGAAAGTTGAGCACGTAAAGTGCACAAGCATCGCACCATTAAGTGCGTTATGCGTCATGGCAGCAAGACAGCAAAAGTTTGGCAGATGCCAGCTCAATAGCCGGCAGCCCATCCGAACCCCACACTCGTCTGTAGTTGACCGGAGTGGGAACTTCATCACATGTCGAACGTACGACTGAGACGGATGGGTCATCGTTCCGTGTGATAGCGATACCGTTGTGTAACATACAACCTAGGCACGCAGTATCACATGGGATCTTCCGCGACACAATTATTTTTCTTTGATCTTTCAATAATTAGATTGACCGCCGACAAATGAACATTACTCTAAGTACAGAGTCCTGCTTCTTCGATTGTGACAATGCTGACGATCAGCCAATGAAGCAGCCTATCGTTCGTATCCTTGGAAGTAAGTGTTGTTTTCAATGAATCAATGCATTTTACCGCATATGATCCAAAAAACGAAGTGAAACATACCCGATTATCTTAACGATAGTGCTACAAAAAGCGAATGTAAAAACATTATATAATTATATAAACAAATAAATATTGTATTTCTCGACGATGCGAGAGACTATGTCCACATAGGGAAAGATGGAAATATTTACAGACTTTTTTTCATTCAGCCCCCGCTATATTTCAGATGGGAATATGCATTATGTTATATCCATGTCAGTTTCACACACACGTTGTTCAGGGTGAAGTGCAGAAGATTGTACTGGCGTTATTATATCCTCCGTTAACGGACGTCCCGTCGATCTGGACCAGCGCAGTCTGACCAGAACAAGGAAATGGGACTTTCGTGGATGAGCCATTCATCAGAAAATGGAAGGAAAGCGCTGGATTTATCGGTTAGAGAAATCAGCAGGTGGGAGTACCTACCGCCGCGTAGTGACGAAAATGATTAGTTCCATCAATGAAATCATACGTAATATGTGCAGCAGTGGTCATGCCGATGGTTAAAAAGAAGTACGTTGTAGTCCAGGAATAAACAAACCACTAAATAACGATGCGCGGTGAATGGAGTGCGGTGACCGGATTAGGCTTGCAAAAATAAACAATAGAAGTTTGAAAATGTCTTCGGTCATGCAACCAAAAAACTCCCATGCTCTGAAATAAGATCAGTAATTGATTAGGTGGGAATAAATCAGTTAAAGCATGCGAGATAACACTACCCGACCAATCCACGGAATTTGTCTACTTCACATAGCGAAAGTAGTAGGGTTGGAGAATTATGCTGCCAAAGATGAATGTGAACTGGCCTTACTAAGCATGTCAACCACGAAAACGGCGCACCAAGGTATGCAACAATACTAAATGTTGACAACGATACGAGATGTACGACAGATAGCAGCCTGAGTTTGTTTAATGGTAGTAAAAAGAAAGTTCATGACGGGCAGCTGAAGGTAATTACAAAGAAGGAAGTGTAAACGAAGTGCTGGGAGCAATAAAGCGCATAATGACACTGCTCGATTTTGCTGACGCAAAGGAACGTGCAGTCATCGGACAGACTCGGTGAGATAACCCGAGCGAAAAGCGAAGACTCGGGTAGGAAAGCAAAGTGAGGGGCGGCCAGCCACTGTTTGTGGTAATCAATTGGTTAAGTAACATGCTAATCTGATTCACCGCCGTAAAAAAAGCCCTATCAAATAATCGTCCTGAGGAGTGTAAAAACGCGGGCACCACGAGTATCAGAGTTGCCGGCGGTAAGCATCCGTAACGAAACCGCCATTTGTTCTGCGCTGATGATGTTCATTTGACTGACGACGAAACATTTGATGTCGAATAGCCCAATTCAGTGAACAACACAAAAACGTAGTGAGAGATTTTCGCATGAGCTAATCCGTAGTGTAATTCATCAAATAAGCAACTAAGTGAATCTTTGAGTATGATTTCAGAACCTCAGTAATTTTGCGCATTTGTTTCTTGACTGGTATATCATTCTCGAGGTTTGGGGGAAAGAAAATGCAAATAGCCGATGCTCGCAAGACCAAGTATAATGTGCAATCAAATACCTCACACTCGAGGCCATTATTATCGCGATCGACGACGCCCGCCATTCTGTGTCCAGAAACAGCTGGCAGTGGTATTAGGCCTGTCGTGATAGCGTGTAACGCACCAATCAGAATGACACCAGTCAATTTCAGGTAACCTTATTTTGGTCCCTTTCTTATTTGCCTGCACGTGACCGACAGGAACGCATGAAATGACAATATCATCCCACAATCTTCGTCTTCTGATATTCTTATTTGGTACTACAAAGGGAATTTTATGTTTCGAACAGTAACTGTGTTAAAGTTCCAAAGTTCCAGTAGGTCAGTCCGAAAGATTAACGCAATGCTGTGACATTGCCATAGAATTAAGCGACTCGGTGAACGAAGTGCGCATCTTCACAATGTCACATCACCGCAAACATTAGGATGATGGGTGCGTACCAACACTCCGTGTAAAGACAGGGCACCAAAGATATCCATCTCCAAACAACCGGGTGTCAACAAGAGTGGGAAGGGTTAGCAAACGGGCAATAAAATACGTAGCCCACGACCACAGTACAACTAGCAATACCCAATATACTACATAACGAAAGTGAAGGGGGGATGACAAAAAACCGACATAATGTATCTAATGAGTACAAGAAATTCAGCGGGTGGGTCGTTGCACTTGGCCTACGGGACGATTGAATTCTATGTATACTGTCACCACGAGCTCATGCCATGGAACCACAACCAGGTAAAGATTTACATGGTTTCAATCGGTAACTGGTGTCACAGATGCCCATGAGGTCAACGCCGATAAAATAGTGAACGGACGCTGCGCATACAAGAGGCTCTATTGCCTACTGAGCAAGCGTTACGGCCCATACATCGGTGGTCAGTTAAGACTGCCTAAGGTGACAAAATGCATGTGGTACCATGGTTAAACAGAATGACGCTATTATGGCGATGTGAACCAAAGCACCCATGAAGATGAGATGTAATATGAAGCTAGGATGGTGATAGGAATAAGTGACTCTTCCATCAAGGTTGGGCAGAGATATAACATAAAAATAAGCCAGCACCATCTTCAACCGAATAAGATGAAAAGTGTTTCAGACGGAAATCGCGTTGGTCGGTCATGGGTTTCGAACTAAGCCCTAAAGCATAATTTATAAGTGAATGAAAATGGTTTATCAATAAACCGACCTCACAGTGGTGATTGTGATGAGAATAAGCTAACTGGTCACATGCAACCGTCCAATCAGTAGCAGGAAGAGAAGGAAGCAAGTAAGTTTGCGGTTTTAGAGCAAACCTACTTTAAATTCAGAGAGCTCTATTCAATTGAAGGAGTCAAAAATTGATTAACTGTTGACTAACTGTTAAGGAAAGTAAATGCAGACTCTACATACGAAGAGACTAGTGCTGTCCTAGCGAATATCAGAAGAGACCAAAAACACAAAGCTGGGATGACCGAGTGCGGCTAACGTATTGGCACTGTAAAGATGGTACTCACTGTGCCGGTCGAGCTGTATGCGCTAAATATCTACGTTTCTTCTTAGCCATATGTACTAAATGTTGACCGAGAGAGGGTCACGTCCTGAAACGATCTTTGACTAGTAATTCGTGCATGTCCACACCACGTGTGTTGATGCGGCAAATCATATGAGGAATAAGGTCACTGAGAGCAGATGGCAAAAACAGAATGTTTACCCACTACACTAATGGATATACTAACTGACTCGCTCTATGGAAACATCAACGAAAATAGTGCCCTTAAACGCTAAGGTATCGCGTTCGAGCGAAAGAAAAATGTAAACTTTAGTGGACGCGCTAAATAGGCAGCTACTAGCAGTCATCGCGTGCATAGAACCAAAAATGCGGCATTGAACACAACCAATGTAGGCGCAGGGACCGCCGGGTTGAAACTTCCTGCTCCGCTGTGTAATGTACTGATGAATCCCACATGAGTGTCGATAAATACGCAAAAGGCACTACTCTCGCAAAAACATTCGGCGTTGTAAGACCTTAGTGTATTTGGTTAATCAATATAAGATGCCTCATGACGGAGAACAAACTGTTGGTGTGAAGAATCGCTGAAGTCTTCATAGAAGTCGCACGCAAAATGCCCGTGTGAATGAAAATCGAACGCCATGAATAACCTTGAATCGATCGAAGAAGAGAACGACCACCCCAACCGAAAGTGATGATTAAGTGTAAACAGAGGGAGTTGAATCAGATGAGTGTTTGCCAATCAGGGTATTCTTCAGCAACCCAACACCAGGCTGGGTGAAACCCCGAAATGATTATCTAATGGATTTAGAACAATCTCACAGAAAATAGGTAAGTGCAAGCTATTTGCACGGAGGTGGCCATCGGGATGAGTAACATTGGCCGCTAAGTACAGCATTGGATATGGTACGGTTACGGTGTCAATAGCACACTTGCATTCGTTTCTTTGTATATGGCTGTTAGCTCCCATCTGGCGACTCTAATTCATGTCCACCATTCTAAAAATTGCAATACAATATTGTAATACTATTATGCTGGTGATGTGAGCCAGATTAACAAGATTTACTGCACCTTAGTACACGGATCAAAAATAATAAACTAGACTAAACCGAGCTCCACTCAACAACCTAAAACAGAACCGAAAATGGGAGTGTAACAGCTAGTTACTACGACTCAGGCCGTCGTGAGAACAAAAAGGAGATTACCGGCGGTAGGAAAACGCAAACCGACACACAGACAAAAATCTCGCCAAAAAGTTGCAACAAGGAAAAAATCGAACTATATTGGAGAGTTTCAGCAATTGAACTATGCCGCATAAGGCAGCCAAATTCGGAAGTAGCTCCTATCCAGACAAATCTCGACGAATTTATCATACCACTTAGCCACCACAGCAGTAGAACACCTTGGGAGCCCCACCAAACGCAACAACAACAACAACAACAACAACAACAACAACAACACAAGAGAAGATTCGTCGACGAATCTTAGCAAATACCCAATAAATCCCCCTACTACTTACAAACTACATAAGTGTTGCTGTTAGAGGGACGAATCGATCGAGTCTGACGATCGATCGTTGGTGCAAGCTGCCCTAACCAGATGCGCAAATCTACCGCATTTGAATGGATTTCTGTGATGGGGCTGACAATTGGGGCTATTGGAACAGCCTGCCGCAATGTGGTCGATCAGGTGATCGATCGAGTGGGTAGGTGAGTTTTAAAATCACAGTTAGCTGTACTTTGCCTGAGACCTGTAAATAGTTTGCGTGCAGAGTCGGTGCGAGTTCTTTCGGTAGACGCGGCTGGGTGAACTAGGCACAAAACAATTTCAATCTGTGATTCAGTGTAGACCTACATAAGTTCACTAGTTAAATTCCACACAAGATGTGAACATAACTGAAGTTCATTGGTTTGTATCATACGTCTTTATGATTCGCAATGGCCTCTTAGGACAGATACACACTCCGATTGCGGCTCGTCTCGTATTCTCACTACCGTTAGTAGGTGGAAGCAGTCGCGGGGCCCGATACAATAATTGCGAAAGTTAAGCAACGGTTCACCGTATTAGTAAACGAAGTATCAAAAAAAGGTGGCACATTCAACAAGTGCCCAGACGCAAGCCAACTCTTATCTTACATGTGCATACCAGAAAGACAAAAAAAGAATCATATACGTAGGCTAAAAATTTGCACGACCAGGAAATACAACAAATCATTAAATAAAAAACTAGAAGGTACTTGGAATGCGATTACAGAGGAGGAATATTAGTCTGAAAGCCGGGTAACTACGCCTTTGAATGATAGAGCGAGTAGCGTATACTCCGGAGCCTTTCAAGAAAGGAAAACATTTCCATTAGGTTACGAGGCAAAATACCGTGAGATGTGACTTGACAAAGACGCTTATTAGGTCACGCTACCGAAATGAACACTAAAATGATGTGTACGATATCAAGTGACTGACCAGTGGTTCAGGAAGACCAGCGGCAGTGGATTTCGGTAAAATGGCAGCAAGAGTCTGCATGAGTTGTTGTAACAACATCGTCGATTGGGCTATTGAACGGGTACTTGGAGGCGTTGCGACAGCTTCTGATTCTGGTTTTGTGGCACTTGCATCGTGCGATGCTGACGGGAAGGCAACTGAAGGCTGCTGTGACGGTTGGACCGCTGTCATCAACGGAGAAACAGTCGCCTGGTAAACACCCAAACCTGTCTTCGAGGAAGTTGCGGACAAAGCAGGCCCTGCGCATGAGTCAGTGGGAGGCCGAACAGCTGGAATAGACGAATCCTGTACGGAGAGCAAGTTATGGCTGTAAGATGCATCCGGTTGACTCGGTGGTTGGAGGAAGAATGCTGACCCGTCAGTTGCTTGTGGTCGCAGTCCAAGATGTTGGGTTACACTTGGTCTAGCGGTGCCGTCTAATGGAGGTGTCGATGCAGAATGGATCGTCACAGCAACTGGCGTAACACTTGATGGGACCGCGACCGAAGGTGTGGTGATACTAAATTTCCCAACAGTCGCTACATGAACCGTAGGAATGGGTTCTGACGTATCCGGAAGTAAAGTTGGTTCTACTGTGATAGGCGCGTTGGGCTGTGCGGGAAGAGGTCTAGGTAACTGACTTACAATAGTCGAGACGACGCTGGAAGTCAGTGTTGAACACTGCGCAATACTCTCTGACTGTGCAGTGGAAGTAATAGTGGAAGCACCAGAGGCAGGGTTCATTGAAGTTATCCCTGGAGTTGGAACTTGAGCGACGCCAGTATTGACAGGGGTCCGGTTACGATAAGCCTGAATCTCGCGCTCCAGTAGACGTTTAGCACGAATCCATTTGGTTTTGTACTTTCCGATGATTGTGAAACTACTAGCTTCACCTAAATCGAAAAAGACATGATAAGGGTCTGGAACGAACGAGACAAAAAGGTCAATATTCGTCAGCCAAGGCAGCGAAACGAAAAAAGGAGAGGGTGCGCAGCGAATACAGTCCAAAGAGTAAACGCACAATAGCACAGAAGAAATGGCAGCTATGATATAGCGAGAGGTATAGCCACTTAATTGCTCTAGACATATGACGGCAAACGGATAAAGGGAGCAAACATGTGAAGTTGCCTCATCCCGTGTCAATAATGTTGGGGCCATTGTGCAAACAGCCGTAACCGCAGCGTGGGAGGTGAATAGATCAGTGAAACATGGGTGCTTGGCGGGACTCAGAAATAACGTCAAACATGAAGACAGATTTTGTGTTTAATGAAGCTGGGAAACGTGGTCCGATGGATCGAACAAGTGACACTGGGGCAGGAGACGGTGCCGTAGATCATATTTCAGAGAAAGCGAAAAATCGGTGACTGACTGAAAATTGTACGCACTGTTCAACACTGGATGAATCCAACGTAGTAGACAGGGTCCGATGAATCGAAAACCATTTTATCAAAAAAGTGAAGATTTTGTTTTAAAAATACGAAAGGGATTCCGATTAAAATGATCGAGCTCTGCACAAAAGAAAATTCGTAAAAGGTCTGTTTGTTCACACACCTTTCTTGATCAAAACGCACTGGTCTAACCGGGTAGCCAAAAATAAAATAATGGTAATCTGATGATGAATTTTATGCAGTCAGTTTGACAAGGAGACAGCAGCAGTATCTCCGTGAAGTTTTGGGTCTCGAAGGAGTGATGAACCAATACCGAAGATTCAAAAAAGTTGATGACTGCGACTGACATTGCGTATCGCAAGCGCGATTGATTGCCATGAGGAAGTACCGGACCCGGCTTGACGGAGATCTCATGGAGCACCCAGGATTTGTGACCCAGTTTAGCTTTTCTAGTGCAGCTGGAGTGATCACATTCAACGCCCTCGAGTAACACTGGTAAATCACCTGAGAGTGAATCATAATTAGCCGCTGTGGTAAGAGTGGAACGCTTGCTGCAGGGAAGTGGAACATCACTTGGTGCGTGTGGATCATGAAAACATACGGAAAAATACATCCGCAAAAGTTCTGTGAGTTGGCTAGTATGCAGCAAAAAACAAGAAGACTTAGACGGTGGTATACCGCTCAGTACGTGGCAGAGGAAAATGGTAGATGCACAGGCCGATGACATATCCTATCCGGAGGAATTCGTTGTGTTAGAAGTTCAACAGGTGCGTGATAACCATCAATGAGGTACTTGAAGAGATAAGGTGGTCCGAAGTGCCGGCCGTGATGACTACTAGGAAATGCTTGGCCGCAGTGCACCAGCAGGTTAACAGAGTGTAATATGAAGTTTAGCTGGATGAATGAATTCTCACATTCAAAACTTCAAATTGGAGAGGACTGCCCAAGAAAAGTGTGTTTTGAACATAGCTGACAGGAACGCGATTCACAAATTAAATAAAGCGGGGATAATTGAGAGTAGAGAATATCATAAATGCCTAAGTCTACCTCGTCACACGAGGATTTCGAGGACGGGATGACGATGCTCGAAAATATTGTCTGGTCGCCCACAAGAAGAAGAAAGTGTCAGAAGTACGCCAGCACCTCGTTGCCACGCGACCACCACCAGTAGCATGGGGGGTAGGGATACTGTGAGGTCGTCCGTAGTTACGCAGGCTCGAATAGGTGACTTGTGGAGTAGAAGCCAAGCGCCTGAGTCCCTCCGCCAAAGACCGATCGCAGGAGGAATTAAGAACGGGGTTCAGGAGGATGGGAGATCAGATAGCTCAATTCGTGGACTTGTCAGTTAATCGACATATCAAACTGATGTTGCCTGAATATAGTGCCACGTTTAGCAGTTCAAGGGTCACTGCGCATTACATGTTGGGAAGTAACCGAAGAGGTGCTGGCGTTAAACAGGAGTACATGGGAGTGAAAGCTCCAGCAAATCCATGTGTGCTCAAAGGGATAAAGGGCTAACAGAATAAGTAGGACGAAGAGAGTGTCAATACAGGACATAATCGGGAAACACTCAGGGGAAAGAGCGAAAAGTACTACGATTTTAGAGTAGCGCTAGGCCAAGGTGCCAATGGACCTCTTAAAGATAACGACCGAAGTAAGGAACGTGGGGCATAGCTGACCAAACAATATGTGGTTCATCCGTTCTGCTGAGTTATCAATTGACTGGTAGTAGAACATGACATGGTACCAACGTTTTTCAGGAAGAAAGTCGTTCGAATGCCGGAATAGAGCGGAAATTTGGTTGGATAATAGTGCATAAAGCAAAATCATCCTGGAGAAGCAAGGCGGTGACGCGCTACTTTGCAGACTAGCAGCAGCAACATACCTGCCGATGAGGTAATCAAGTGGTTTGAGTAACCACAACGATGATCACAAGTGTAAGACATTCATCAAAGGTAAGGATAAAAAAACGAATGAACACAGTGCATACATCCGAGTAGCTGCTTTATAAGCCACACACGTTCGCGGCTAGTTTGAGTAGACCAACGGTCCACCGCCACTATTTGTAGGCAGGTGAAGTGGGCACTGATCGGGAAGAAGATCTAGATGGTGCACAAGATATGTGATGATGCACCAGTTGGCCTGACACTTAGCCCATGTTTGGAAGATAAGATCGAGGTGGACTTAATGGCAGATAGCGACCAGTAGTGGCGCCAAGGAAGATAGAACAAGCGGAAAAGCTACGCACCACGGCGGGGAAAACTGCCAGATAGAAATTCCCAAAAAGGCAGATTTTGCTTAAGTGGAGTCACCACGTGAAAAACATGCTCTATCCACTGGTTGAATTGCAGCAGAATTGAACTTCAGACACTCAGGCACCCAAACTAGTTGGTTTTGAATCGATGTTGGCCGAAAGTGCACAAATATTCGCGTCACACAGCGATCTGCAGTCGCAGGTGGATTCCGAATAAAACGACCAATCCACCGTCTGGAAGCCAAGCTTTGCCTAGCCACAACGTGGATGATTGTCAGTAATGCGACTGGCTACAGACCCTTGAGCAGGAAACGTAACATGGATGAAGTGGACACCGAAGACCTTCAGCTGCGCTTTAAGCGTGCTAGGAACGGCTTAGGAACGCGGATCATCAAACAGGTGGAAGCTGGCATATCTGGACCAAAGGTCCAAAGAGGGGCTTCGACTGGTTTCCTCGGTTGATTGGTTGAACAGGGAAAACAAAGCGGATGTCAAGCACTGCTCGCGGAGCTCAATGGCCTAGTGATCTTGGGGATAGCCGCCAAGTACTATGCGCCGAGTTCCACTTTCAGCTAGTTTAGCTCTACCTGTTGAGTCCAAACCAGGACGAAAAAGTCGGTTGTGGAGTGCAGAGATGAAAGAGAGAGAGCCACACCGAAACCCTCCAAATCGGCACCTTGTGTGCAAGGATCATAATCTTCGGACCGCATAAAAGTTCTAAAGAGTCCAGGCCGATTTTGTAAAGAGAGAGCAATGGTAGAATAGGAGAGCGGAATAGATTATGTAAGCCAAGCTATAACTGTTTTCGAAGGACATGTGTTACATCAGCAGCATGTGTCCTGGAGTAGAAGAAACAAACAGTAGCAGCAAAAAGACATACGTTCAATGTGAACAATACTCAAGGACGTGCCTAGAACACATTCAGGATAACGAGCGCAATTTATATATTGTAAATGACCTACGATATCATTGGGTTTCTTCGCATCATGAAGCTAACGATTGAAACGTTCAAGGAGCGTGCTAATCAATAACCGATAGAGTCAAGCATGAAGGCTATAGCCAACACAACTGACCATTGGACGATGGAAGGTTTGTTCTATTTAGCGAACACCGTGACCAAGTCATATTGGTGATCAAGAATAAAGTAAATAAAAGACGCGGTCAGTGGTATGAACAAAATAGTCAGATTTCATCCAACCATGACCTGGGGAGACGATCGATGAGATGCGGGTGGAGACAGGCCAGATGCAGCTCTGCGTGGTAACAATGATTAGGGCAGAAGCAGGATCCCATGTCCAAACATTGCACAATACGATACGTGGTAAATCACAAACTGCGTTTTGCGACCGCACAGTTTGATTGAGAAATAGTAAGAAACACTTTTTGATTTCCATGCCAGACAACCGTATGTTAATTCAAGAAAAATGCTGCGAATACAGCGGAAATTGTTTCACGAATGGTGTTCACGAGTGATAGTTTGAAAGAATACGACAGAGATGCATGGATGTTTGAATGGGGTGTGGGGAAGACAGTTTAATGCCACCAAAAGTGATGTTGGCTCAAATGCGGCAAAAATGCGATTTATGTCCTGCGGTTGGATTACGTGCAGAGACTGCGTATCTAGCTTCACTGATGGTACGAACGTTTGCGGATTTCGAGGGATGAGAATTCCAATGCAGTTTAAACCGCATTTCGCAAGTGTAGTGGGACCTGAGATAAAGTTAATTTCATGCACTACAAAACCCAAATATTCATTCAAAAATGTATCAGTAGATGCTTCCTTAGATTCAACTAAATGGATGGAACTATAGTGCAAATTCGCAGAACGAAACAGAAGTGCGTTAGTGGAAAAAATAGGGTTCACAAGAGAAGCTTTGAACAGCAGGATTATGTATCTTAAAGCAAAAATTAGGATACGCATTGATCAATGCAACACAAGTGGAATGCTGGAGATGCTTGCTGCCTACAGGTCGAAGCGTTGCAGTCAAAGCAGGTGGCAAGATTTAGCTAGGTAGACTTGGTCGAAAAGATGTAACTGGTTGTGTTTAATTTCCACGGCATGGACATAGACAAATAAATCATTCATAAGAGCGTAAGTAGCTGCATCGTTGAAATGACTTCAAAGGCAAGGGAGCTGAAGGGGAAATCGACCCCTTTATGGTTCACATGTGGTGAGTATTCAACCAGTGAATTCGATGGAATGAAAATAGTGTGCAATTTACTGAATAATGCAAAGGATAAAGGTACAATTTGCATAAAACACTTCCCAATGTAGCACTTCCAGGCGGTGACTTCGGAGAATGAACGCAGTAAAAGTGCCGAAAACTCGGAGACATTTCAACAAGCGCAAGGGCAAAGCGGAAATAGACGCATGCTACAAGCGAACGACAGCGCGGTGAAACCTAAGACGAGCTAACGCAACTGATGAGCTTTAGACCTTAATGCAGAGCTCGATCGGTCGTTATAGCAATTTAGTGGCAGCCAGAGAGAATGCAATAACTATTGGACGACACGCAGATCACGATGGAACTTATGATATGTTCGACAATATTTGTTTAACGGCTAAGCAGTGAATTTCTCTCTAACCAAATAAAGAAAAAGACGCTCTCTTCAACGCATAATACGGCAACTAATTCGATGTGACACCGAGTTGCCAAATGAGGTAGCGAATTCGACCACATCCAGATGGTATTTACGCAACAAGCGAGACCAAATAAATATGCTCGAGCAATCAGGAACCCCGAGCAGTCCACACAAAAGCCACTAGAAATAGAAGAAAATCAAAAGCAACCAGAAAATGGAAGGATACCAAAGAGGGTCCACGGCCACAATGAATGAACTGTATTTGCCATCAAGTTAGCATGACGAAAGCGATTTGGCCAAGACGAAACTAAAGCAAAAAGTTAAACTCCTTTTTCTTGTGGACAAGATCTAATGGTGGAAACTCATACCGGAAAAACTGATTATCCCCAAATAATCTTAAAACTTGTGAAGAACGGTAGCAAATGGACAAGTTGATATCAACAATGTTTCAGCTAGCAAGCGAAAACGATTTGTGCTTCAGGTTGTTGGGAGTGAATTGATGACTTAAGATAATATAAGCGAAAAAGCAAATGCATTTAAGTTGCCCACGAGTTCGAATATGGCAGATTCAGAAAAAAATTGATTTTGGAAAAGAAGGAAAGTCACAATTGACTAGGTGATGGACACAAAGTGGAAAGGTGGAATATTCATGTGCCCTCTGTTGTAAATAAGTGAAAGTCCATGTTATCCAACCAGACAGACACATAAAGGAGGAGTAAACATGTACCCAGTGGATAAAATCGCTCCGGGACTCACGCGCATCGGTGTCGCTGTCATCATCCTCGTCGGCGCCAGGTGCACCCTCCTGTTTTTTCTTGGTACGCTCCTCATCAACCAAAGAATCCAAGATGGCTTTCCACCGCTTGCCCAAAAGCATTTTGACAAGAAACTGCATCTGCAATCGAATACTGCTAAACAACTTGTCCAAATGACTGGACACAATCTTCTTATCCGGTTGCTTAGGGTTCTCGAACACTCGCCACAATTTGTCTTCATAGCCCAGCCGCTAAAATTGGGAATCCAAGTAAGGTGTGGTAAAGTGCGGCAGAACAGGTGATAAAGCACACATTAAAAAGGTTCGAAACGTGAACGAAGAAGAGAAAGGCGGAATAACATGGGAGCAGCACTACACATACACAATCGTCAAAATAAGGAGCGGAGTGACAGAATAGATGGAGATTAAAAAGATTGTTCACACACAATTAAGTCTTTGAGTGCGGTAGAGTTACAACTCAAGCAAGGGAGGCCCTTCGAACCACCTTTGTAGCCACTGCCCTAGTTGAATAAACCATATGCCACAGTAGGTTACAAAAGGGTAAGCTCTATAAAGAGCCGACGACGAACGTTAGGAAATGAGTGAAGAAACCCGTTATATGATGAATCGCGAGGGAAAGAACACATGGATCAAAGGTAAAATGCTATGGAAAAATAGCTTTGCGTAGGTGAAGCGGCATCTGAAGCCGATTGATGACCTACTAGTCATAGAGGACGCGGACGGACAGCCCCTAACCTCCAGCACCGAGTGTGCGTCCGCCTTGGTGGCGCACTTTGCTTCTGTGCTTGCAAATGACCACGTATCTGTACCGAGTTCGGTGTGTACTGCCATTACCGAATTTGACAGACTGGATTGTGATGTAGGAGAGACGGGCCAACATTGACGGTTTCAAGCGTGCTGAGTCTGACGGGCTCCAACCCCTGATGTTCAAACCATTATCGACCATGATCTCGCTGCCGGACAGCGGGTCGCTGTCCGAAAGTGCACTGCCGGCTGATAAAAAACACTCGGTGGTAGGACCGATTCCGAAAGGCGATGACACCATCAAAGTAGACAACTACAGACCAATCTGTTTAACGCCTATTTTAGCCATGGTTACCGAGAGGATCGTGAAGAAGAGTTTGCTACAGCTGTTCCAGTCGAAAGATTTTCTGACACCCGCACAGCATGGTTTCATGCCAAGCCGATCATGCATAACCAACTTGCTCGTGACGAGGCATGAATGGTTTCAGGCAGTGAACCAGAGGAAGTCTGTCGACGTGATCAACATCGGTTTCAGCAAAGCGTTGATAAAGTGAACCATGAGGTCACCTCCACTACAAACTGAGACTTTGTGGTGTTAGTGGATCACTGCACCAGTGGATCCAGGACTCCCTCGCTGGACGAAAGTGGAGAGTACAAGTCGATAGCCATCTGACCGAATGATATCCTTCGATCAGTGACGTACCCCAAAGCACGGTGCTTGGACCTACGGTGTTCCTGATTTACATCATGGACGTACCTCATCTTCTTCACTCGCCGTGTGCCTTGTTTGCAAACGACCTGAAGGTGTGGACAGTGATAAGCACTTCGATGAATGCGGTCCACTTCAGCAAGACCTCAATCGCCCTTCCGTGTGGTCTACAAAAGTTCGCCTCCCATTCAACCCATCTAGGTCGGTATTCATGAGTCAGGGGAAGGGTGGTGATGACCAAATCTACACTCTTGACGGACAAATGCCACATTCCACACATTTCCATAAGAGTCTAGGCTTGCTCCTACGTTGCGATTTGAAGTCGTGGACAAGACGAACAGACTACATCGAAATGGACTGCACATGCTCTGGGCGCTCAAACATGGCTTCTGTATCACGTCTGGGGAGGTTGCCACACCTTTTCTCCATCATCATCAGACCAACGCTACAGTACGGCTCGCCCGTCTATTGCTCGACTACTCGAGGCGAAACACAGAAGAATGAAGGGGTCCAAGACGTTGTTACTAGGCCCATTCCCAGTTTGTGGGGCATACCGCATGAGAGTCTGGGACTATACACCCTGCGCTAACGTCGGTTGCAAGTCGACCACACAATGACTTGCCGCATTCTGCATCCAGGTTATTTCCAGACACCAGCACAAGCTTGTGGTTCTATATTTGAAGCGAGTTCCCCATGCTCTGTATTATAAAGGGCAAATGGTAAATGTCTGGAACAGTTTCCTAGAGGATATAGTGGAAGCAAACTCAGTGCAGCAGTTCAAACGATTGTTGGATGTTCATTTCGCCAGTGTTGGTGCCGAGAACGATTACACATTGACATAGCACATTTTGAGTTCCAATTTACCGTGCGTTACATGTTTTCTTTTATAATATTATGTGAAAAGGTTAAAAACACTCAAAGGATTGATAAGTCACACATAGTTTGCTTGTTAATGTTTTTGATCATATTTCGATCGAGTATACAAATTCAAATTTCTACTTGTTCCTACAATGCAGTAGTCAGGACGATTAACCAACCAAAGGTGCACAATGCAACGCGAGTGCTGTTAAATCTTCCAATTTCTGTTCGAACACAAAAGAATTCAAACTTGGAATATTTCACTATGGAGTCGCATAAAGCAAGTGCTGTAGCTGTTCCTGTGGAAAAACTGTCTGATCCGGATCACGCAGAGATCGTCCAGATGCTCGAAGATTGCGAGCAGCTGCACTCACATCTGGATTGATTATTTAAATTGGTCCCATCACCTTGCACTTTCTCTACATGCACCAAGTGAAAAGCACTTACGTAAAGCCACTAGCTGGTCTCTCAAACTGGATAAAAAATAATACATCCACTGTACACTGCAATTGTGCTTCGCTGCTGCGTAACCACCACTAGCCGCGCACGGGCTGAGTATACCGCGAGGACGCTCCCTTTACGAGGATTCAAACCGGCGACCTTTTGATTGCAAGTCAGGCATGCAGACCACTCGGCCACCGGCCGACAAGTTGATAGGCTCTGTTAATTTGCCTGACTCTATGGCTGTTGTGGTGGTGGCTGAAACCTGGGGGCAACAACGGGCCGCAATTCAATAGTGCAGAATTCCGCGCTTTTAGCAATAAGTGGGATTTTCGGCATCAGCACATCAGCCCGTACCACAGCCAATCAAATGCGAAGGCCGAGTCAGCGGTGAAGAAGGCGAAGAAAGTGCTTACCAAAGCTAAGGAGACCCACGAGGATCCCTAAATAATGCTGTTGGAGCGAAGAAACACGCCATCTACCAAGATCGGAGTAAGTCCGGTGCAGCGAATATCCAGTCGTAGAACTGGAACGCTGCTACAGACCGCTACAATGCTACTACAGCCCGAGATAGCACCGGACGCTTCTGTGCACAACTGACTACGGAAGAGCATGGTAAAACAAAAGAAGTACTATGATTGTGGATCGAGATGCCTCCCATCTCTACCTGTAGAAGTATGGGTGAAAGCAATACCAGATTCTGGAGAACGTTGGCGGAGGGGAGTAATTGAGGGCCGCAGGGTTGAAAGTAACTACGAAGTCAGGATAAGGAGCAATATCATTAGACGGAATCGGATGCAAACTAGGAGAGCACTTAACGTACGGACTCCGCAAAGTGAAGGTTCGGCAATAGCAAGAAGAAAGGGTACCTGCAACCTCAGCCCGAGGCAGCAAGCGTACACGCAGCGGGAAACCGTACGGAAATTATTGAAACAACGTACTAAAAAAAGAAAATGGAATGGATGTAATGGTGGCTGAAACCTGGAGCGAAGGGAATCGCCGGCCTCAGTGCGGTCGATCAGGCGATCGAATGGGCGGGTGAGGTTTAGTAACAGAGCTAGTTGTACACAACCTAAGACGTGTGAATAGAACGCTTGTGTGCAGAGTCAGTGTGTTTTCTTTCTCTTGACGCGGCTGGGAGACCCAGGCACGCAATATGGTGTCAGAGGAGAAGAAGCTGACGCGCCGGACGCCGCTGGCTTTTGGTGGACAGCTGTCGATCCCACTGCCGACTGCTATATAGATGACGGAAAGCACGCTACCTGGTAAATGGAAACGTGGAAAGAGAACTGGATGGAATACGAAGTGTCGATCCAGTTGGATGAATAGCCAGATGGCCATATTCCGGTACGCTACCGGCCATGAAGTGGGCCGTACAATGGAGGCATGGAATTTCTGTGGACATGATGGAGTGATGGATCTCTCACAAATAATCGAGATTTGAGGATTATTGTGGTGGTCGACTAACGCTTCACGCTAATGGCAGCCGGTTAGTCGATGACAGTTCAGTGGACAATGAATGTGAACAAGCGACGAAGAGTGCCACAACAAAGTACTCAGACGACCTTAGAGAAAAAGAGTGCGCCTTTCCAAGGCCGTTAATACTAAAACGACCAGCATCATCATAGCCGGATCTAAGAACCACTGACAGCACACTACCCTGGGAAAATTGCATCGGAATAGAGTGCAGCACAACACACAGTGGCTTCAAAGGGTCGAACGGACCGACGCTGCAGCCGAAAGGAAATATTGTCATAAAAACGGAAATAAAGTAATGACATAGCAGTGTCAAAGAGACGAATGGGGATCCTCACCTGATGATACTGGAAGGAAGAAAAGCGCTATCTACCGATATCGGGATTTATTATTCTGCGTGTGCGCGCTACTGACGAGTTCCAATAGGGCGAAACGGCCGTCTAGCGCTTTCCTGGATGTGTGATGGCTGTCTGTCTGTGTCCAACTGCGACGAGACTACACAAAAACCTAATAAATCCCCCTACCAGTTACAAATAATCAGTGGTCACCTTAGCAGCATACTTGCCACCTCGGTTGGTGCTGGCTTGCAAAGGAAGTCGTTGCTCTGGGGGCCAGCCCTGTCCTCTGCATTTACATAACATGCAAGACAGTGGAAGATGAGCCGCGCTATATCGCAGTTAGGTATCAGACATGGCGGTCCGCTGCCGTCGCCAATGGCTAAGTGACCTAAGTCGGTGACTCGCAAGAGTAAGGTCGTGGGTTCGAATCCGGCAGGATTCGGCGGGTGCGCGCTACTGACGAGTCCAAATAGGACGAAACGGCCGTCTGGCGCTTTCCTGGATGTGTGGTGACTGTCTGTCTGTGTCCAACTGCGACGAATCTACACAAAAACATGCTACCTTTAACAATACGTGATTCGTGCGAATTTTGGCAGCTCGGCACTTTTTAACCAAAGTCACCTAACATAAAATGGGTGGTAGACGGGTCGCCCTCCCCAACCCGTGGTGCTCGAATCTCACGCTTAGCTATTGGGGCGTGAAGGTTTTGTCCATAGGTGAGTTTGGAGAGAGAGCCATCGAACTAATCTAAGCTACCAAGTGGGAGGGTTTTAAAACGGAGTTTGTAAGACCTCCAGTCCTTGACCAGTGTGGTATGAGTGTCTCTGCAAACAATTGGTAATTGACATAAAGTGCAGCGCAATAGTTCACGGATGCCAATGAAAATGCCAGGCTCTAGTTCAAAGGCGCAGCATGGGGGAGGGCAGTCCGCCCCAAGTAACATGTGACAGGGGGCGGCATTTTTAGCACCGTCGATTGTTCGGTATCAAAGATAAAGGACAAATATCCGGATAAGTTGATGGTTGAAGATTTTAATGTTACCCTTTATGACCAATAACACAATTGTGCCATGTGTCACAACTGTGCAAACGTTCTTCCCAGCGATCCCCTTGGAATCACTTTCACCACATTTACTTCAGTATGCCAAACGATCAATCATTTCTTCGGAAACTAATGTGCACTTTGCCCTGAGCCAATTGTGTGGCTTTCACGCGCCTATTCTGCCCTCAGTCCCAGTGAAGATTTTACCACCGCCCCAGGCGGCAAATATACTTGCTATGCCACTGCCCTAGTTATACGACGGTGTAGTTATACACTAGGCGGATTAGAGCAAAGCAAATCGTAGAAAGAACGTGAAAAATGCTTTCAGTTCTCGAATGCGCATACCATCCGCCAAAGCAACTGTCTTGAAGATCGGAACAGGATACACATGGTTTTTTCCCATTCTTTCCACCGATTGTCTTGGCCTGTGCTACCGCCGAACTCGCTTTGTTTGTCCATCCACCCGCATTCCTAGTACGCACGCAATGTGTTCATAATTCTAGGTGTGCCAGTCGGATGTGGCATCTACTCCGCAAATGTATAATTCTCTTGGCACCGTGAAACCGTGTTCACAAAGGCACGGATCCTAGTTACAACATGGTTTGGGTTTACGCACGGATGTAATAGGGACGTTTTTGTGAATATCTTCCTTCGGGGGGTTTCACTGTCATTACCAGTTCATGTGCATTCTCGGCCGCATAGTATCGGTGCAAATGCGGGGACCATACTGACCGTGGGTTGTTCATGAGAGAGGAAACAACAATTGTGGCCGTAAGCCACTAATACACAATCATGAATGAATACACGTGGAGCAATTGTACTCGGATGACAACAGAAGAAGTACCCCTAGGATCAATACACGTTTGTGGCGCATTATGAGTCCTCAAAGCTTCAGTTGTGTTAGTTCAGTAATGTGAGAGAGGAATGCGTTAAAGCAAGGTGAGGTGTCTAAACATCAGAGTGATCTGATCGAGCAAGTTGTGTTGTGTTACGGAATGACTGAGGTGTCAGCTTATACGCCGTAACGGCGCTTCGCTGCCGCGCGACCACCACCAGTCGCGCGCGGCCTGAGTATACCGCGAGGACGCCCACCTCTACGGAATGACTGAGAAGCTAGGTGAAGTCAGCCTTCACTTGCATGATTTAGCGTTTGCATGATCTTGTAACGTAAAGGTAACATTGACATGGGGGAAGTTAAGTGTTTCGGTTGGCTTCGCCTTTCAGAACACACGTGAGAGTGGGAACGGTCAGGTTAGCAAGGCCGAGCAGAATTTCGAACGCGCACGGAATATGCGAAAAGCAAGAAATACATTTTCCTTACATATAGGTGGGGTTTAGAGATTGGCACTTCCGAGCAGAAAAGAAGGCATGCTGAATCATATATTGTTTGAGCCAGGAGCTATTGACACATGTAGGTAATTGAGAATCGAGTAGATACTGCATTGTGTGAAAGGCCTCCAGATTTGTTCTAACTTTGATTAGGTTTTCACTTGTCAGCTTGCAGCTTATTCCATGAATGAGTATACTTTACCAGGAAGTAGTTGAAACGGATTGTTAGTTTTATCGTTGTGAGGGCAGTAGGTAACCCCTATTTCAGGTAGGACAGGTTGCTACAGCGTTCTTCACATAGCACATAGTGGCAGAGCCTCCGATGGTCATTGAGCGTACAACACCTGGATATGCGGGTTTTGGAGTATGGTAAGAGTGGTCGGAATGGCAGAGGCTGACTTCAAAGTCAACGGAAGCCAATTGAGACTGCGTGTCGCAAACCAGAACACATGGCGGGTACTCCAAAATCCGAAAATCAACTTCTAACCGTTGTGTCAAGCACTGCTCGTGGAGCGCAATGGTCTAGTGATTATGGCGATAACCGCCAAGCACTAAGTGCCGAGTTCCACTCCCAATTCAGACGATCTCTAGCTGATGAGCCCAAACCAGGACAAAACCGCCGGTTCTGGAGTGCATGGATGACAGAGAGCAATGCCAAAATAGCTGGGTATTTTCTAGGACTACTCTATCTGTTCTACGGGCAGCGATGCATGGCAGAAGGATAAATGGAACTTAATCCATATAAGTCAAGCGACCCCCATCGTCCTCGAGAGATGCGCCGATTTCCCAGCAAAGGTCCCGACAAAGTAGTACACATCGTGGAGCATCACATAATTGCTAAACACTGGAAAGACTACGTTATCAAATCAGTACTAGGGAGGGAAAGGAAAATGTCGGCTCATCACATGCGGTTAGGCAACATGATGGTACGGACTATATGGCCTAAATGTCCATATATATACACATATACACAATTGCAGTCCCTCGGATCGGAATGGAATAAGTTGCGCTCAGAGTATAGTGAACTTGCGCGTAGCAATCTAAACGCGTCTGGCACCCAAAAACAAAACGGTGAAGTGCGATCATACCTTCAGTGAGATGCAAATACAATCCGTATTTACTGGCACTGTGAACTAAATCTCGTGGGTCATTGGGCGCGTATTCTAGCATAACCCAAGATGCCACATATTAGTTGATAGTGAAGATTGGTCACTTCTGACGTGTAAGACAGTCTCCAGCACTAATAAGTGACTTGTGAGCAGACATCCCTTCTGGTGTGAACTAGACACTATTAATCTGATTTGAGAAAGGGACCCAAAAACAACGGACCAAAACGAATCGATTCAGCAAGAAGAGCCTATCAAACGAACAGTTTAGCTCGCGATGAAATGCAAGAAAGTCTAGAGGAAGCTGGGAGCCAACGTATGGAAAATAAGAAGATTGTGAGTCATACCTTCAGGAATGTTGAGTGCTACCCAAAAACTTAATAACTGCTGAAAAATTGCAATATTTCACAAGGCTATGTCGCTTACAATGGTCCAGCAGTGTAATAATCGAATCGGCATACCAGTCAAGTGATTCATCTCAATAAGCTGATGTACTGGTCGATGCACTCGATGGACACAACAGTCGGCCGACCAGAGGTTGATTACCGAATATTAGCCCGTCCACAGACAAGCCGACAGAAAAACGTTGCAACATCGAATTTGCCCTGTATTAGCCGACCCCCAAAAAGTAGTAAAAGAAAAACAAAATTGTCTCTCCACGATTTTGACGTCACCACTACCTGCTCTCACTTGATTAAGTTCAAGTGAAACCTGCTCTAGTATTGGTCAGCTATAACCGTAATGTTATAATCGTGGTTAATGGGACGTAGGGCCGTCAGAACAGACTTTCATCGCACCGGACAGTGTATTGACCAGATGTCAAGTCACATGAAACAGCCGACAATAGAGGGGGGTAAAGTGGAGGGTGTGTCAGACAGGCCGCTTTGCATAGTCAGGGGCCTCACGCATACAAACCACCGTAGAGAAGTGGGTGAAAGCATGGTTCACGGACAGGTAGGTGGGACGACGCTGTACTTTTAAGGCATAGGATCACCTGACATAACAATGTTTAAGGGCATATGATTCGCTACTGCCATCTGTCGCGAACGTCAAATGTGCAATATACCGAGAATTTTCGACAATAAAGTAACGTGTCCAGTTATAGGCACTTCAAATCCCCGTTTGGAATACCGTCCGTCACTAGCGGGTGGTGCTAAGGGGAGATAAGGGCAGTCATCATCATACACGTTAGCTAGAGGTGGGGAACACCTCAGCTACTGTGCCGCAGATAAGGGCAGTGGCGGGCTGCGAATTCCTGGGTGGATATACATGCGACTTTTTTCAAATTGCGCATAGCCTTTTTATAAGCCGACTCCCTTCTAGAAAAAAAACGAAAATTTGTACAAAAATCATCGACTTATGGTCGGTAATATACGGTAGTGTCACGATCATTAAAGCGGTAGAAATAATGGTCTCCTTTGATGACCCAGTTCAACGGACAACTGTAATTGAAAACTAGTTGAGCCAGAAGATGCACAAGTCAAAACAGCGATAAGCAGTTCGATTCGATAAGGAAGTAAGAACGTGTGAATGAACTGAACTGTGGAAATCCGTGTCCGATTGATTAAGTCTAACACTGGTCACGCGATGCAGTAGAGGCCAACCAGTCGGGGAACCAAAGTATGTATGTGCATCATTAGACACCGAGTCGACACAAACTGACCCCGAAGAGTAATACTGTCAACTGGTAGTATGCATTAGACTGATTAGCGCGCTGACTTGGTGTGTATGGGTGCGACAAAGCAGGCAAGATGTGTTAATACAGCGAATCAGTTGTGACAGGAAAAGACAGGACAGCATCTAAAGCGCTAGTATGCCGAAGATTGGTATAACAATGCAAAATGGATCTCAAAAACTCACTAAAAAGTATTAGATACTTCTGGTGAAACACTTCATATCTGCATTACCAATGGATCAGTTGAATAGGTCATTGTGTTTTCCAGAGCACAACGCAGTACACATGATGCAACGACAATGTGAACTCTAGTGGATAGCATCACTCAGGATGATTAAGCGATATGTGTAGAAATTGGACGTCACATACCAGGCTGTGTATTAGATCAGGGATATCCTGATCCTCTGCCTTGTAAATGTCCAAATCAAACTCTAATGACTCTCCATCATCGAGACCCAGTTCCTGCAGCATTTTCTTGTCTCGGAAGCGCAATCGCAGGTTGAAATTGGGATTACGAGTTTCCGCGTTATCCAGGGAGCGTACAAACCGATCCAACACTTCAGCTCGGTCCGTGGCGTTGTCATAATTGGGTTCCACTTCTACAGGTAACGTTTTCGGCTGCAATGGGGATGCATTTAACGAGTGTAGAAAAGCAATAAACGAGGGGAGTAAAGTCAAAATACAAACCAACGAAAGAAGCACTGATCATTTCGCGGATAAAGTAGCAATGGCAAAATGAAGCGCGGTACTCAGTAATGAAAAGAAGGTAACCAAATGTCCACAAGACACGATTGAGGAAGTGACGAACTGCCAAACGAAAAGCTTACATGACTCATTCGCAAGTGAAATGAGAAACGTGAGGACAAAAAAGTAAAACCTCAGATTTAGCGTCCAATCCGAAACAAAGGTTAAATAAACTCGACAGTGTGATTAGAGAATAATAAGAGGAGGTAATGTAGGAAAACGCATGTAATGCAGTGGTAAGGGTTCACCCATAAAGCAAAAGGGCTTTCGTTTGAGGGACTGCGGAAGCACAAAGGAGGAGTTTAGTGTAAGAAAAACACTCGGGAGACGAGTAAATAAAGCGATGGGAGACCCCTGCAGCAGCGAAGAACAAAAAAGTCTCAATCAGAAGTTTGTAATATCCACATGCGTCGCACAACCCTAAATTATGATTGATGAGACATGTGGATAGGAACCTAGATGGAGTATGCAACGATCGATAAATAAATCAGTTTAGAAAACCACAGCAAGATAGGTATGCTAACAGGCACTAAACAGAAATAGGTGCATGCCGAACTACAGTCAGCTTTGTATTGGACTGCGTGAAAACATCGCAGCAATACAGATAAAATAATGAGCGTACAAACGTTTCAGTGGAATGTGTCGTGACACGAGCTAACAAAATAGGGCCCTTGTTGTTGAAAAGTAGCGAACCAAAAGAGATGCGAATAAGGAATGCTCTATTCCAGGGAAAGTAATTTACAAAAACAAACAGGGGGAATGAAACCTGTTGAAGTGCACCTAAAAGAGCGCAAATTGCGCGTTAAGGCAAACACGATAAACGTTTGATTTCGTATCATCAAATTTGTAACGACACATGGATATCAGTTCCGACACGGTACAAGGAGCAAGGAGAGGGACGAAGTGGTATCGGCACCAAGTAGACAAACACTCAGGAACAATGTACCTTTACCACAACAACACGACACAATCACAGATAGAGTGTGAAAGAAGGGCGATTTCCGTGGGACAGATTAGTTATACTTTTCATGACCAGCATCAATCGAAAGTCATCGACCATTTATCGCCATACACGCCTTAAACCAGTGATGGAGGTAAGGAGGTGAGGAACATTCCTCCATGCAAAACCACGTGGGCCGGTGATCTTGCAATCTAAAGGTCACCAGTTCGAATCCGCGTAGGTGCGAGTGATCCCGTAATATCCCTAGTCGCCGCGCGACCTCTGATGGTTGTGCAACAGCGAGACGCCGGTACGGCGTTTTAGCGAACTGCTAATGCCTCTCGCTTCCAATACAGCTTCACCAACAGTAACTGATGGCAATGTTGTCAATGTGCATACAGGCCAAGTCAGATGACTGAAGTCGCCAAGTGGGATGTTAGTAAAAAGATCACCGAAGAGTTGAACTCGAGAGAAATCAGCTATGATAAGCAAAAAGCTGAAGCAGGAAATACACATTGTCTGTATTGCAAGTATCATGGTCATGTAAACCATCGAGCTCATGTTCACTAATTTCAAGCCTGCAGACCTGCGCGTCTCCGGCAAAAACCATGATGTCCGCGCGGCGCTATATAACAAGACCGGTGAGTTGACGGTAGGAATCATCTCTACATGGAGCCAGGCAGAAATCTGCAGAGGCATACGCTTCTGCCGCGAGCGAGTAGCGTCGAAAGGCTGTACAACCTGAGATATCCAGTCGAATCGCGCAGTCGGCTGTTAAGGGCGACATCCCATCGCAATGAGGCTGGACGTTGCCGTGGTGCGATGGTTTGCGTGCCTCAGAGATCCATTGAGCCATGTTGGGTGTTGCTTTCTTGCAACTTCAGATCCACTCATACCAGATTAGTCAATGGTTAGAGGCCAGACAAACTCAGCCTCCTGGTCCTCCAGGTTGGGGATTAGAATGAGAGTAGCTCCTTATTCCTTAAAACGGACTCCTTGTAGCCCGCCGTCAAACCCGCTGCCTTGCAGTCAGGTTTCTTGAACCATCTGCTTCGGTTGAGAACCCTCATCGTTCTTCTGTCTAGGGGTGGGCAAGCTGACCGTATCCTGCGCACGTCGGCTGGTAGTTTTCCGGAACGATACCCATCCATTAGTGGTAGCTCAGCTGGCATACATCTGTTGCATTTTTCTCCTCTTATGTATTGCGGCACAGTAGCTGTGTTTCCACCTCTAGCTAACGTGTATAATGACGAATAATGATGAAGTACGACACAGTAGGGCAGCGTTTTTTCTGCGCATACGTTTACGCAATAATCAAGTCGACATGACTAGCGGCCTCAAAAATCGAGTATCCAGATAAGCCATCTGGACTTCCAGGAAGTAAAACCAACGGTAGCTTCGTATTGGTGAGGGTTTTCAGATTGTGAGCAAGGATTGTATGTGATCTGATCTACATCAACGTCCGAAAGTGAGGTAGCTAGGCTGATTTGAAAAGATGATGCTAGCAAAAATCTGCTAATACAATCGGATGGCACACCTTAAGACGTGGAATCCTGATAAACTCGACAAAAAATCTCACCCAGAGAAGAACAAGCGGTGTGAATTCGAGGAGAAAAAGAGTACTAAGAATAGAGAGTGGGACAAATGTGGAATAAAGTAGACAGCTTGTGGTGCGGTAAGAAGCGGTTCAACGGGTCAGGACATCAGAACCCTGGTCGAGGGTAGAGCTACCAAGGAGCTCTCGGGTCTCCATCGATTTAAAAAGTTGCTGCTACTGGTACCACCTGTGAAACAGATGAGACTTATTCATATTTGCATTCACAAGGGAGATTTTTTTAAATCCGCAACTACCGATGGGACTAGTGGCGCACAGCTCTATTGCACAAGTGTTCCATCAAAGCCATGGAAAGAGAAAGTTTAAAGTAAGAAAATAAGACGGTTGCACGAAGTGTGGTGGTTCTTCTTGATGTTTCGCACAAACAGTTTTGAGATATCCTGCTCGTGATTGTTCAAACTGAGTGCTGGATAAAAAAGAAATGGAAGAACAGCATTGATGCTAATGGCCACTATTGCTAGCCACAGCATTCAAAGCTTCCAACCATTGTGAGCCCACGTCACGTGTCCTCCTACATGAGAGGCGAACGGACTCATCTGATCTGAGACACATGGCATTCTTTATGTTCCTCTTCCAGGTCAGCGGTTGTCTGTCGTGACACCTCTTCCACTCGCATCCATATGGGACAAATGATGTGCAATGAGGAAGGCGACGGGCAAGAATGGACGGCAAGTGGCTGACCTGAAGCAAACGGTGGTAGAGAATAATGCTTTGGATTGTTTCCTCAGAGAATTAGGCTGCTAACTTCCGTATTCGTTACATGGCGCTACCATGGCACACGAGCAAGGCTTAGCAGGCGCCGGTTGTCGAAACCTGCCAGTAGGTATAAATCTTCCGAGTGAACAGGACCGGTCTCGCAGTCATGCAACAGGAAGATGTGGACAGTGGCATTGTACGCTCTACCCTTGAATGTGAGACAGACATCGTGACGACGCCACAAGTGTATCAGATTACTGAATGCAAGGTGGGATTTAGCAATTCGTTGTGAGATTTCATCGACAACACTGGTATCAATCATGATGCGCTTCCCAGGATAAGCAAAGCTAGCAACTTGATTCCAGCCTGTACCTGAAACGGTCAGCAAAGGTACAGGTAAATGACAATGATGCGACAAAGCTCTACACTCAGTGAAGTAGTAGAAAGATCGTATTTGGATGCCTTCATAGCTAAACATTTTGCAGATGGCCTCTGGATCATCCGTAGTGAAACAATGTCATTGGCATAATCCAAATCTACGATACTGTTGCCGGGAATAGACCCAACAATGCAGCCTTAAGGTTTTTCCAGTGCTCGATGAAGGACATGACCAATAGTCAGACTGAACAGGGATGGTGAGAAAGGGCAACCTTGACGTACGCCGGTGGTAACAGCAAATGAAGATGAAAGCCTGCCATGAAACTTAACTTTGTCCGATTAGTGGATACACAGCTCCTTGGGGATTACGATAGAATTGTCGGGGAAATAGCTCCAAAGTAAACAGTTCCATGGGGAAAATCAGTCTATTGAATAAAAAGCGGCTAGAATGTACAAAACATCACGATTGTTGGTGGTGGGATGGGAATAAAAGCTGATCGATTGACAATCAACAAAACCATTCGCTAGACAATAAAGCATGGAAGGCTTATGGAGTGTTCCGATGAAAATGCAAATACGCTAGAACTTGCATAGTTGAGCATTGATGCGTGTAGACCAGTTCGTAGTTATTGATACTAAACCAGTGTGAAAAAATAGTGCCGGAGGATTTTTGAAAATACGCTGTTTACATCGACTACAGTAAGGGGAATAACAACCAAAGCGAAGGTAGCTACTCAAAACTGCTTTCATGAAGTCAACTGCCGAAGTGAGACGAATGGTGTGGTAACAAAAATAGACAAGTGACTAATGGGAGAGGTAGTGGCTCAAACAAGCACAATACTGCTCACCACCCCTGCGGTAGACTGATTAAAACAAGCACCGACTATGTCAGGAGGAACCGGTGTAGTGTAGGGAACACAGCCCCAAGTGGGTTTCAGTCTTTGATGGAAATCCGGCGTGAAAAATGAGGTTTACATTATCTCAATGAGAGACCGGAGCGGACAGACGGTAACCAATTCCGTCAGCAGACTAACATAATGGATGATCCCGAATATAAGAATAACTGCAGAACAGTATGTGATGAAAGGAACAGACAACTACGCATGAGAAACGCTACAAATGTCAGACAACCAAACCACAGCAACAACGAAACGAACAAATCGACCGGGAAAATTCCGAAAAAGCGTAACTATAAACGACAGGGAAATCCAGGGAACTACACGTCTATCTACATGGGGAGATAGGCGAACAAAGGATAGCGGCCGATACACAAGGGGAACAGCACGCTCACATACGCGCACACGCACGCAACTAGATGTTACTATGCAACGGAGACAGATGGAGAATGACATACAGCCCAAGGTCCCAAGAGTGCTTGTTTCCAATGACAAAAGACACGAACGAATGCGCGTACATACTGGCTGCAGAAAAGCACTGACGAACGAAAAGATGGACGGTCTAAATAAAGCAATATTTTCCGGCTAAAGTGTGGACAATTGGTCCAAACTATTCATGCGGACCAGTGGGTGTACCTCAGCACCTGTCCATTAAAAGTCGGTGAACGGGACAAATCCGGTTCTGCTAAAGCATGCAGAAAGTGATGGGGGGGGGGATAAAACGCTATCACTCTAAAGCCAAAAACAGAAGTAACATTCGGAAATGTGGGTGACTATCGATGGCCACACGTTGACACTTAGGGGTGGGGCAATCGGGTGAAGTAGTCTGGAACTATGGGAGTAGCCTCAATTACTTTGTGATGATGTCCACCAATCCAGTAAGAATATTTAAATGTATACCGAAGAAATAAATATGATGATTGTAAGCAGATGAAATAGTAGAAGTAAAACTTGGTATTTACGTCGGATAGGGAGAAAGTGAAATGTAACGAGACTAAATTAAACGCAACAAGGTAGGAATGCAACATACACAATGAAGTCATCAGACATAAAGAATAGAAGCCATAAGTGCCAGTTGACGGGAAACACAGCCAGGTGTCAGTAAGGACGGGCAGAGTGAAACATTCCGTCCAGCAAGAACAGATCATGATTAAAAGACCAGACGAAACGTAGCTCTCCGATGGGAATGACAATGAAAAGCGGCCACACAAGAAAAGATGAAGAATCAAGCTGGTGGACAATTGTACTGCCACTAAGCGGGAACACGGATGCAACTGATTGAGGTGGACAAGCGGATGAACGACAACGTACTAAGCTTAAACCCTGAAATGCACACGAAAAAGAAAATGGGGTAACGAACGAACAACAATGTACTTCATACCCATGAGTCATCGCCTTCCTGGTACCGCTGTTGCACGGGAAGGAGGGAGAGCGTGGGTTCATAAACACATGATAGAAACTCAGGGGACATTGTATGTATGGAGTTGACAACAGCTATGTGGGTCCGATAGATATCATGAACGAGGTGCGCACTAAGAGTACACTCTAAAAGGCCAGCAAAGTAAGGAAAAAACAAATGTCAAACTACGGTATGTAGCACTGCAAGACAGACAAAATGGCAACTTCGGAAAATGCAGTGCCGGTAGCAAAGATGATTGTAACCAATTAGATCAGAAATTATGGTTTATCCTGCGTTGTGCATCATCGGCGGAAACAATGAGGATGTTGCAGCCCTCATGAGATTACTCGAGTACATCGAGGAGATCAAAACAGGCAATAGAACGTGGCGTAGTCGTTGGCATGAGAAAGAGCAACCGATAGGAACAGAGTATGTGACAATGTTTGGAGTAAGCTAACTGTGAAGCGGACAACTTCAGCAAACTCAGAGCACCCACAAGTTGTGACACGAAAAGCTGTAGCGCAACGCAAAGTTTCATTTGAAAGTTGGCAACGGATAATGTTCAGAGTAACGAAACGTGGAACGACAGATGTTGATGGGCACATATGCATGTGATTAATGTTAATGATTTTTACATATACCAACAAAATCTGAAATTAAATCGGAAATATGCGATGACCTTAAGATACAAAAGAGGCGATCAGCTATCAACAAAATTAAGTACCTGAAACAAGGGATGAAAATAGAGTTCTTCAGCAGTGGGACGGAAGCAGGTCAACGGTTGGATGCACGCACTGATTACTTCTCGCAATGACGGATTCAATATTTTACCCATAATATCCGGCCCTTGTCCCGACATGGTTTTCGCGGCGACCTGTATGACGGTTTCACATTCATCGTACGGCGTGCGATTGGTCATGACCTCAAGCATCAGCATACCAAATGCGTAAATGTCCACCTTCTCATCGTACTTTTCATCAAATATCTCTGGAGCCATGAAACCCAAAGTACCTAAGAATAAGGACAGATGAGACGGAGGTACTAATCGCGGTTACATGTGATACGAAACAAAATAAGCTGATCACCGAGAGAGTGAGGATAAAGTGCGTCTGCGAAAAGGTAGGCTTCCTAGTGCAACAGACGATGCTTGGTGGGTAGAGTTAAAAGGACGACGAACAAAGGCGGCGATAAAACAGCATCTTAGCGACAAGTAACTATAGTTGTGCGTAATACCCACATATCCCAAAATATAGTGGAAGTTGAATAAAACAGGAGGCAAAGCCAGCGGGTCCCTCGAATGTTTCGGAGTGGACCAACAACCAATGAGTAGGCATTTACTTCAGACAATCAGGCATCGGAGTGCTAGGATTCAGGTGCCAGGGCTCATGTCATCATGGTAACGATGAGAAACAAAGGGGAAAACGAAAGATAAGGAAGTTGTGGAAAGACAAAATCAAACGGAAATTTGGTTATAAACAATAATAATAGATAAGTCCAGTAAAGCTTCCGAAGTTGACTACCTCTAGATCCTGACCATGTCTCCAAGTTCACCGAGTTTTCCCAGTGCTTGAACGTTCAACATGTAAACCATATTGATTCAAATTTTTTCTATGTTGACCACCTACGTATGCGGAACACTTTGGTCCAGTCCCTTAATTGAGCAACTTATGTCGATTTTACTGTATTCGCATTGGTGCATTGGGGTCACAAAATCTTACAAGACTGTAATGCAACCGCAGCACCTAAACACACAAGAGAACCGATAGGGTCTTCAACCAAAGCTTGACCGGAAAACGACAGTTGGTTGTATGAAACAATTTTACATAAATCGGCGCCAGCTCAGTTGCAGTTTCCGACCAAAAGGACAAGCTTAACTAACATGATTAATCAGTGTAGCATAAGTGGCGTTCAGGGTGCACCTGGACACCACTCGGTATAGATCAATGGGATGCAGGGATAAATAAACTAGTGCGCAAAATCACCATTTATGTTATGGGGGTAACAGCAGCATACCTTGGTTAGAGAGGGAATACGCACACTTTGTGGACAATAAGGCGGTCCAGAATCGGTGGTTAGTATTCGGTCAATGGTATACCAGTGAAGGAATCAAGCATGCGAGAAATATGCAAAGCTGTAGATAAGCTATAGCCTAGTGCAATATGAAACCAATCTTGAGCCCAAAGACGCCATGAGGACTGTAGACACCATCGCCACTGGCAGCACACGACAGTCCCGTGGAGGAAGCAATCGACGTCGTTGTGGCGTAGGATAGGGGGAAATCATGACCAATTTTTCATCAAATGAAGATTAACCAGGAATATTAGGTCTGAATAAGCGCCGAGTATGCGGCAACACGAGTCCAATCAATCAAGCATATTCGAAATATAGAGACAAGACCTGACATGCAGGAGTGCGCATAACAAGGATATTCAACATCAAACCCGACCACGAATATCAGCTGTCCTAAATTAGCTTGGGCATTTAGCTGACACCATAAATCTGATTTAACTCTGATCGTAGCAGAATAGACAAAAAGAATAGCGTCAACTCTCTACCCGACTATAGTTGACAAAACATGCATAGTGGTATGCGCTATCGGTGGGAAGATAATAACAGGAATTATTAAAAAAAAGTCGAAACAAGCAGTAGCAAATGACAGACAACGCAATCACAGCACCGTTAAGTTAGAATAAAGAGAAGTGCAAATACGAACAATTTCACCGGAGTTCAATGTCCTGCCCCTAAATGTCACCCGTGTATCATTTGTAGTTCAAGGATAGGGGGTTGAATAGAAGGACAAAGACGATCTGCAGTAAGAGTATGCAAAAGTGAAAAATGGGGCTTATGCATACATGGTTGGCGGCATCCGATTTCTGTATTTGCAACAGTCTATGAATAGACACAGAGCCACCAGAAAACATGTGGACTCAAAAGAAGGTACAGAAATAGTCAAAGAAAACACAACAAAACACATCATGGTTTCGTCAGAGGGCGAGATAATACCCGGTTGCCCAAGCCGAAGTATGGTGTTGACTTAGGGGACACCACCCCGAACTTTTCGCTGAATAGCCTGCCCGCAAGGCAGCGGAGCGAATTCGGGGAATCGCGCCCATTGGGAGCCAGTGACTGATTGCTCAGTTCATACGCCTTTCGTTTGTTCCTTTGTCAAACAGGGGCCCAATGCTCCCCAAAATTACAGCACAAATTTGCTGGAATACAATGCTTCGCCAGGATGAAGCAAGGGGCAGTGACTTTATTTAGTGGCGAGTCATATCCGCCACGTCACGGTGTTGTTAAACGGACATATGTGGCTTTTTATAGGAAGAACGCTTGCCAGGCGAAAACCCACCACGTCCTGGAACACTGCAGCCGAACCATTTGCTGGAACGGGAAAATCCCGAACCACCCAGCTGGCACCACGAGGAGGTAATTGGGCAAGCCAGCATCCGATTTCGGATTTGCTTGTCACTGTGGCCAGCCACAGGACGCCTGCGCCTACAGAGCGACCATGGGTGGCTTGCGCTGCACCACCCACAGCTCCAACCACACACCCCATATCCAGTGTAAACCCGAAGGAATAAGACCGAGAGGCATGTGGATGGGAGCCACGTTTCATCAACGGACCCGGCCCACACTCCTTCACAGGCAAACACAAGCACGCTGTATTTGGGGAATCAACCGCACATAAAGCGGTGGTTGGACCGTGGTCCGCTCCACACTGAATGCATGGAACCACTCTTCGAGCCTAGCACGGCCACAAGGACCGTGCACCCCGTCCCCTCCAGCAACGACCAACTGTCTCCTGGAGCCAGTATGGACGAGGTAGTGGGTAATAGACAGGTAGGCACCTTGTCAACATGCACATCAAGCGCAGCCACACCGGGGATATCAAGCAACAGTCAATCACCTGAAACAACAAGATGAAATAAAACAAATCCAATAATGCATACAGATACGGCGACATAACTCTTCGTTAAATTAGCACATGAAGTAAGTTGGTTAGCAACGAATCCGCGATACGGAAAAAATGTCCACAAGTCAGTTAAAAAGGCTATAAATGCAACAAAGTTACCGAATATAAGCGCAATCAGTGTAAGCAACGTGTGCAAGTTAATAGAAGATTATTCAGGTAAACAGAACGAACCAATTAAAGTGGAATGAAATTTATCCAACTTAAAAAAACCTCGTTTAAGTTGCAAGTTGGTTTAGCCCAACTGCGGGGAAGAAGCATCATGAATGCAACATCAGCCTAATGGATTGGCGGCATCCGTATCCGGATTTGCCTGTCACTGTGGCCTCCATGGGGACAGCCTCAGGACGCCTGCGCCTACAGGGACCATGGGTGATTTGCGCTGCATCGGCCACACACCCCATATCCGGTGTAAACCCGAAGGAATAACACCGAGAGGTATGTAGATGGGACATTATATATATATATATATATATATATATATATATATATGCTATTCAAGTCCGGTAAATTCAGCGACATCATATTCCGACTTTTGATCCATTCACGTTGTACTCTGCGTTCACCCACTTCGCCTAGCTCACTTCGAAGATTTATGTGACACTAATAATAATAATGTGTCAGCTGTACGCCGCAACGGCGCTTCGCTACTGCGCGACCACCACTAGTCGCTGAGTATACCGCGAGGACGCCCACCCCTAAGCGGATTCGAACCGGTGACCTTATGGTTGCAAACCAAACGTGCGTACCACTCGGCCACCGGCCGACACTGGTGACACCTGCATGTTATACCACAGTCACATAACCACATTCCTACGCCCCCCACGTCCACTCTCTCGCCCACCATCCATCAAAGCTTGCTGTCCGCATCTGCTGATTTCAGCAAGCAGGTGCCAAGTTGAATCGACCGCGCGTCAAACCATGGTCGCTTGTTTTGAGATCTTTACAAATAGAGAACAGGCCTCAAAATACCACTTTACACGCTGAAATAACTAAAGCACCACTTTCACGAGCATACTTAGTACTTGTTCTTGCGAACGCAATAGTTGCGACCAAAAACATGGACCGAATACCGACGCTATTCGGCACAAACGTGAACCATCGCCAGATAATCGAATCTCAAAATAGGCCTGGTAACGGTAGCCAACTCGCATGGCATCACAACAATTACATCCAATGACAAGGAAACACTTCCGACTAGAAGTGCGTCAACTACCTGTTGAAATGAAATATACCGGAGCTCACCGGTGCTAAAATGCCACAAAATAAGTGTCAATTTCCGAGTGTACATGAACTGTGACTAACCCCCAAACTAGGTGTGAGATTAACCATAATTTCGTCAACTACTATAAGGCTGTGTAGCTTGTGCTAATAAAGTTCCTTCCTTTTCTGCCAAACATCTCATACAAATACGAATCAAAACTGTACACCCTCAGATTAGAATCACGGAAGTGGAAATTCCGTTGCGTACAACTAGTAGACTGAACAGAGATACCGTGCTTGATGTTGTGGAGAGAAACATGCTATGGACCAATCACCAAGAAGGCGAGAGGCATAGTAAAGTCAGTTCATTTAATCGATCAACTATAATGCAAGAATAAAACCGCAGTATATCCAATTGAGTTGACCTAGGTATGAAAACGAGAGAAAAAACGGATACACGCAGAATGAACAGTGTTTCAGAATGGACGTAAATAAAAAGTGAACCAGAGGCGAAAGAGCCATAAAGGCAAGAATTCTATCCATTAGTGCACCTTATTCAGTAAGGCGGTGAGTAATAACTTGACTAAATTACTCGACAATTTCATCCGTCACACGAGCACAATAAGGGCCTCATCCATGTATCTAAAAGCTCAGTTCAGTTTGGTAATGTTAACCAACACGCCGAGGTGCAGTGGATTCAGCTGCCGTGATATACATTGCCAAGATAACAATCACAACTATTGGGTGTTGCCCGTTTGCCCGAGTCGGCTGTAAGCCTCAAGGTTGTTATCCCGGAATGATAACAAGCATCAACACGACTCAGTCATACCAGGAGTATCTACACAATCACCGGCACTACCACGCCCAGAACACGTATGAATTCCAAGAAACCAGATGAAGTAATGACAGTCAGTGTGCGAATATGTGAAACCCTGACCAAGCCAACGAAGGTGATTAGACTTAAACAGGCACTCCAATAAGACGACTCGGTCAAGGACGAATTCTACCGGGATCTACAACAGCTCTTGACTAATGCTAAAAAGTCGGATGTCGTTATCCTTGCTGGGGATTTTAATGTACGGGTTGGCCGCCTGTTACCATACGAACGCCACCTTGGTGGTCATCACTCGCTCGATGAGAACCGCTCTGATAACGGAGAGAGACTTCTCACATTGTGTGAAGACAACCGTCTGTTTCTTTCGAGCACTAACTTCAGGCGTACGAAGAAGCGTTCCGCAACGTGGCGTCCCCCTTCTTCAACACAACCGTGGTCTCAAATTGATCACATTGCAATTAGCTTCAGATGGCGCGGCAGCGTACTGGACTGCAGGTCCTTTTGGTCCACCTTCGTTGACTCCGATCATGCTCTGGTTTGCGCGAAAATCTGTATGTGTTTTGGAGGATTCCGAAACACGAAGCACCGCAAGATTGATGTAAACAGATTAACTGATTTCTCTGTCCAGGCGAGCTATCAGTCTTCATTGGCATATGCACTCAGTTGCAATTCACCGCAAGAAGTGGAACAACACTGGGCTTATATACGGAAAGCGATGACCATTTCCGGACAGTCATGCTGCGGCTTAACTCGACGCCCGTTGAAGGCTTGGATCACTGCTCGTTCGAACGTCGCAAAGATATCCCGGCGGAATCAGATTGTAACGAGCGGCGCCGTTCTGCCAACCGGCTGCTCAAGCAAAGCCTACGCAAGGATGGCGAGACATGGTGATCTGAGCGCGCTTTAGAGATTGAGACTGCTGCCCTCTCTGGCAACACTCGCAGGCTTTTCCAACTCATTCGGTCCACTGGCCTCAGGAAGCCTGGTGTCAGTGAAGTCATTTGTGAGGTGGACGAGTCGCCGATCACCAACCAACAGATGCGTATGGACCGTTGGGTCGAGAACTTTCACTCGCAGTTCAACTGGCCTCCACCATCCATCAGTACATGGAGTACACCATGTTGTCCACCCTGGCTCGTCTCATTGAATCCATTCAGTGAAGCAGAAGTCTGCCTCCAAATTCAACGTTTGAAGCGGTTCAAGGCTGCCGACTCAGAAAGACTTCCTCCGGAACTATTCAAGTACGGCGATGTGGCGATCATTAACCAACTGACCGCCCTGTTCGCAAAAATTTGGCATGAAGAGAAAGTGCCTTCCTCTTGGCGCGAATCAGTCATTATCCCGATTTTCAAGAAAGGTGCTCGCACTTCATGTGCAAATCATCGCGGGATTAGCCTTATTTGGGTTGCCTCTAAGCTATTGGCATCCATTCTGCTTCGCAGGCTATCCCCAGTACGTGAATCATACTACCGCGAAGAACAAGCTGGTTTCCGTCCTGGCCGCGGATGCGTGGATCAAATCTTCACGCTCCGCCAGGTCCTCGAACATCGCCACATTTATCACAGGCCCACTATCATTGCATTTTTAGACATACGTGCCGCTTTTGACTCCGTTGATCGACCTGCTTTATGTCGTTGCTTACTAAAGAACGGGGTGCCAGAGAAATATACCGCCATCTTACGAGCACTTTACCTTCACACATCCGGCAGAGTGAGGGTCTATGGCAAGCTTTCCTCTCAATTCACTGTCAATAGCGGTGTGCGAGAGGGTTGCCCTATGTCCCCATTCCTCTTCAACTTCGCAATCGAAGACATTCTGTCGAATGCTCTAGAAGGTTTCCAACATTTTGGCTTAGAGCTTCTACCGGGTGAGCGCGTGACCGACTGAGGTTATGCTGATGATATCGCCTTACTTGGTGATGATCCTCAGAGTATGCAACTCATTCTGGATCGTTTGGCGGTTGAAGCATCTAAGTATGGCATGAGCTTCGCTCCATCGAAGTGTAAAATACTGCTCAAGGATTGGCTTTCACCTGCTCCCGTGCTCACTCTCGAAGGTGCACAACTTGAACAGGTAGATAGTTTCGTCTACCATGGGAGCTGTGTTTCTGCTGACAGCACTATCAACAAAGAAGTTTCTCTTCGTATCGCTAAAGCTCGATCAGCATTTGTCAATCTGTGGCACTTGTGGCGTCGTCGCGACGTCTCATTCTCACTAAAGGGCCGCGTCTACAGCGCATCAGTTCGCTCAATATTGTTGTATGGGTGCGAGTCCTGGCCGATCCGCGTGGAAGACATGCGTCGTCTTTCTGCGTTCGATAACGGTTACTTAAGGAGGATCGCGCGTGTTTGGTGGCAACATCGAGTAAATAGTAATGACGTTCGACGTCGCATCTTGGGGAATGCGAGTATTCCCTTCAACAAACTGGTTTTGTTGCGCCAGTTGAGATGGCTCGGTCACGTCCTTCGCATGGCACCTGAGCGTCTACCGCGTCGCGCTCTATTCGCTCGTCAAGGACCTGGCTGGAAGCGACCGCGTGGTGGTCAGCCTTCCACTTGGCGGCAGCACAAGAAATTGCTGACGTCGTGTCTAGCCGCTGTTGGATCCGTACGTCTTCCAGGATGGGGACCCAAAGATGAGGAGTGCCAATGGCTTAGCACTCTTGAGGATATGGCCCGCAACCGGAATCAGGGGAAGAATTGTGTACAGTATTGTGTTGATTCACATGATTAATACTACAAACATTAAAATGACAAAAAAGAACAAAAGCGGCGTGTGAAAAACCAACTAAAAATGTTTTGTTCTACTTTTTATCGAAATGTTCTATTCTTCCTGCGGCATATTAGTTGAAGTGTGTTGCTCACCTTCAACTAGCGTGCCACGATGATTATGACGCGTTGAACCTTGCTTATCTGTTGATCTCCATGGTTTTATACTGACTCTGTGTCTAGTAGATATACTGTTGAGAATACATACATACATACTCCAATAAGACATCAAGTAAAACATGGGAGAGCCTATAGTGAAATTCCAAATAATGAACTTCCGAATAACGCAATCATTTCGCCCAGGAGACATGAGCAACACTTCCAAATATGTGATCAAACACGACTAACCTCCCAGCTTCCATATCGCGTGGTATCCAAGTCTATGATCCACAGAGTAACACTGGTGTCCTAACAGAGTTGTAAACCTTTCCTTACTCATAACGCTTACTTCCGATCGTCTCCTCAGACGACCGAAGCGCCAAAAATTCTATTGAATCTTAGAAATGGGTGCAGTAACATCTTGTGGTACAGTTACCAAGAAAGAAGACCAACGACCCATTCGAACGGTTGCCTGGTAATAGTAGGAACCGGCGGAGGCTCGGCACAGTTAAGTAACACTACTCTTGACTTCAGATGCACTAAGCGCAAAACAAAACGTGTGGTTCCACCTGTCAGCCAATTCAGCGGCGCTGGCACAACATCAACGCCAGGACCAATGAAAATTAGTTTGCCAAATACTAGTGATTTGTCAGTTAATCATCCAGCAGATCAACGATTCCAGGAGAAATGGAAGATGGGGGAGAGACAGGATCTTTTTCATCACGAATTAGAAGGAAAATGGTGAGATAGAGCAAGCTGGTGCATCCTCCTGTTGTGATGAAGTAAGAATTCCCGAAAACTAATACATGGCTGCCTAGAATCGTGGGAAGATTTTAGGATGGAAACCTCTTAGACACACCTTTCAAAACAAAACTGTTAAAAGTAGGCGTGATCAATCGAATTAAAGGCGTTTCAAGTCAAAAAGATTAGCAAGATAGCCTGTTGTTGAGAATGGTAAAGATCAGACAACTGGCATTCTCCGTTGGAGTAGAATGTAACCGGCTTGTTTCTCACGAGGATCGATGGGTCACGGTAGCACAATGCGCGTCAGTAGTTTGGGGACAGTAGAAGATTGATAATAAAGACTGTCACATAAAGCACTTTGACTCTTCTTGAAGATGGAAATAACGGTTAACAAGTCACCACCGTTTTCCAGTAAACGACAGTGGAAGGTGGTCAAGGTTTATTTTAGTAGCACCAGCTGGTCTTGGGTCTATAAAGAAATAAATAGTATAGTTCTCGGTAATGTGAAGCACAGTTCAACTAAGTGGTCTGATCAAATAGGTAGGGCGGGATCGCATAAACCAGATGACTGTTCATTTTCATTGAAGTTTACAAACGAATGTGGAGTAAAATGAAATTCAGTATAGCAGAACTGATAAATTGGAAGCAATAACAAATAGAGACATGGCCAAATGTTCAAATAAGGTAATGCGGTCATCCGTGGAACCGTCTCTTGGGGGCCTGTAAAGTATTCCTTTGAAAGGTTTCACCGGCACCTCCATTACCCATCTGGCCGTGAGCCGGTGTGGCACTCCTGAAGGACCAATCTCAATATCACACGTGACTTAAGGCTACTCAGATGGTCATTTTGATATAACGGATCGGCTGGATTGCTCTTCGAAGTGCTCTACCTAGGGTTCTTATCGGATTAATTGAGATTGATTCATTTGTCTTGATGAATTACACGTAATGTGGCGCACTAAAACGAGTTTTGTGAAAAGGTGTGCACAGACACAAGGACTACATTATGTACGATTTAAGAAAAGAAATTGCTATGATACACCTTGTATAAAAACACATCACAACAAGAAGGTGCGATCAGTTAAAGGAAAGAGGTCTCTAAGTCAAGGAAGGCAACCATGATGGTTGTATGATGCTGTTCCAGCGTCCAGTGAAGCGTAAATATGCAGTCGATGCAGACACCTTTCAGGGCGCACGCC
This sequence comes from Dicrocoelium dendriticum, assembly GCA_944474145.2. Classification (NCBI taxonomy): domain Eukaryota; kingdom Metazoa; phylum Platyhelminthes; class Trematoda; order Plagiorchiida; family Dicrocoeliidae; genus Dicrocoelium; species Dicrocoelium dendriticum. Next base: position 107,223,733 of record OX104065.1, read on the forward strand.
AGCCTGTTTTTGTGACTACAGACTGTCGAGAGAAAGCAACTCAGACGAGTATAATAAGCATGCTTTTGGAGACTGCTGATGATGCTAACACTTAGGAGAATTACATGAGACTTCTGCATCCCCCTTTGGAGAGGAGATTGATAACCACCACTTTGAACCAAAAATCATCCAACCACCAGTAGATCGCCGATGATTATCAGCAAAGACAGAAGTTCGGCAGTGCCAGGCCCCTAATTTTGCCTAAGCATCAAGATTTCATACAGTGACATGGGTACTACTGCACAAGGAGCCAGTAGTGTGAGGGAAGGAGGTTAATTGGACCGGGAAAGGTTAGCTATGGGCTAAACCAACACTCTAAAAAAGTGGACGCCCAAGAGCCGCAGACAGAGGTGCACTGAGAAGAAACGCGGAAGCAGGGATCGATGAAGCATGCAACATACACGGAGACTTTCGCAGATGAGTGATGTCGGGAGTGGTCAAACCAAATGCGGATCGTGGATGACCATTGTTCCAATGGAAGGCTCTTAACACCTTTTGGCTTACCTCAGTATCAGAAGCAGCAGGTAGCGGAGAAAGTGAGTGGCGTCAACACCCGGGATACACTCTGGTAAAGTAATTGGCAACCGTCATACAGGAAGTTGGCCAAATTGCGGTTCAGTGTCCCGTTGAACATTTATGTATACGGGTCTAGGATTAGATCAAGCAACCATTTTCCCGAGTAGTAGTTCCTTTCATAAGTCTCCTGAGTTGGATGAACTCATAAACACAAGCGTTTCTCGAGGAACGCAGATGCTCAGTGATCAAAGCGGCAGTCATCAACCACTACGCCCCAGAGCTACACTCATAGCTCCGGCGATCTGGACCTACTGGGTCCAAACAAGGGCTACATCGGTAGTGCAGTTCCAAGTTGAGAGGGGCAACACCATACTCTAAAACGAAATCCATGGACTGATAGAGAATCTTAGTTTTTAAAGATCAGGTAATTGGAGGTGTGATCGCTAGGTAACAGAACAGGCTTGTCCAGCAAATCCCCGCCATCGGTCCCGAGAAGTTCGCAGTAGCTAAAAGAATCGAAGATCTACGGGGCGCTTCGTATAAAAGAAATGCAACGGGTAACACATTGGACGGAACAGAGTAGGTAGTATGAAACCCAGGCCACGTCAGCTGTATGTGTGAGAAAATTAAATTGAGGCGCAACCAGCGACAATGCAACACCACAGAGGTATGCTACTTAGACAGTGCTCAACTTGAATAAGCGAATCATCTAACCTATACTCGCTGACTAATTTCGCAAAAAAAATCTCAAAGGTATCGTTATGCAAGGCGTGGCGGAAGGAGTAGATAAATCGGATCGAAGTCAGGTCAGCATAGCATGTGTGCGAACTAGGCCAAAAGATTATCCGTGGTGACACTCGACATCGAACGTGTAGTCGATAAGCGTAGAAATGTAGACATGGTGTTGCATGGACTAAGATGCAAACCTTGATAAATGACACAATATACCATAAGCCGTTACCGATCGTCACGCGTTATTATACCGTTAAGTACTCCGCAGGGACACTGGTCAGTGCAGTTCAGCAAGTGGTTTAACACTTTACTAAGTGCACAATAACAGAAATTGCCCGTAGGGCCGTAGCATACACGCCGGTGATAGTTTATGATTGATCGAGTCTACTAACTAAATGATTCGAAATACACAGAGAAGGGTAAAACACGGTACTAGTGCTAGGGATAACTGCTTACATCTATGCGCAGCGGTGAGGCACTCAGCCCAAGGCTCAGTACGCTTCGCAGCCAGACAGTACTGGAGAAGGAAGGTTTTGCAACTAGTGAGGGAAAATAGAAGCAATAAAAGTGGAGCATAAGCAGGAATATAAGTGTCAAGCGTGATGATGTTGCGGGGTACTAAGGGGGGGTGAGATATACTCACAGTGAGTGCGACTGATAAACACATGAGTTAAAAGAAATCAGGTATAAAAGACCCCATTCATAAACAAATAGACCTCTGAGAAAAACCCGCAGATAGGTCATGGTAAAAGTAATTAAACTGTGGGAGTGCACGCTGAAAATCAGTTGGAAAAAGAGTTATGGAGCAAGTAACATCACTCGATGCGTTGTACCGTATATCAATGGACAGTTTTTGAGTACACGTTTCTGCGGTATCAAACACACATAAGTTAACCAACAAACTTGACACTGCGGGCAAATCCTCATGTGGTATGTCTAATAGCCAACATGGACATTGGGTCTCTTCTCGGTCTCTGGAACTTATCGACGCTCGCCGGCATAGACCGGCTGGAAGCGAACACAATGAAACTCGCAAAGAGCTCCGGGCAAAACTCCGCGCTAGCCTGAAGAAAGAACGCGAATCCTGCTGGTCTTGTCGTGCATCAGAGATGGAAGTGGCCGCTGCACTTGGCAACCATCGTAAGTTATTACGTCTAATACGGGAAACGGGCAACAGGAGACCTGGTGTTAGTGAAACAATTTGTGACGCGAGTGGACAGCCGAATCACAATTTGTCAAAACGTTTGGAGCGTTGGGCTGAGCATTTCCAAAAGCAATTTAATCGGCAAGAGTTGTTCGATTCGCCGGTCAGTAATCGCCCTACTCCGTGGGCTTTCCCTTTGGGTCCACCCTCTTGCTCAGAAGTCGAACGTGAGATCGGACTGTTGAAGTTGAACAAAGCCGCGGGACCAGATAATGTTCCTCCAGCCATCTTCAAATTCGGAGGATCTGCTCTTGTTGATGCTTTACATGAAACACTAGTGCAACTGTGGGAGCAAGAGACTGTCCCAACCGACGGGAGCCGCTCCGTTATTGTTCTCATCTTCAAAGGCGGCTCGCGCTCGGAATGCACCAACCATCGCCTCCAAATTACTCGCCTCCATCATTCTTCACAGACTGACTGGCACTCGTGAAAGCCAGATTCGTGAGGAGCAAGCCGGGTTTCGTCAGGGTCGTGGCTGCATCGACCACATCTACACCTGGCGTCAGCTATTGGAGCACCGTCACGCATATTGGCGACCCACCGTTGTCGTGTTCCTCGACATCAAAGGTGTCTTCGATTCAGTTGATCGATGTGTCCTTTGGAATTGTCTACTTAGGAAAGGTGTGCCCGAGAAATATGTAAATATTATCCAAGCATTATATGCGCGTAGCACGGACAGAGTGAGGGCTTACGGCAAGCTGTCGTCGCCCTTTAATATCTCCAGCGGTGTGAGACAAGGATGCCCGTTGTCACCTTTCCTTTTCAACTTCGCTTTTGACGAAGCCATGGAGATTGCATTTACAGGGCATGACTTGGAAGGTGTGGAGCTACTCCCAGGAAAACGACTTCTTGACTTGGAGTATGCAGACGACATTGCCGTAATCTGTGACAGCTCCCAGACGTGCCAAACCGCGCTGGACAGATTCGCACTGGCTGTCAGCCGCTTCGGGCTTTGCTTTGCAAAGTCTTCCTCCAAGATCGGCAGGGATCGCCTCCTGCGCTGACCCTTGGTGGGGATCAGCTAGAAGTCGTTCGGAAATTCAACTACCTGGGAAGTTGTATCAGCGCCCTTGGGATCGAAGACGAGATCACGAACCGTATAGCAAAAGCTCGAAGTGCCTTTGTGAATCTTCACCACTTATGGCGCCGGCGCGACATCACTCTCGCCCCGAAAGGTAGAGTGTACAATGCAGCGGTACGTCCGACCTTACCTTACGGTTGCGAAACCTGACCCTAAGATCGGCGGACATGAAGAAGCTAGTTACGTTCGATCATCCGTGCCTTCGCAGTTTGGCTCACATCTGGTGGGAACACCGCGTGAGTAACGAGCGTGTTCGACGCCTTGTTTACGGCACAGGAAAAGGAACGGAACCGCTCAGCACCGTCATTTCACGCACCAGGCTCCGATGGCTGGGCCACGTGTTGCGCATGCCAGCCCATCGACTTCCACGACGTGTGTTGTTTGCTCACCGGGGATGTGGATGGAAGAAGAGGAGGGGTGGCCAAGCGATAACTTGGTCCAGAGGAATGAAGACCCTCACTTCTGTGCTGGCCTCGATTGGAGCGTCACGGCTCCCTGGTTGGAGTCCAAAAGACGATGAACACGTTTGGCTGGGTATACTTGCTGACATTGCAAGGAGCCGGCCTCAGTGGCGTTTGTGCTGTGAGTTTCTTTGTCCCTCCCCATCACTTTTAGCCTCCCCCTCCATCTACGATCTGATTTCGTAGGGTAAAACATAATAAATTTTTTTCTTTTTGCCTAGTAGCTGGCTGGTAGCTTACCGGAACGATGGCTATCCGTTGCTGGTAGCTCAGCTTGCATGCAACTGTTGTATCTATTTTTCCTCTGTGTATTGTATTATATGTATGTATGTATGGACATTTTTCCTTATCGCGGATTCGTTACTAACCAACTTAGTTCATATGCTTATTTAGCTTAGAGTTATCCCACCGTGTCTGTATGCATTATTGGATTTGTTTTATTTCATCTTGTTGTTTCAGGTGATTGGCTGTTGCTTGATATCCCCGGTGTGGCTGCGCTTGATGTACATGTTGACAAGGTGCCTACCTGTTTATCACCCACTACCTCGTCCATACTGGCTCCAGAAGACAGTTGGTCGTTGCTGGAGGGGACGGGGTGCACGGTCCTTGTGGCCGTGTTAGGATCAAAGAGTGGTTCCATGCACTCAGTGTGGAGCGGACCACGGTCCAACCACCGCCTTATGTGCGGTTGATTCCCCAAAAACAGCGTGCTTGTGTTTGCATGTGAAGGAGTGTGGGCCGGCTCCGTTGATGAAACGTGGTTCCCATCCGCATGCCTCCCGGTCTTATTCCTTCGGGTTTACACTGGATATGGGGTGTGGTTGGAGCTGTGGGTGGTGCAGCGCAAGCTATCCATGGTCCCTCTGTAGGCGCAGGCGTCCTGTGGCTTGCCACAGTGACAGGCAAATCCGAAACCGGATGCCGCCAACCATATATGTATTCTGGTGGTGTGCCCCATGCTGAGGCTGATGTTGCATTCTTGATGCTTCTTCACCGCAGTTGGGCTAAACCAACTTACACTTAAACTAGGTCTTTTTAAGCTGGCTAAATTTCATTCCACTTTATTTGGTTTGTTCCACCTACCTGAATAATCTTCTATTAACTGGCCACGCTGCTTACATTATTTGGGCTTATGTTCGGTAACTTGGTTGCGTTTGTGGCATGTTTTAACTAACTTGCGGACATGTTTTCCTTATCGCGGATTCGTTGCTAACCAACTTAGTTCATATGCTAATTTAGCAAAGTGTTATGCCACCGTATCTGTATGCATTATTGGATTTGTTTTATTTCATCTTGTTGTTTCAGGTGATTGGCTGTTGCTTGATATCCCCGGTGTGGCTGCGCTTGATGTGCATGTTGACAAGGTGCCTACCTGTCTATTACCCACTACCTCGTCCATACTGGCTCCAGGAGACAGTTGGTCGTTGCTGGAGGGGACGGGGTGCACGGTCCTTGTGGCCGTGCTAGGCTCGAAGAGTGGTTCCATGCACTCAGTGTGGAGCGGACTACGGTCCAGCCATCGCCTTGTGTGCGCTTGATTTCCCAAATACAGCGTGCTTGTGTTTGCCTGTGAAGGAATGTGAGCCGGCTCCGTTGATGAAACGTGGCTCCCATCCACATGCCTCCCGGTCTTATTCCTTCGGGTTTACACTGGATATGGGGTGTGTGGTTGGAGCTGTGGGTGGTGCAGCGCAAGCCATCCATGGTCCCTCTGTAGGCGCAGGCGTCCTGTGTCTGGCCACAGTGACAGGCAAATCCGAAACCGAATGCCGCCGACCATGTATTTCCTTCATGTATTGCAGCGCAATAGCGGATGTCTTTTCCCACCTCTAGCTGATGTGTATAATGAATGATGAATGACGACGCTGATGGATTGGTGGCTTTAAGATCTTCAGTCATCAGCAGAGAATAGGTTAATTGAATGCAGTGCTCCAAAAGGGTTCAGTAAGCCCGAGTTGCGTTCCCTCGAAGCAGTTATCCCAGAGGAGGCGCACAGCTCATACAGCAGACAGAGAGCAAAGAAGTATGCTGGTGCTGTAGTTCTACACCAGCCAAACCTCAGTTTCGTATGCGTTTTCGTCCGTGCAATTGTGACCAACGCAGCCAGAGAGATGTAAATTAAGAGTACAACAAAAGCGTCCCGTTTAACGCGAAAACAGTGCAAACACGTGATCGTGCTAGGAGGAGGGCCAGGTCACACAACTGCAATGATGGGTGTAGGAGTGTGAATATGCAAGCAGTAACATAAGTGGTGGGGTGTCAGTGCTGGGAGCAGCAACACCGAAACACCTCCATTTCGGATACGGTCTTTTTGATCGGAATGACCGAGGTCTAGTTCAAAGTGAACCGACGACTCAACAGAGATTGCGTGTCGCAATCCAACCACACGGCGAGTACTCCAAATCCAACTTTGAAGTGGTGGACCAATTTGAAACGAAGGAGCAGCCATAAGTACATCTATCGGACAACAACAACAAGCGAGACATACTGACAGATATCGTCTATGGTTCACGCCTTTAGACACTAAGTTACAGCTGTCTGTTATAGGGGAATCAGGTGAGAATAAGAAGCCAGGAGTACGTGCTGCTTGGTTCAACAACATCTATCTATTAGGTGAACAAAGGGACGGTGAGTGCGTGCAAACGACGATGGAACAATGCAGGTGAGATGTGGTGGTCACTAAAAGGTAATGCAAAAAATCGTAACAGATATTGTGCTTTTATAACGAAAGTAAAAGCATCTAGAAAAGAAACGGCACAGGTAAATCGGGAAACACTTCTGCAGAAGAACCGGGATCAGATGGCGACTTCGCACGCAACAAGAAGAAAGGAAAGTTGCCGAAACTACCCAAACGAGCAGAGGCAACTCATTCGATCCTCAACATCTATCCTACTTTGTCTTACGTATCTAAATTTGATTTAAGAGTGGAGTAATTTAGATGGAGGTTGGGTAAACCAATACAATGGATGAATAAGAAACAAAATCAAAAATGCATAGGCACACTGTATGCGGATGAGTTCACAGGTTACCGGCTAGGTGCCTCAAAGGATAAGCGACCGCCGAATCCAAAAATGCGTTCGGTTCTCACTAAAAATATCTGTTTGATGAGCGACCCTAAAACGGTTCAGAGGGAAACACAACTGTTGTCGAGATGTAAGTTAGAGTATGACAGCAAGACACCAGGGTAGATACAAAACTAAAAAGGAAGCGTTGAGTTTATAAGTTAGAGTAAAGCTCCATAAACAATCCAATAAAGAATGACAACTTCATAAAATGGAAAACGACGTAATTCAGAGCTCAGTGAAGCTCCAAGGTTTCCAACAGCAACGAGGCCTAGCGATCTAACGTTACCTAGTTTAACTGCACGATATCTGCGCACGGGTACGGGTCACAGAAATCGCAATTCAGTGTCAACAGCAAAAGGAATGCTAGCAGAATCTTAGTGTGAACATATGGGAGTGTGGTTAGCGGCAATTCTTAGAAGGACAACAAAAACAATAATCACAGGAAAAATCGCATAGAAAGCGACCGCATATCATAGGCCCCAAACTTGGTTAGCAAGCAGTGACGAATGGAGACAAAAATTAAGTTAACCTGAGAACAAAAGCCTTCAGTTCGTAAGATTATAAGTTGTTGTAACCAACTGAGGAGTGAAAAGGTTACGCGACTTGCTTCAATTGGATGGAAGTGAATGAAATACTTTTGCCCGGTAAGCAGATATAGGTAGCGGAGGTGAGTTAGAGCATCGGTTGATAATGAGGATATGTGAGATGGGGACGACTATTTTAATAATAATAACCGAACGCTGCTCCAACTTATTCGGTTGACGACTTCAAAAACATTGTAAATGAAGAAATCGTTATAAAGGATGAATAACCGGTCCACTCGTAGATCCGTCACTCGAATAAGAAGTGAAACATTTCCGCCATATATTTACACTTCACCAGGTGCTAGAACGGTGCCACATGTATGGGATAATAGAGTTGTCAAACTTAACTTGAAAACCGTAAAGTGATTGTGCCTGTGACGATATCTTTGATAAGTTTCTCAGGGAATATCTATCCACCCTGTTATACATACGGCAGAAAGCCAAAAGGAAAGCAATGTGTCCATTTTGAGCCTAAGGTGGCCTGTTTTAAAGTGGGTGCCGTGCAGCTCGATCTGCCCGCGTGTGCCAAATACATGTGCCGCTAATATAGAGATCGCATTCAACACACGGTTGGAGAAAGTGACCGGCATTTTCGGTACGATAGGCATAGACTCTGAGGTAGCGCTGTGAAGCCGATAAGTTGCCCACCCCCAAAAGTTCCGGTATCAGTACTACTAGTGATTCAAACTAATTTTTAAATAACCAAAAAAGCCATCAGCAGTACACCGGTACATAGTACCGACGCTCCGCAGTTACGCAAGCACCACGTCGCGCGTGGGCTAAGGATACTACGAGGGTCGTCCAGTCCCCTAAAGAGACTCGAACCTGCGACCTTAGAAGAGCAGCAGTGTGATCCTTTCGATCACGGGCTGACTAAGTAAACAGAGCCTATTCTTAACTGGTTACAGGACACTAGGGAAATTGTTGGGGATGGAACTCATCTCTGATGGCCTTCGGACTAAACTCGGTAGGAGTGTATGCAGAAGGGATAAAAACACCATGTATTCGTTAGCTGCATAAAAAATCCGATTGAGTTCCAAAGTCGAGGCACCCAAAATGCAGCTGTTCAGTGTGAAACATCAGAGCGGAGAGTAATCCGCGTATCTGACCAGAATGATTTAGCTCTAATAAATGCAGAGACTGGTTGACTCCACAGTGTCTCAAAAATGGCTAATTTGATGGAAGAGGAGGGGTGGCCAAGTGATGACTTGGTCAAGAGGAATGAAGGCCCTAACTTCGAAGCTGGCCTTGGTTGGAGCGTCTCGGCTCCCTGGTTGGGGTCTGAAAGACGATGAACAAGTTTGGCTGGATACCCTTGTTGGCATGACAAGGAGCCGAACTCAATGGCGTTCGTGCTGTTTCTTTGTCCCTCCTCATCTTTCTTAGTCTTCCCCGTCAACCACGATCTAATTTCTTAGCATAATTGATTTTTGTATAGTGTTTTCTTGCTGCGGAGTTGCCGACTGGTAGCTTTCCGGAGCGATGCCCATCTGTTACTGGTGGCTTAGCTGGCATGCACCTGTTGCAGTTTTTTTCATTTTTTCCTTTTATATATTGCAGTACAGTAGCTGAGGTGTTTACCACCTCAAGCTAACGCGTATAATGATGATAATGATGGGCACATCAGTGGCATGACTGTGGGTGGCAAAGTCGCAGTAGTAATGCAGCCTTTGTCTTTTACGATGAGAGCAAAAATATCGAGGTTCATAATGGGGATAGGGGGATAAAGGGATATGTTTACTCGCCGTCGTGCGAAGCATACAAGATGTTTTGAAACGGCATGTAACTTGCACGAGGACGGAATTCGATGCAACGTTCACAGGTGTAAGAAACCACATTGAAATGTCAAAAGCAGGTGTGAGCGAACGTCTGTTTTCGATCACACATTTAGAAAAGTACATGCTTATGAGTAGGTTAGGATACTTCCAGGACGCCTAAACATAAGAGAACAATCACGGTTCTCAAGGTCTGATTGCAAGACGTAGTAGTAATAGTAATCTCAGCAGTCTAGCAACTAGACACAGAGCCAATAGAAAACCATGGAGATCAGCGGATAAGGGACAGTCATCGTGTCATAGTACTTGAAGGTGGCAACACAGCTAATATGCTGCAGGAAGAAATGAACATTTTGAAAAAATGTAGAAAACATTTTTAGTTTGTTTTTCACACACTGATTTTTCTCTTTTTGTCAGTCCCTAACGTGGGGGAATTGGAAACGCAGTTTGCTTGATCTATCAAGACTGGTAAAAGTTGTAGATTCAGCTCAAAAGACAGGACAAGTTAGGCAAATCAGTGCGTCACAGTAAGATCCGATCTTGTTTCTACAACAATACCAGTCGATTAGATTTGAGTAACAGAGCTCATGTGCTAGGGTAAAGGTGTATGGAAGTAAGGGTGTAGTAGGCCATGTGTATTCTCACCGCAGAGACGTCAAGTCACAAGCTCACCATTGAAGGCTAAGCACCAAAGGCGGCCGCGTGAAGCTGCATACTCGGTACATTTGATGTCATTATCATCATCATTACACGTTAGCTGGAGGTGGAAAACACCTCAGCTATTGTGCCGCAATACAAAATACTTTTGATGGAGTACATGAAATGCTTTAGAACTGGACAGAACTGGACAACAACTGTCGAGAAGGATGAAAACGTGTGTATTTGTGTGTGATGATGATCTACTTACAAAAAGATAAGATTAGGTAATCGAGCTTGGCAAGTAATAAACCCCTCAATTTACACAATCTGTGGATGGAGGTAACCGGAATCTAACGTAGACGGAAACGACAACATATTGCAGTGGATGAAGGTTGCTGAAGGGCCAACGCATGAGGTAATAGCATGCGTAACGTCGGAACAACGGTTGCAATGATAAGCGAAGTGTAGTAGACTCAACTGCCATAATTTCACTCCAAGATGATGGAAGGATAGATGACAAGCGGAGGTAAGTGACTATGTTTAAGAAAAAACAAAACAAAAAAGAATAAAAAGGTTAATAGCAAAAGATACACAAAGGAGCACAGATTTCAGTACTAAGTCGTGTTAGATAAGGTGCTGTGATCAATTTCTTCACGCTATGTGCTAACATGGAATCGCATTTACACAGATTCTCGTCCAACATGATGCAGCGACAGTAACCTGTCGACGGGTATGTGAATAACGTGACCTCGCTAACGCATACATAATCACGGAGTAATGAACATGCATGATAATTTATGTTCCTATTTAACTAGGTGGTTAACAAAAAGGGCTTATGTGAGGTCACACCCGGTAACCAAAATATCCAAAGCGATAAAGCGGGACTGCGATAAAGGATGTTCGAAATGGGATAAATTCGGAGGCATCGCGATGTTGCAAGCGCGAAGATGAGATGAGGGAAATAGTAACCAAGTATGAGACACAAAAGGCTGGAAAACTCACCCAACATTGTCTTTCTCCCGCTGTTATTCACATGTGTTGCTAATCCAAAATCACCGACCTTTACGTTCAGGTATTCTTCATCGGAGGCACCGTAGAGGAAGCAATTATCCGCCTTCAAATCACGATGCAAAATTGGAGGCTGTATTTTGTGATGCATATAACGAAGAGCATCCAGTATTTGGTGCCACCAACGAGTGATCAGCGGGAATTTTAGTATGCATTGACCCTCGAGAAAGTTTTTCCGGATCACACTATAGATAATGCAAGTTGGATGAAGATGAATACCTCTTCAAAGTGCCTTCCCCCATTAGCTCTTGGATAATAACAACTCCCTTTTCTTCAATTTGATTGTTCGGGTCCTCCATGTCGATCCATTCACGGAATACATCAAAACAGCGCACAATATGTGGATGATTCATTTTAAGCATAATTTCGGTCTCCTTGAACATTGCCTGGCGCTTTTCCTTAGTGTCTACATGCTCGCGCTATGAAGTATATCTTTAGGATAGACAAAGAACAAACCTTGAACTCGCACCATGCAACATTTCTGGATTCTACGGTGTCGTAACCCCGATAAACAAATTTGTAACCTCCCTCGCCAATCTAGTCATAAGATAAACTCAGCAGTAGTTGAAGAGCCTCACCTTAAGATTGTGCTTGATCCATCGTCCGCATTTGGATTTAGCCGACACTTTTTGCTTAGCCTCTTGCTCAGCCTGATATTTTTTTAACATTTCTTCTTCCTTCTTTTTCTCACGTTCCTTTTTCCTTTCCTCTTTTGTCTTCTTTCGATCCACAGCAGCAGCCTGTGGATCGACAGACTGGCCGAGGGTGATCGTAATTGTGCTTTCTCCTGTGGAAACCGCAGCCGCCCGTTCCAATGTACCATGCTGCGACAAAGAATCTTCATCATCGGATTCCAAGTCTAATGCGGGACCAGGGTCCACGATTTTTACCCTTTTCGATGAGAGTTTCGATAAGCTATCTTTTCTCAGAGCGGATTTGTTGGCTTGGTCGCCGTTCAGTGTGGATATTTCAGAATTGTCACAATTAGGTGGATCATCTGCATTAGGCACAGTCGTGAGCGTAGTATTTGCTTCCTGTGAAACATCCAACGGCTTCGATGAGTTGACATTCATTTAGTGCTAAAACAAAGAATTGAGGATACTGAAACAGGGTTAAAATGAAAAACATCCGGAAACATATGTACCGAACTCTTGAATCAATGGAGGTGGAAGCCACGGGGTGAGAGATCAAGGAGTTCTACGATTGCCTCAACCGATAAGGGACTCCAAGAATTAGAGTGACACCCCATAGCTATGCAAAGGAAAATGATAGGCATCAAACTGATTGTTTTCCCATCTGTTTCTCCATTTCTACATGTAATGCCAAAGGTTACTAAATGTCTCGTTCAAACAGGACACAGCCCTGAAAACAGAAAACTGAGGTAAGCGGTAACAAGCAAACGAGGGGAAATATGGCATGTAGAATATGCGATTCCGTGCTAGAAGATCAGCTAATGGGCTGCAGTAGGCATCGGTGATGGAACTCAAACAGTTAGTGGTCTCCGAAGTGTGGTAACTGCAGTGTTGATTCACACAATGAGAATAACCAAACAGTAGTGCTGCGCATCACGTTTAATGAAATAGACTATGTTTTGCCATTTTTATGGATAAAAGGCGACTAGAAAAAGCAAGTAAAGATTTTTGAGAAGTTATCGAGTGGTGTACCCGTGAGGCGCATACATCTGTTGAATATGCCAGCCAACTAAGTAGTGCGGATAGTTCTTTAGTTCATGAAAAGTGAATGCGCTCAAACACAGCTGTGTAGTGGTGAATGAGATCTTGTGAGATTAAGGCACATGATGAAACGAGTGATGAGCGAGGCCAACATAGTATCCCGTTCTTACTCCAATTAGATTCATTTAATCTACTCGTTGGTTAGAGTAGAAAATCAATTCGGCTATTGCGCCCTAATGCAACTCATTCTGATGATCATAAAAAGACAAACAAATACCATTAAACAGTTTTTAGTACGTAGAGGGGATAGGATAGTGGATGGAGTGAGTGGGACGAAGATACTCACAATACAAACGCCAGTAAGGTTGGCTTGTGGCTATACTAACAAGTGTCCAACTAAGCGTGTTTATTATCTATGGAGTCCCGACCCGGCAATCGGAGGCAGAAACTGAGTCCAACGTCGAAGTGACGACCTTCATTCATCGTGACCATGTCACCGACTTACCTTCCCCCCATTTTCACGTTACACTACAAACGCCCAGTGTGCCATAAACAAGATGGCGAACATGCTCATTCCTCCCGCGGTGTTTCCACCAGATATGGTCGAAATTGTGAAGACACCTATGGTCTAACGAACTTAGCCATTTACGTCTGCCGATCTGATAAGCCACGTTGTACAACCGCATAGAAAGACTGAACGGATGGCTGTACCGTAGACACAACCCTTCAGCTGGAGAGTGATTTCGCGCCGGATCAATAAGTAGCGAAGAGTAGCAACAACATTATGGGCTTTACTTTACGTTTGTGACATCTATTCCACGATCGCTGATATAGCTGTCCAAGTATACGAATTCCTGAACGATCCATAGCAGACTCCCATCAAGGGTCAGGGTTGGAGTTGGTTACTATCAATGCTGGATGAAAGCTTAGGATTTTGAGAGTGCAAAGCACAGCTGGGAATAATTGTACCCTAGTGCTAAACTATTCAGTCCTGCTTGGCACTCAGCAAACCAATGTAATCGGCATAAACAACGAAACTGATTATCTGAAAGTAACTACACATCCTTTAAATCAAGTTCGGTGAATGTAGGTTCCATAACTTCGTCAATATCGAGTATGAAAAGTAAAGGTGACAGCAGGCATCCTTGCCTCACACTGCTGAAGATATTGAGGGGCGCCGACAGCCTTCCTTAAGCCCTCACCCTGTCCGAAAAATGCGTAGGATGTGTACAAATAAAGTCCATGTTTTCATCATTGCTGATCCAATAGTCTGCAAAGTCACATCGATTCATAGAATCGAAGACACAGATGATGTCGAGGAATCTGACTAGGGCCTACCATCGATAGAAGGAAGGTGTTCGAATAATTGACGTAGAGCAAAAAAGTGGTCAATGTGGCCCAAGTTCGAAAACAATGTGTCAGCTGTATGCCGTAACTGCGTTTCGCTGCTGCGCGACCACCACCGGTCGCGCGCGGGCTGAGTATACCGCAAGGACGCCCACTCCTAAGCGGATTCTAACCGGTGACCTTATGATTGCAAACCAGACGCGTAGACCACTCGGCCACGGGCCGACTTCGAAAGGAGCCATTCAGTCTATTAAGAAAAACAGAGGCAAGTAACTTAGAATGAATGGGGATCAGATTGATCGCACTAACAATGAAGCATCCAGAACGTCAGCCCCCTTGATACTGAGAACTTCAATGGAACTGCTTCAGTCGGTTAGGAGTTTTCGTCTCCATAGTTTCATTAACAAATCGTACAGCTCATCTATAAGAAAGAGTCGATCTGGTCTTGCGGCCCTGTTCGATGTCAATAGTCTGATTTCACTTAGGATTTCTGTGAGGAAAGGCAGATCCAAGGAGGGCAGGGCGATCATTGATTAGCAACGAAGCTGGCTGATTAACTTACTTTTCAAAATGTACAGCACGGTGTTCCAAGCGCTTTGACAGGATGTGAATAGTACATTTTCTTTCGCTGCACATAGTTTCGCTACAAGCAGGTATCCTGCTGTCCATTTCCCGTACGAAATCGAGTAGATTTCGATCGTCGCCAAGGTCAGCGACGCGACAACAGGTCCCCGAGCTTAGTGTTGGTTTCGTCGGCTCCCACAAAACTCAACAGGTAGTCCCTTTGGCCTCGATCCTCATTCCTTCTGGCATGTTTCAATGTACGTACACTTATGCAGTTCGGGCAACAGGCCAGTCTCTCGGATACTTTAGAATTCCTCGCCATCGATGCTGCTGTCTTTCAGAAACTCGTTGGCTGTCGGGACCTAGTCGGACTGCTTGTTTAAAGTGTGTGTTATTTTCGGGGTAATGCCTGGTTATGATGTCGGGCAGTGAAAGCAGCAAAGTAAGTGTCTCACCGATGCCGCCTTATCTTTGCACGATAGCCAGCTATTTGAGAAGATATGTTGTTAAGAAGGTGTAGGTGCCTTGGCTTAGGGGATTGAAGTTTTACGCTAGGTTCCTATTCTCTCCCTCTTATTATTCTTCATTCCTTAGGCCACCGTGGTTGTACGGCAGCGAAGCATCAGTTCAAAGGGCTGATGTAATGATGATGTTGAGATCTGAGTGCAAGATACAGTACCGTGATTGAGTTGACATAACCAGCGAACACAGCCATATTTCACCTACGTCTAACTGATGACACAGAAGCAGCCGCAGCAGCTTGGCTGGAGTTGGTTTAGCACTATGTAGCAAAGCCGAGACCCCACTGCTGAACTTGTTCCCAGTTAAAGGATGACAGTGTGTAGTTCGGCTTCGGTGCTCATGTGAAACCAACGTACGTCGCGAAAAGTAACGCAACTTGTTTGTGGTCGCCACGTACACTTCAAGTGACAGCAGTTGTGACTCGGCCAAGGACGACTTTTATCACGAGTATCACCATCGCTTGGGCAGAGCTTGTAAATCCGATATCGTTGTTCATGCTAGGGATTTGAATGCACGGATCGGTCGTTTATTGCAATGTGAACGTCATCGTGGTGATAACCATGGGATTTGTGATAGCTGTCAAGAAAGTTGTGGGACTCCTCAAGCTGGGTGAAAACAATCACCTCTCTCGAGTACCAGCTTCAGACAATTGAGGAGACCCTCCGTCACTTGGCGCCCTGCTTCTGAAACTCAACCATTATCTCAGACTGATCACATCACAATTAGCTTTAAAAAGCGGGGTAGTGTACGGGATTGAGTGTTAATCTGGTCTACAGTTCCTGGCTCAGACCGTGCTCTTGTCAGCGCGAACATGATGAGTTTAGGAGGGTTCTCGAACAAGGAGTACTGTGAAGGTAATTGGAGGGCCATTTTGAAGTACATGTTGTGTTAATGGATTGTGATGCGCAATCTCAATGTAGACCGCAATTCACATGAAAGTGATACAAATCATCCCTGACGACTGGTTGGCCAGTTCGTAAGCATATTGTTGAACTGCAGACTGCGAGTTCAAGTTACAAGTAAGGCGAAAAGTTGAGCGTTTTTTTTGAAGCGGCAAGAGAGAGCGGTAGGTGCCCGCACTACAATATGGTCGGAATCCAGGCACGTGCTCCAAACTGACCAACAATCATAGACCAACGTGCGCCATCTATAGCTGATGTCAAGATGGTCAATCTGGGTCTAGGTCATTCGGTGGGCACCAGGTAACGTGATGGGAGGGCTTGGGTTGCAAAACAATGCTGCTACGATAAAGGTTGTGGTAAGCGCAGCGGAATGAATCGATCACCATTGCCTGTTCAGCGTGATCGACTACGAAGCGACTTCCAAGGCGCTGTTCACAGCCTGAACCAGCAACAACCATTATGCCAGTATGTATCACCATATGGAAAAGAGACGAAAGATGCTGATAGAAATCGCCTTTGATATCTTCCGAATTGCGGTCAGTAGGGGCATAAACGGAGGCGATGTAAAGGCAGCTTGTCTCCAAAGGGTGCGTAGTAATCTCAATGGAAATTCGTAGTCGAACCGCACACATAAAGCGGTCCACCGGCATTGCTTCGAATAGGTTGCTTTCAGAATGTTTGCTGATGGCAATACTAACCGTAAATGCCTAGTATCGCCAGAAAAGCGGAGTGAAGTCATTATTAGCAGATCCGGAATCATGGAGTCGAAAATTCGTCAAAACGCTGTTATCTTATATGGGTGTTTCGGTGACAGCCCACATCTGTATCAGTAGGGAAAAGAGTGAGGGTTAATGCTGCCTGTTGACCGAGCTGACCTAGAGTGGGGACGTTAAACAAACCAATATAAAATGAAAATCTTGGTTTGATGGAGGAAGTGCTTGTATCGATGGCGGCACCCTTGCTTAACAGACAAAAAGTAGTAAGAGGAAACAAAAAAAGTGGATAGATACCGAAGCAAAGGTTGGTAGCTCAGGTAGTTCGGTTGCTGGTCTGAATGTTCGCTGAGCACGGCAGTCTGGCTGCAAAGGTTTCCTCACCACCCGAGGTGACAACGTCAGCGCGCGTTTATGTAGCAGAGCGGCGAGGTACGAAGCATCAGTGAATGTGAGTGATCGATCTTCTAGCCGGCAGCCTGAGTTTGGCACGTTCCACGGGCACATGCCCATCGATGGTCACGCGCACGCAAACTTGCAAAAAAGTCCAAAAGGTTGCAAAACCTATGCGATTCGCCAGCCGCTCACAGCCAATCTTCTGACCTTAAGTGTGTTCTCATTGGCCGGATGCCAAGGTTCCGTGCGTTAGCCTGGGGAGGTGAGCGCGCTGCCCGTTGACTGGGTGAGACTTGTGAATGTACCTTGGAGGTGCAACGGGCTTGTATGCGCCTCCCTCACGTCCGAAACGATGGATCACAATTGGTCTGAGAGCAACGAGCAGCCGAAACATAGGCGCGCGACCGAAACCATGTTTATGATTTTAATGTCGTCGGCATGCCTTCTCGTGTTCGACAGAGTATCTCATCAGACATTCATGACCGAGTTTTGGGCGCCTTCGTCAAGGGTGATGACTGGCAGCGGGTGGCAACTGTGAACAACGTCAAATATCAAACAGCCTACTCCTGGATTCCTCATTGTCTTGATCAAAAATCGAGTATTACGCAGGCGCGCGGTCGTAATCCGATTCTGTCGGAGGAAGACGTAGATGACATCCTGGATTGGATCGCAAGGGACTCAACTCTTACGCTACGGAAAATGCGAGTACGAGTAGGAGCAGAAATGGACAGGGACATTTCGAAGTCAACCATCGCACGGCACCACACGGATGGTCGATTGATAACTATGAAGAACATCCATCAGGTTCCTGAGGGAATGAACAATGAGCGAACCAAAGGGATACGCAGAGAATTCGTTCAGCAGTTTCTCCAACTTGAGAGCGATGGCAAGTTCTTCATTTGGGTTGAGGAATCGAACTTAATGTTTACTGCAAACGTACTCGTGGCCGGGCCAACAGAGAAGTGGGGGCCTGTTGCAAAGTTATCAACAGTAGAGGCCTCAATTTGCATTTGATCGGTGCACCCACAATAGAAAGGAAAGTGTTGATGACCACTAGGAGAAGCTCATTCACATGTCTCTATCACTCGAATGACTGCGACGATATTCAGACAACCTGAAGCGGGCGATGGAGCTCCGGCAGGTTGTCGTGGTACGTGATAATGCACCATGTCACACACGAGTTGAATAACTGTCGTCAGAAGATGGATACGAGGGACTAACCACACTAAAATTGAGTCCATACTCTCCGTTCCTCAATCCAATCGAGTATGTTTGGCAGGTGGTGAAGGCCAGAGTGAAGAATGAGATGAGAGTTCACTACAAGAAACTTCTGTTCGGGGATCCCCAGGAACTCAAGACGCATATGGAATGGAGGCTGCACTTTCTTGAACGCATTGCCGGAGCAGTCACCAACGATATCAGCGTTGTGAAATGTCTTAATGCTATTCGACATATGCGTGTACATCATCATCATCATCAACAGCAGTACATCAGCCATTTGAACTGATGCTTCGCTGCCATACAACCATGAGGACCTATGAAATAAAGAATAAGAAGAGGAAGAGAAGGGGGACTTACCTGAAAACCTTAATGCCCTAAGCAAACATTCAGGGTCAAGGCGCTTACACCTTGTGTAGACAACATTCCGTCACAAACAGCTGGCTATCGTGCAAAGATAAGGCGGCATCGGCGAGACAGCTTCCTTGCGGCTTTCACTGCCACGCGTCATAATCAGCCATTATCCCGCAGATAACTCAGCACAAAACACACTTTAAACAGACAATCCGATTAGGAGACGGCAGCAGACGCGCCACTGGTGTCGGTTGCGAGCCATGTCCTGTAAAGTCTCGAGCCAAGCACAAGGCGAGTCACATGGACTCCAGCCCGGAAGGCGAGACGGCCCAACGGCACCCAATTTGGTCGTCAGTGACTTCATTTCCCGCTGCCAAGTCAACTTCTGTCCACCTAGAGCCTTGCGCCATCCTACACCTGGTAGACTGAACAAGGCCCTCCTGGGTAAGCGGTGACCAGGCACGCGTAGCACGTGCCCGAGCCAACGCAACTTATTCAGTGCTATCTGTTGTTCTAGGGAGCTAGCATGATCATCACCACCTAGTACTCGCCTACGCACATCATCGTTGCGGACACGCTGGTGCCATCCGACTCCAGCAATGCTTCGCAAACAACGATGATCAAAGACTTGAAGGCGCCTCAGATCTTCAGACCGAAGGGGCCAAGTCTGACTACCATAGAGCCATGTGGCCTTGTATACACGACCTTTCAGACGGAGAGAAACTCCCTTCTGTCGCCAAAGATGTCGCAGGTTCAAGAAGGCAGCTCTGGCCTTTGCAATGCGTGAGCTCACGTCAGTTTCTATGCACCCATCATTGCTGATGCAGCTGCCAAAATAAGTGAAATGATCAACCATCTCGAGTTCCTCGTTAGTAAGCGTCAAGGGGACATCAAGTGGCTGGTGGTCCTGCAGCAACACTTTGCACTTTGAAGGTGCGAAGTGCATACCAAATAATGGGACCACTACAGAGAGGCTATTCAGGGTTGATTGGGCCGCCCCAACATCGTCGAAGAACAAGACGATATCGTCCGCATAATCTAGATCCACTAACCATTCACCAGGCAGCACTTCAACGCCTACATGGTGAGATTCCCCAAGGGAACACTCCATGATAGAATCCACGACGAAATTGAACAAATATGGGGAAGTCGGACAACCCTGACGAACGCCACTTGTAGTCGAAAAGCTATCCGATAGGACACCATAGACCCTGACGCGGTCTTTAGTGTCCGAGTATAGAGCACGAAGGATGTTCACATATTTCGTGGGAACACCTTCCCGCACAAGTATTTCGAACAGAATCGATCGATCGACTGAATCGAACGCACTCTTGAAATCGAGGAACACAGCTATTGTCGGTCTGCGGTATGCGTGGCGCTGCTCTAGCACCTGCCGCAAAGTGAATATATGGTCTATACAGCCACGTCCTGGGCGTAAACCGGCCTGCTCTTCCCTAATCCGAGATTCCCGTTCTGCAGTGAGGCGACGAACGATAATCGAGACCAATACTTTTGTCACGACTGGCGTTAGGCTAATACCCCTGTGGTTCGCACAGCCTGTGCGACTGCCCTTCTTGTATATTGCCACTATAATCGATTCGCTCCAATTAGCCGGCACACTCTCTTCGTTCCAGATACGTTCGAATAGGGAGGTCAGTGCCCTGCAGAGGACCTCACCTCCATCCTTAAATAGTGCAGGTGGGAGGGAATCCGGGCCAGCGGCACGAAAACGATTGAGGGCTGTAATCGCGTTTCGAACCTCGTCCTCCGACGGAGACTAAACTAACCGTCCATGTCTCGTCCTGCATCACCTGAGTAGGAAGAGGTCCAGGATCATGGGACCAGCTGAACTGATCTTGAAAGTGTTCCGCCCAACGAGCCATACGGCGCTCCTTATTGTGTATCAGCGCACCCGCGCTGTCCCTGATTGTCTCACTGACGCCTGGTTTTCTGGGACGAGTGGTGCGGATTAGCTGGAAGAGCTTGCGGTACTTGCCTACTGCTCCTGCCTCCTCCATTTCTTGAGTCCTACTGGTCCACCAGGCTTCCTTGTCAGCACGTAGACTCTCCTTTAGTTCACACCTAATAGCCCGTCTGATCACATTGTGTTCAGAGCCTGCCGGTAGATGTCCTCTAGATTCAAACAGGTTCACCGACCTCTCGGATATCCAGTGACTGGTGCGGTGACGATGGATAGTGCCACAAGCATATGCTCCTGCGCCGTGCATGGCGGCCGAGATCCTATTCCATCGAAGCTCAGTGTCATTAGGACAAGACAGCGAAAGTTCGGTATGCAGTGCTTCTTGATAGGCTTGCTTGACCGAGGGCTGAGACAATTTCTCAGTTGCCAATCGCGGGAGAGGTTTAGTGCGCCTCCCGGTAAAGTTCATGGAGAAACGACAGCGTACCAAGGCATGATCAGAGTCGACACAGGTACTCCAGTACGAGCGGCAATCCAGGATGGAACCACGCCACCTGTAACTTATGGATATGTGGTCAATTTGGGTCCATCGCTGGCCAGCTACAGGAGGACGCCAAGTGGCACTTCGGCGCCCACTGTGTCTAAAAGCAGTGCTACTAAGAAACAACTGGTGCTCCGCACACAGTTCTAGGAAACGCTCGCCGTTGTCAGTTCGTTCGGAGTTAAGTCGATAATTACCGCCCAGCTGAGCTTCTGAAGAGGTCGGACGCCTTACTTGTGCGTTCATATCCCCTGCAAGTACTATAATATCTGAATTAGTAGCACTGCGTAGTAGGGCGTTCACTTCGTGATAGAAAATGTCCTTGACTGCATTAGAACTGCAGTCGGTGGGAGCATAAACGGAAATCACAAACAAACAGCGTTTTGTACTACTTCGCGAATTCACCTTAGTTGATGTCGTCAAACGGGCTGCACATAAACGGCTGTTCACCGGAATCCAATCAACCAATGATGGCTCAGTCTCGGAGCTGAGAATGATACCTACACTAGCTTGACCCGTGAGTGCCGCATCGGCGTCTCCGGATGCGTGCAACCAATAACGAGAGGATAAGCCGGGCGTAGTCAATTCAATAACTCCGTTAGGGTCATTAATCCTAGTTTCGGACACACAACACACATCAACACCCAATGCGTCCAAGGTGCGTGCGAGTGCAGCCTGCTGACCTGTTTGTCTTAGAGTGCGGACGTTGAATGTCGCCATGGAAACGGGACAGCGTGGCCTTATAAGGGACTTTTGCCGATAGGCGTCCGATAGGTACGGTGGGATGGTGGCTGCAGACGGTACTACTCCAGTAGCACTTTGGTTGCTGTCAATTAAGCTGGGAATTACAGAAGGAAGGTTAGTAATGGGGGTCGGGATGGGAGTAAGAGAAAAAGGTGGAAAAGAAAGAAGGCAGGCGCCAGCAGCAGCTTGTTTTCGCTTATCTGCCCTGCTGTATGCAGCAGATAAGGCGACCCTTGATAATCTGCGCGACGGCCGATGCAGGATGAAGTTTATGTTTGAAGAAAATGTCATGGTTGAATGTGGGCTGAGATAATGCCAGGGCGCCCAGACCTAGACAGGAGGACGATTAGGGTCCTCATTAAAAGCCTTTGGCTCAAAAGCATGTACGCAAGTCAGCGGGGTGGCAGTGACTTAGTCTTACAGAAATGGACGCCATCCCATTTCAAACCCCACAACCTGGAGGACCAGGAGACTGAGTTTGTCTGCCCTCTCACCATTGAAGAAGCTGGTAGGAGTAGCTCTCAAGATGCTCGGAGGCATCACCCAGTATAGCTCAATGGGTCAATGACGTACGCAAACCGTCGCACCACGTAAAGGTCCAGTCTCGTTGCGACGGCGTGTACATCTTCCTAATTGTCTAAAAAGTGACATGTTTTGATCACATGCTTGTATAGCACGTCACTGACAGCGCGTAGGGACGTACGGGTATTCATAGTTTCAAAATATGTATCCATATACGTAAGTTTATGTGTTCGTACAGGGGTTGAAGCGATATCCGATGTCTAGCGCGAGTGACAATGGACCGGCATCCAGTGAGCCATGCCCGAGTGATATGTTCAACTTATGGTCCTTTTCGTGCTGGTATTCGCCGCGCCGTACTCTTTCATAATCAGCCTGAGATAATGTAGGTAGGGTTTCTTTGTTCGGAAAACTAGGATGTTTGGAAAGCGCATGGTAGGACCAAGTGAGCTTGCCGGGTGAAGCAACCGTCATATGTACCACAGTATGGGATATCAGCGTGGATATTTGAATAGTGCTGAATAGGAAATTACTGCGCACGTCATGTCAGCCTTTTCCAAGAGTGAGAGGAACTGATAGATGCGCAGATGCGAGTTCGCAAACGTGTCTATTGTCAGACAAGATGTCGTCATTGAAGCTGAACGAATGAATCGCGTGTCTAATGGAAACCGTCTCTGTGCGATGTTTGTCCGCTTTATTTGAGTGCACTGGCGCGTTACTTCGTTACCCGATTGGAAGTTGGTCTGTCAAGTTCGGAACCCACATCAGCCGGTTCGAAGGCTGTACTTTAGTTTTAAAGTCAACCATTCCTACAACAAGACCAATGTAATTTACGAGCTAGAAAGGCCCGAATAGCTGTCCAGCAAGACTTTGATACCGTATTGATCGTTCGGATGATCCCTCGTTTGACCCAATAGCGTGCGTAAACAAATGGGGGGGTGTAGTTTGCGTGGATACAGTGGTGTAGCAACTACGTTTGTTGTCCGTGGCGGACGTACAAATGCCACCGCTCTCGCAGTTGTAAAGCCCACAATTGAAATTGCTATTCAATATTTCATTTCACATAACAAAAATCACAGATTTAATTTTAGAGTGCTGCCGTGAATGCAGCTATTTGAATTGTTATAATACTCGTGTTCAAAATTTAACGGCACACTTTTCGTGCACTACTGGAAGACGTCGGCATCCGAGCTGAATAAGCACTTACCGAACGCAATTGAACATCACTGTTCGAAAATCCGGCAGATGTTGTTTGCAGGGGGTATGTCTTAGTGTAGCAAATCAAATCACCAACCTGGACATTAGGTCGCTACGCAATCTCAGGAACTTCTAGATGCTTGCCAACGTGTTCCGGCTGAAAGCGAACACAAGGAGACTCGCAAAGATTTCTGGGTGAAACTGATTGTTCGCCTGAAAAGAGACTGGGAAGTCTGGTTGCCGAGTGGTCTGCACGCCTGGCTTGCAATCATAAAGTCACTGGTTCGAATCTATTTTCCTGGCCTTATTTGTCAATCTGGATGTCTTCTCGGTGATCACACAGCAGAATGATTTGATGAAAGAGAAACTTTACGATATCCAGCATTTGAGCTTGAATTTCACGCCCCCTCTTTTTTACGAGTGGTAGCTACATATTTTATCAATCACCTTTCCTTCAACTAGCCGGATCGCAAACTTGAGGTTGAGGAGGGACGGAGCCTGCAATATACCAGATGCGTGTACACCGGCTTGTGGGCTTACTTTCCACCAGTTTCTAAAACTCCAAGCCGTCGAAAACCTTGACAATTCCGTTGACTAAGTGTTACACTGAGCCAGTACCGTAGACAGAATGATAACGTGGCACGATAACTGATCATCGCTAGAATGCTAGTGCTCATCATCATCATCATTATACACGTCAGCTAGAGGTGGGAAAACACCTGCGCTATTGTGCCGCAATACATAAATGAAAAGGAAAATAAATACAACAGTTGCATGCCAGCTGAGCTACCAGCAACGGATAGGCATCCTTTCGGTAAGTTACCAGCCGGCTACTAGGCAAAAAGAAAAAATTATTGATTTGCGATAAGACATGCGATCGTAGGTGGCGGGGAGGCTAAAAGGAATGGGGAGGGACAAAGAAACTCACAGCAGAAACGCCACTGAGGCCGGCTCCTTGCAATGTCAGCAAGTGTATCCAGCCAAACTTGTTCACCGTCTTTTGGACCCCAACCAGGCAGCCGTGACGCTCCAACCGAGGCCAGCACAGAAGTGAGGGCCTTCATTCCTCTGGACCAAGTCATCGCTTGGCCACCCCACCTCTTCTTCCATCCACATCCCAGGTGAGAAAACTACACACGTCGTGGAAGTCGATGGGCTGGCATACGCAACACGTGGCTCAGCCATCGGAGCCTGGTGCGTGAAATCACGGTGCTGATTGGTTCAGTTCCTTTTCCTGTGCCGTAAACAAAGCGTCGAACACGCTCGTTACTCACGCGGTGTTCCCACCAGATGTGAGCCAAACTGCGAAGGCACCGATGGTCGATCGTAACTAGCTTCTTCAAGTCCGCCGATTTTAGGGGTCAGGTTTCGCAACCGTAAGGTATGGTCGAACGTACCGATGCATTCTACACTCTACCCTTCAGGACGAGAGTAATGTCGCGCCGCCGCCATAGGTGGCGAAGGTTAACAAAGGCACTTCGAGCTTTTGCTATACGGTTCGTGATCTCGTCTTCGATCCCAAGGGCGCTGATACAACTTCCCAGGTAGTTGAATTTCCGAACGAATTCTAGCTGATCCCCACCAAGGGTCAGCGCAGGAGGCGATCCCTGCCTATCTTGGAGGAACGCTTTGCACTTCGATGGTGCAACGCAAAGCCCGAAGCGGCTGACAGCCAGTGCTAATCTGTCCAGCGCGGTTTTGCACGTCTGGGAGCTGTCACAGATTACGGCAATGTCGTCTGCATACTCCAAGTCAAGAAGTCGTTCTCCTGGGAGTAGCTCCACACCTTCCAAGTCATGCCCTGTAAACGCAATCTCCATGGCTTCGTCAAAAGCGAAGTTGAAAAGAAAAGGTGACAACGGGCATCCTTGTCTCACACCGCTGGAGATATTAAAGGGCGACGACAGCTTGCCGTAAGCCCTCACTCTGTCCGTGCTACGCGCATATAATGCTTGGATAATATTTACATATTTCTCGGGCACACCTTTCCTAAGTAGACAATTCCAAAGGACACATCGATCAACTGAATCGAAGACACCTTTGATGTCGAGGAACACGACAACGGTGGGTCGCCAATATGTGTGACGGTGCTCCAATAGCTGACGCCAGGTGTAGATGTGGTCGATGCAGCCACGACCCTGACGAAACCCGGCTTGCTCCTCACGAATCTGGCTTTCACGAGTGCCAGTCAGTCTGTGAAGAATTATGGAGGCGAGTAATTTGGAGTCAATGGAGATCAGACTGATCCCTCTATGGTTGCCGCATTCCGAGCGCGAGCCACTTTTGAAGATGGGAACAATAACGGAGCGGCTCCAGCCGATTGGGACAGTCTCTTGCTCCCACAGTTTCACTAGTAATTCATGTAAAGCATCAACAAGAGCAGAGCCTCCGAATTTTAAAAGGGCTGGAGGAAGGTCATCTGGTCCCGCGGCTTTGTTCAACTTCAACAGTCCGATCTCACGTTCGACTTCTGAGCAAGAGGGTGGATCCAAAGGGAGTGCTCACGGAGCAGGACGATCACTGGCCGGTGAAGTATCGAACAACTCTTGCCGATTAAATTGCTTTTCAAAATGCTCAGCCCAACGCTCTAAGCGTTTTGATAAGTCATGGATAGGCTGTCCACTCGCGTCACAGATTGTTTCACTAACACTAGGTCTCCTGTTGCCCGTTTCCCGTATTAGACGGAATAACTTACGATGGTTGCCAAGGGCAGCAGCCACTTCCATCTCTGACGCACGAAGAGACCACCAAGATTCGCGGTCTCTCTTCAGGCTAGCACGAAGTCTTGCCCGGAGCTCTTTGCGAGTTTTATTGTGTTCGCTTCCAGCCGGTCTATGCCGGCGAGCATCGATAAGTTCCAGAGACTGTGAAGAGACCCAATAACCATGTTGGCTATTAGACTTACCAAATGAGGATTCGCCTGCTGCTAGTAAGGTCTGGTGAACATGTGACCAGTGACCATCAATTGTCTCCAGTGAGCGCTTACTCAACTCGCATGTCAGCGTACTTCGATACGCATACAGCATAGCTGGCTTTATCAGTTGGCTGGTGTCAATGCGCTCACAGCGTAGTCGTGGGCGTCCGCCAAAACGCATCCGTATGTCAACACATACAAGTGTATGATCGGTGTCCACACATGTGCTCCAAATCGAACGACAGTTCGGGACGCAGCCTCTCCAGCGGCAACTTTTCGCAATGTGATCAATTTGCGTCCAAGGCTGGTGGGCGCCAAGTCACCCTCCGGCGGGTGCTGTGTCGGAAATCAGTGCTCGCAAGAAATAAGCGAGCATCTTCACACAAATGAAGTAACCGCTCACCGTTTTCATTACGGGAGCCTACACCGTGCTGACCGCCCAAATGCATTTCATCAGTGGACAACTTTCCAACTTGCGCGTTAAAATCCCCCGCCAGCAAAACAGTGTCCGTGCTTCTTCTGTGGCGAAGGAGCTGGGTCAGCGGCGGTAAGTCGTTCTTTACCGAATCATCGCTACAGTTTGTGGGTGCGTAGGCAGCGATGATGAATAGACACCAATTAGTCCCGTGCGACTTCGAAGCTTTGAACGAGCCAGACAATCGGACCGCACACATCCGGCTACTGACTGGAATCCAATCAACCAGAGCAGCTTCAGCCAAAGGACTCAGGGCAATGCCAACACCAGCTTGGCCGGTGCTCGAAGCTGCATCGTCACCGTATAGGCACAATGAGAAAACACTGTTTGCGTCACCTGAAGGGGATCGCAGAGTGAACACACAGCTCGAGTCTTGCAGGCGGGTCTCTGAAAAGCAGCAGATGTCAATCGAGAGGGTCTCCAATGTTCGGGCAAGTGCTGTCTGTTGACGGATCTGTAGTAATGTGTGTACATTTAGGCATGCCAATCTGAAGGAGGATCGAGGGCTCCAAATGGAAGCCGGTGAACTGGAATGGACCGCTTGGTTGGACATGGGCTTGTCGACAGGAGAGGAGTGACGTTCCGCGTTCACATGTGGGTTGAAATTAGAAGATAAATGCCTAGTAAAGCATGTTGAGGGAGGGCCAAAAATCGGGGGGTTGAAAACCTGAGGGGGGAATAAAAGTGAAGTTGGAACTGGACGGTAAGAGTGAAAAAGCGTAAGAGGGGGAATAAGAAGACGGGAAGGCTTGAGCAGTAGCATCCAAACCCCTATCCACCCTGCTCGATGCAGCAGATAGGGCACCGTTTATTATCCTCTGCGGTGGCCAGAGCATCAGGAAATTGTTTGAAGAGAAATTCATTGTGTTGCGTGGGCAGGATACTGTCAGGTTGCCCAGGCCTAGACAGGAGAACGATTAGGGTTCTCAACCAAAGCCTTTTGTTCAAAAACCTGTCCGCAAGGCAGCGGGTTTGGCGTTGGGCTACAAGGTCATCGCAATGAGGCTGGACCTTACCGTGGTGCGATGGTTTGTGTGCCTCAGAGATCCGTTGAGCTATGCTGGGTGGTGCTTTTGCACCTTCAGAGCCACTCATACCAGATTGGTCAATGGTTAGAGGCCAGACAAACTCAACCTCCTGGTCTTCCAGGTTGGGCGTTGGAATGAGGTTGGCTCCTCATTTCATAAAACGGGCTCTGTAGTCTAGTGCCAAAACCCGCTGCCTTGCGGTAAGGTTTTTGAACCAAAGGCTTTGGTTGAGAACCCTAATCGTTCTCCTGTCTAGGCCTGGGCAACCTGACAGTATTCTGCCCACGCAATACAATGAACCTTTCCTATAACAATTTCTTGATGCTCTGGCCGTCGCAGAGGATAATAAACGGCGCCCTATCTGCTGCATCGAGCAGGGTGGATAGGAGTTTGGATGCTACTGCTCAGGCCTTCCCGTCTTCTTATACCCCTTCTTGCGCTTCTGCATCCTTATTGTCTTGCTCCAACTTTACTTATATCTCCCCATTTTCAATCCCCCAATTCTTGGCCCTCCCCCAGCTTACTTCAATAGTCGCTTGTCTTCTAATTTCAAATCACAGACAATCGCAGGTCCTCGCTCCAATCCAGTCGACAAGTCCATGTTCAACCAAGCGGACAACGTCAGTTCATCCGTTTCCCTTTGGAGTCCTCGTGTCTCGGCAAGATTGGCATGCCTCAACGTGCGCACTTTGCTGCAGACTGGCCAACAGGCAGCACTTGCCCGCACACTAGAGACCCTATCGATCGATATTTGCTGTTTATCAGAAACCCGCCTGCAAGGTTCGAGCTCCGTGCTTACCCTGAGATCCCCCACATGCGACACTGGCGGCACATTCTCATTGCGCCTATCTGGCGATGATATAGCTTCAAATGCCGGTCAAGCTGGCGTCGGCATTGTTTTGAGTCCCCGGGCTGAAGCTGCCCTGCTTGATTGGATCCCAGTAAACAGTAGAATGTGCGCCGTTAGATTAGCTGGTTCGTTCCGTGCTTCGAAGTCGCGCGGGGACAAACGGTGCCTGTTTGTCATTGCGGCCTACGCCCCTACAAACTGTAGCACTGATTCGGTAAAAGATGATTTCTATCAGCAACTTCACGAGCTCCTTCGTTACAGAAGAAGCACGGATACTGTGGTGCTGGCTGGCGATCTAAACGCCCAAGTCGGAAAATTGTCCTCTGATGAGCTTCATCTGGGCGGCCAACATGGTGTAGGCTCCCGTAATGATAATGGTGAGCGATTGCTCCAGCTGTGTGAAGATGCTCGCCTGTTTCTCGCGAGCACTAACTTTCGACACAGCACCCGCAGAAGTGTGACTTGGCGACCACCAGCCTCGGGCCAGTCATGGACGCAAATCGATCATATCGCGATCAGTTACCGCTGGAGAGGCTGGGTCCAAAACTGTCGCTCGATTTGGAGCACGAGCGTGGACTCTGACCACGCACTTGTATGTGCCGACCTCCTGGTGCGTTTCGGTGGACGTCCGAAACGTCGATGTGAACGGATTGACATCAGCCAGCTGGCGAAGCCAGATGTTCTGAATGTGTACCAAGATGCGCTGACATCTGGGCTGAGTAAGCGCCCACTAAACACCGTTGAAGATCACTGGTCGCATATTCGTCAAACGTTGCTATTAGCAGGCATGTCTTCATGTGGCAAAACAAATTGCAAAACCGGACATTAGGTCTCTACACAGTCTCTGGAACTTATGGATGCTCGCCGACGTATTCCGGCTGGAAGCGTATACAATGAAGCTCGCAAAAATCTCAGGGCGAAACTACGTGCTAGCCTTAGGAAGGACCGCGAAACCTGGTGGTCTCATCGTGCCTCTGAGATGGAAACAGCCGCTGCCATTGGTAATCATCGTAAGTTATACCGTCTGATACGGGCAACAGGCAGCAGAAGACCTGGTGTTAGCGAGACCATACGCGACGAGAGTGGGCAGATGATCCACAGCCTGTCAAAACGCTTGGAGCGTCGGGCTGAACACTTTGCTATGCAATTTAATCTACCTGAGTTATCGCTTTCTTCGGGCACTGAGCGCCCTTCTCCTTGGGCCGTCTCTTTGGATCCGCCCTCACGCGCAGAAGTCGAACGTGAGATCAAGCTGTTGAAATTGCATAAGGCCGCATGAGCAGATACTATTCCTCCAGCCCTCTTCAAATTCGGGGGACCTGTTCCAATAGATGATCTACACGAGTTGCTAGTAAAACTTTGGGAGCAGGAGACAGTCCCGACAGACTGGAACCGCTCCGTCATTGTCCCAATTTTCAAGGGAGGCTCTCGTTTAGAATGTGGCAATCATAGAGGGATCAGTCTGACTTCGATTGCCTCTAAATTGCTTGCCTCTATCATTCTCCACAGACTGACTGGCACTCGTGAAAGCCAGATTCGTGAAGAGCAAGCCGGATTTCGTCGAGGTCGGGGCTGCATCGACCACATCTTCACATTGCGTCAAGTGTTGGAGCACCGCCATGTTTATTGGCGACCCACCATTGTCGTATTTCTTGACATAAAAGGTGCCTTCGACTCAGTCGATCGATGTGCCCTTTGGGACTGTCTGTTGAGGAAAGGTGAGCCTGATAAATATGAAACATTAGCAAAGCGCTGTACGCACAGAGTCCGGGCAGGGTGAGGGTTTATGGCAAACTCTCGCCACCCTTCAGTATCACCAGCGGTGTGAGACAAGGATGCCCGCTGTCACCTTTCCTCTTCAACTTCGCTATTGATGAAGTCATGGAAACAGCGTTCGCTGGACACGACCTAGGTGTGGAGCTACTCCCTGGTGAGCGACTTCTTGACTTGGAGTATGCAGACGATATTGCCCTAATCTGTGACGGCTTCCAAACATGCCAAACAGCACTGAACCGATTAGCACTGGCTGTCAATCGTTTTGGGCTATGCTTTGCTCCATCGAAATGCAAAGTACTTCTCCAAGATTGGCAGGGACCCAACCCTGCGCTAACGCTTGGTGGTGATCTGCTAGAAGTCGTTCATGAATTCAAGTACCTGGGCAGCTATATTAGCACCCGTGGGATTGAAGATGAGGTTACGAACCGTATAGCAAAAGCTCGAGGTGCTTTTGCCAGTCTCCGCCACCTGTGGCGCAGACGCGACATTACTCTCGCCCTCAAGGGAGAGTTTACAACGCAGCCGTCCGTTCAACTCTCCTATATGGCTGTGAAACCTGGCTCGTCAGGTCGACAGACATGAAGAGACTCGTCACATTCGATCATCGCTGCCTTCGCAGCTTAGCTCATGTCTGGTGGGAACACCGCGTGAGCAATGAGCGTGTTCGACGTCGCGTATTTGGTACCGGAAGAGCGAGTGAACCGCTCAGCACGATTATATCACGCACCAGGCTCCGATGGCTGGGCCACGTGTTGCGCATGCCAGCACACCGACTCCCACGACGTGCATTGTTTGCACGTTGTGGGTGCGGTTGGAAGAGAAGGAGGGGAGGCCAAGTGATGACTTGGTCGAGAGAAATGAAAACCCTCACTTCGAAGTTGGCGTCGGTTGGTGCATCCCGACTGCCTGGTTGGGGTCCTAAGGACGGTGAACACGTTTGGTTGGACACACTTGCTGATAGGGCTTGGAGCCGACCCCAATGGCGTTTGTGTTGTGAGTTCCTTTTTCCATCCCCCTCCTGTTTAGCATCCCCCTCCAATCACGATCTCAATCGTTAGGCATAATATGACTTTCTTTTACGGCAGCCAGCTGTTAGCTCTCCGGAACGATGTCCATCCGTTACTGGGGACTCAGCGGGAGTGCCACTGTTTGTTGTTATTTTTCTTCTTTTCTTGCTTTTGTATTGCGGCACAATAGCTGAAGTGTTTTTCACCTCCAGCTAACGTGTAATGATGATGATGATGATGGGCTACAAGGAGCCCGTTTTAAGAAATAAGGTGCCACCCTCATTCCAACCCCTAACCTGGAGGACCAGGAGGCTGAGTTTGTCTGGCCTCTAACCATTGACCAATCTGGTATGAGTGGCTCTGAAGGTGCAAAAGCACCACCCAGCATAGCTCAACGGATCACTGAGGCACACAAACCATCGCACCACGGTAAGGTCCAGCCTCATTGCGATGGGAATCCTAGTGCTATTTGTGACAAATGTCATTGCCTGTCGTGCAAATGCGAAATACTGCCAGGCAGTTGGATTGTGTACGGCACATATATCTCTCAACGCGACTTGGGTGCGCAATAGTCCGTTACTTCAACCTTTATAGCGCTTGTCGAAATGGTTCTACGTTGTTAAACGTGGTAATGACAGAACATCATATACAGACAAGCGAAATTTTAAAGTCATTACTACCATCTATCTGAGCTCAAGAAATGTATCTTGCAAATGCGCAAATTCCTCACAATTGGGGTCTTCAAACTGCAGCCGTGCGAACATCGAAACGCCACAAACTGCCCACCCTGAAGATATTTTCGACGCACAAGCATACGTAAATAATAATACTGCCGTTCACATTCACTATGTGATGCATTTCCTAGCTCGCACCCTTGATCTTTGGGTTCACTGTGAATATGTTGTTGCATTTACACGAACACCGACAATTGTCTACCCCGCACACAGGACACAGTGTCTCCATTAGAGACGTGCACAGTTTTGTCATTATTTCAGTCGCAACATTTAACCGTAGATTAGCCCGACCAGCGGTGACAAGTAGACTGAGTGTTAGGCTGGACTGGCTCAATGTGGGGAATTAAACTACAAAACTCTAACATGAAACGTTACTTCGATCAACATCATTATTGCAATTGCAACATTTGAACTCAGCTTAACCCGGCCAGTCACATCGCTCACATACCGTTGGCCTCTACGACATTCCATGTGGCACGTCCTTCTGTGTGCGACGTCCATGTATGTCCCTCCACCCTGTCCGTTGACAAGTGCAGTCTGGTTCGAGAGATTTTCGAGTCAAGATTGGACTAGGTAAATGAAATCGGGTTGAAAATACGCAGCGTATTGGGGCCCGACACGAAGTAAAGTGAACGAGGTGGAGCCAGTCTTGACTGACACTCAGCCAACGAGTCCACGGATGGCCGGGCTAAACTACAGTCAAATGTTGCAACTGAAATAATGACAAAACTGTACACGTCGCTACTGGAGACAATGTCTTGTGTGCGGTGCAGATAATCGTCGGTGCTTGTGTAAATGCAACAACATATTCACAGTGAACCCAAAGATCAAGTGTGCGAGCTAGAAAATGCACCACATAGCGAACGTGAACGGCAGTATTATTACTTACGTATCCTTGTGCGTCGAAGACCTCTTCATAGAGGGCAGTTTATATCGTTCCGATGTTCGTACGGCTGCAGTTTGAAAACCGCAGTTGTGATGAAATTGCGTATTCGCAAGATACATTTCCACGGTATTGCCTTAGTGTAACACTTAGTCATGTGGACCACTCCGGCTGATGAGTTACCTTCTATCAGACGACAGTGCAGACAGCCATCTATGTCCAATGTGGTAACATCCATATATCCAGGCAGAGGCATAGCATAGGTGGGGCGATGGGGTCGGTCGGACCAGGGTGGCACGTGTGAGGGGGCGGCATTTTTAGTACGGATGACTGTTCAATTCCAAGCGTAAATTCATCAAAATTACCTCTACGATTAAAGTGACAAAATGAAGGTGACAGTCGTGCTGAGACAGAAAATGAAATTGGTACTGCGAACGTTTATATCCGCGCAAAGGAAAGCAACAATGACCCACAGATGCAGCGGGAATTGTTTGGAATTCTGATGCAGAAGATGGGTGCGAAGTTGCAGAATGGAAAATGCAACCACATTTTGGCACAACACGCAAATCAACCGATTGCGTGAATGTCTGTCCACTATTCATTAAAAATATCCATGGAATTCTCACTACGTTTGTCCGACTCGGATCGACTGTCTTGCAGCAGGTCTATCATGAACTCAATAAGTAGTTCTGTCTGAAAGGAATACAGAAACTGGAGCTAAGAAGAAAAAACCAATTGGTATTTTTCGGTAATAGCGAACTGATGAGCAAAGATCGCTAACACGGATGGTGTATACACCTTCAAAACACGCTCTGTTTTGTTTACGCTGCGGGATGTTTCCAACGGCATGGTCAAGCTTTTCAACGGCTTGGGGTTTCAGGAACTGGCAACTTACTGGAACGATGCCTATCCGTTGCTGGTAGCTCAGCTGGCATGCAACTGTTGTATTTATTTTCCTTTTCATTTATGTATTGCGGCACAATAGCGCAGGTGTTTTCCCACCTCTAGCTGACGTGTATAATGATGATGATGATGAGCACTAGCATTCTAGCGATGATCAGTTATCGTGCCACGTTATCATTCTGTCTACGGTACTGGCTCAGTGTAACACTTAGTCAACGGGATTGTCAAGGTTTTCGACGGCTTGGAGTTTTAGAAACTGGTGGAAAGTAAGCCCACAAGCCGGTGTACACGCATCTGGTATATTGCAGGCTCCGTCCCTCCTCAACCTCAAGTTTGCGATCCGGCTAGTTGAAGGAAAGGTGATTGATAAAATATGTAGCTACCACTCGTAAAAAAGAGGGGGCGTGAAATTCAAGCTCAAATGCTGGATATCGTAAAGTTTCTCTTTCATCAAATCATTCTACTGTGTGATCACCGAGAAGACATCCAGATTGACAAATAAGGCCAGGAAAATAGATTCGAACCAGTGACTTTATGATTGCAAGCCAGGCGTGCAGACCACTCGGCAACCAGACTTCCCAGTCTCTTTTCAGGCGAAAAATCAGTTTCACCCAGAAATCTTTGCGAGTCTCCTTGTGTTCGCTTTCAGCCGGAACACGTTGGCAAGCATCTAGAAGTTCCTGAGATTGCGTAGCGACCTAATGTCCAGGTTGGTGATTTGATTTGCTACACTAAGACATACCCCCTGCAAACAACATCTGCCGGATTTTCGAACAGTGATGTTCAATTGCGTTCGGTAAGTGCTTATTCAGCTCGGATGCCGACGTCTTCCAGTAGTGCACGAAAAGTGTGCCGTTAAATTTTGAACACGAGTATTATAACAATTCAAATAGCTGCATTCACGGCAGCACTCTAAAATTAAATCTGTGATTTTTGTTATGTGAAATGAAATATTGAATAGCAATTTCAATTGTGGGCTTTACAACTGCGAGAGCGGCGGCATTTGTACGTCCGCCACGGACAACAAACGTAGTTGCTACACCACTGTATCCACGCAAACTACACCACCCCCATTTGTTTACGCACGCTATTGGGTCAAACGAGGGATCATCCGAACGATCAATACGGTATCAAAGTCGTGCTGGACAGCTATTCGGGCCTTTCTAGCTCGTAAATTACATTGGTCTTGTTGTAGGAATGGTTGACTTTAAAACTAAAGTACAGCCTTCGAACCGGCTGATGTGGGTTCCGAACTTGACAGACCAACTTCCAATCGGGTAACGAAGTAACGCGCCAGTGCACTCAAATAAAGCGGACAAACATCGCACAGAGACGGTTTCCATTAGACACGCGATTCATTCGTTCAGCTTCAATGACGACATCTTGTCTGACAATAGACACGTTTGCGAACTCGCATCTGCGCATCTATCAGTTCCTCTCA
Source organism: Dicrocoelium dendriticum (assembly GCA_944474145.2). NCBI lineage: Eukaryota > Metazoa > Platyhelminthes > Trematoda > Plagiorchiida > Dicrocoeliidae > Dicrocoelium > Dicrocoelium dendriticum. Next base: position 107,259,519 of record OX104065.1, read on the forward strand.
CTCTTGGAAAAGGCTGACATGACGTGCGCAGTAATTTCCTATTCAGCACTATTCAAATATCCACGCTGATATCCCATACTGTGGTACATATGACGGTTGCTTCACCCGGCAAGCTCACTTGGTCCTACCATGCGCTTTCCAAACATCCTAGTTTTCCGAACAAAGAAACCCTACCTACATTATCTCAGGCTGATCATGAAAGAGTACGGCGCGGCGAATACCAGCACGAAAAAGACCATAAGTTGAACATATCACTCGGGCATGGCTCACTGGAAGCCAGTCCCTTGTCACTCGCGCTAGACATCGGATATCGCTTCAACCCCTGTACGAACACATAAACTTACGTATATGGATACATATTTTGAAACTATGAATACCCGTACGTCCCTACGCGCTGTCAGTGACGTGCTATACAAGCACGTGGTCAAAACATGTCATTTTTTAGACAATTAGGAAGATGTACACGCAAATGTCGAATAGCATTAAGACATCCCACAACGCTGATATCGTTGGTGACTGCTCCGGCAATGCGTTCAAGAAAGTGCAGCCGCCATTCCATCTGCGTCATGAGTTCCTGGGGATCCCCGAACAGAAGTTGCTCGTAGTGAACTCTCATCTCATTCTTCACTCTGGCCTTCACCACCTGCCAAACATACTCGATTGGATTGAGGAACGGAGAGTATGGACTCAATTTTAGTATGTTTAATCCCTCGTATCCATCTAGAAGTCGTTCGGAAATTCAACTACCTGGGAAGTTGTATCAGCGCCCTTGGGATCGAAGACGAGATCACGAACCGTATAGCAAAAGCGCGAAGTGCTTTTGCTAACCTTCGCCACCTATGGCGGCGGCGCGACATTACTCTCGCCCTGATGGGTAGAGTGTAGAATGCATCGGTACGTTCGACCTTACCTTACGGTTGCGAAACCTGACCCTAAGATAGGCGGACATGAAGAAGCTGGTTACGTTCGATCATCCGTGCCTTCGCAGTTTGGCTCACATCTGGTGGGAACACCGCGTGAGTAACGAGCGTGTTCGACGCTTTGTTTACGGCACAGGAAAAGGAACTGAACCAATCAGCACCGTGATTTCACGCACCAGGCTCCGATGGCTGAGCCACGTGTTGCGTATGCCAACCCATCGACTTCCACGACGTGTGTTGTTTTCTCACCTAGGATGTGGATGGAAGAAGAGGAGGGGTGGGCAAGCGATGACTTGGTCCAGAGGAATGAAGGCCCTCACTTCTGTGCTGGCCTCGGTTGGAGCGTCACGGCTGCCTGGTTGGGGTCCAAAAGACGGTGAACAAGTTTGGCTGGATACACTTGCTGACATTGCAAGGAGCCGGCCTCAGTGGCGTTTCTGCTGTGAGTTTCTTTGTCCCTCCCCATTCCTTTTAGCCTCCCCGCCACCTACGATCGCATGTCTTATCGCAAAACAATATTTTTTTCTTTTTGCCTAGTAGCCGGCTGGTAGCTTACCGGAAGGATGCCTATCCGTTGCTGGTAGCTCAGCTGGCATGCAACTGTTGTATTTATTTTCCTTTTTCATTTATGTATTGCAGCACAGTAGCTGAAGTGTTTTCCACCTCTAGCTGACGTGTATAATGATGATGATAATGATGCGGACGCACCTCCCATCTAAGCTATAGTAGGATACCACTGCCACACTCCAAAACCTAAATGAGTGTCAAACGCTGCTGAACCTGAAACACGACTCTATCATGATCCAGAAAACCGCCGCATCTGGTAAGGTCCAGGCAGTCGCAGCACATAGGGTGCAATCGACCTTGCGCTCCACCCAGTCCAACCGAGCAAAGTCCCCACCCTACACTTGCCGATTCTGTGGTGCCTAGCATTTCCACCGGGACTGCAATTTCCACCAGAACCAATGCCAACGTTGTGGCTTGGTGAGGCACCGGAATGGTTATTGTCATCCTACGACTTCCAAGGGGGCCAAAACTGGGCTGGCCCCCAAACGCGATCCAAAGAAGAGGTTCTGACCCACACAAACCCAAACCTGGTCCGATTATCAGCTCCCTGAGCCTGCTGGCCGCGTTCCAAGTAAACGCTTCGGATCACAGAAAATGTGTCGACGTCTTGGCCAACGATCAGTCCGTCCGATTGCAGTTGGACACTGCGATGGACATCACGATCATCTCCGAGGATCTCTGTCGATCCCACGGGAAACCTCCATTCGAACCGACCTCCCGATCTGCTACCAGCGTCTGCGGAGGTCGCGTGCAGCTAACTGAGCAGCTGCACTACACCATCTCTCTCTCCGAGGCGCCACATTCAACGAGATTTGCTACAACACGGCGAAGCTCAACCTACTTGGTCTCGACTGGCTCGAAACCCTTGGCTTGGCCGATCTGTCACTTCGGGCCATCTGCAACGCGGTACATTCTACGCAGTACCAAGGGACCGAACTGACGAAATCATCAGACAGTTCGCCCCGGTGTTCCAGGATGGTCTTGGCCGCTGTACACGCACGCGCGCCGCGATACAGCTCGTACATGGGGCTAACCAGTATTCTGTCCCAATAGGCCTGTCCCATACGCAGTCCTGTCCTTGGTCGATGCTGAACTCAAACGCTTGGAAGACATGGGCGTTCTGGTGTCTGCGTCCTATTCCGTCAGGGCAGCGCCGATTGTCATGGTCAAGAAGCCGAATGGATCCCTCCGTACCTGTGCGGATTTCTCTACCGGTCTCAACGCTGCGTTAAAGCTAAAATGTTACCCACTACCGAACTCAACAGACCTTTTCACAACACTCAACGGTGGTACGAGTTTCGCCAAAATCGACCTGGCAGACGCCTACCTGCAGATCGAAGTCCACTGCGAGTCACAAGTCCTGTTGACGATCAACACACATCGTGGTCTTCTTCAATACACTAGGCTCCGGTTTGGTGTCAAAACCACTCCGGCTATTTTCTAACTGACGATGGACACAATGATCTCTGGTATTCCGGGTACGACCGAGTACCTGGACGATTGACACAATGTTGGTCGCACCCCAGAAGAGCTTCAAGAGCACTTGGTTGCGGTACCTCAGCGTGTCCAGTAGTATGGTGTCCGCATGAAAGCCAAAATTGCCGATTCTTTCTTCTGTCGACCAAATACCTTGGGTTCGTTTTTAATGCCAGTGGCCGTCATTCTGATCCTTAGAACGCCAGAGCCATCCAGCAGACGCCAGCTCCAGTGAATGGATCACAACTACGGTCCTTCCAGGGTGTCATCAGCTACAGCGTCTTCCTATCACTATACCATATTCGAGCCCCGCTCAATCGGTTGCTGCAGAAGGACGTTCTTTGGCATTGGTCCCCCACATGCGAAAAGGCTTTCGTTCATCCGAAATCGAAGCTGAATTCTGACCTACTGCTAATCCAGTACGAGCCGACCTTGCAGATTTCGGTCTTTGCTCACGCCCTTGCCTACGGCATTAGAGAAGTTTTCTTTCACCGTTTCCCAAACGGTTCCGAAAAAGCGGTTATGCACGTTTCACGTACCCTGACGCCTGCGGAGAAGAACTATGGTCAGATTGAGAAGGAAGCCCTGATCATCGTATTTGCCGTCACTAAACTCCACAGGATGCTACATGGCAGGCGATTCACGCTACTGGCCGATCACAAGCCACTACTTTCAATCTTCAGTTCTAAGATTGGCATTCCTGGACACTTGGCTAGCCGATTTCAGCGTATGGCTGTTATTCTTCTTGGTTACGACTTCGAATTCCGCTACTGCCGTACTCAGGATTTCGGTCAAGCCGACAGACACCCGCCACATCCCAAAATATGCTACAGAATACACGGTGATCACCGCTGTTACCGTCGAAGAAGACGTTCGTCATCAACTCTCGAACGCTATCCGAAGTCTCCCTGTCCTGCGAACAGCCGTCCCTTAGGTTAAGACGCGCTGACCAAACACTGCCTTGTCTGGTGAGCTCAAGCAATTGTATCAACGTCGCAAATCCTTTTCCGTGGTCGACTCCTGCCACATGACTGCATATCTAGTTGTCGTTCCTTCATATCTTCGGCAATATGTGTGTATATGTGTAATCTCAACAGTCTAGTAACTAGACGTAGAGCCAAGAAAGCCATGGAAATCAGTGTATAAGAGACAGTCATTGCGTCATAATCGTCGTGGCATGCTAGCTGAAGGTGGGCAACACACTTCAGTTAATATGCCGCAAGAAAATGGAATATTTTGACAAAAATACAGAACAAAACATTTTTAGTTTGTTTGTCACACGCCGATTTTTCTCTTTTTTGTCATTTTCAATGTTTGTAGAATTAAACATGGGAATCAACACAACACTGTACACAATTCTTCCATTGATTCCGGTTGCGGGCCATGTCTTCAAGTGTCCTAAGCCATTGGCACTCCCCATCTTTGGGTCCCCATCCTGGAAGACGTACGGGTCCAACAGCGGCTAGACACGACGTCAGCGATTTCATGTGCTGCCGCCAAGTGGAAGGCTGACCACCACGCGGTCGCTTCCAGCCAGGTCCTTGACGAGCGAATAGAGCGCGACGCCTTCGGCAATATGTACTCCGCCAGCTCCATTCTGCTCACGTCGATATGAATAGAATGAAGACAATCACCCCCCAGTTAAGTGTACTGGCCTGGCATTGACAACGAGATTGAAGATTTGGTTCGCGGTTGCTCAAGGAGTCAACAAACATCCAAGATGCCACCACACCAAGCACAAGTTCCTTGGCTGCCGACAGAAAAACCATGGTCTCAAGTGCACAACGACTATATTGGTCCGATCGATGGCATTTCCTACCTGGTCGTGGTCGACGCCTGCTCCAAATGGCCTGAAGTTGTCGCCGTCAACCCACCAACCGCATCCGCCACACTGGGTTGTCTAGAACGAATCTTCAATCGACATGAACTCCCCGAGGTCTTGGTTTCCGACAATGGCTCGCAGTTTACGTCTTCCATTTTCGAAGACTTTTGTTGCCGGCATTGCATCCGACACTTACGCTTACCGTCCTACCATCACCAGACCAATGGTCAAGAAGAGGGCACACTTGAAATCTCGCGGGGATGGGACCGTGGATGAATACCTTCAAGCGTTCTTTCTCTCTTATCGATCCACACCAAATGCAGAAGCACCACGATACCAGTCACCAGCTGAAGCATTGATGGGAGGCAAGCTGCGCACCACTTGAGGACACGTCCCGATCGAAAAGCTACTAAGTCAACGCACTGCATGCATCCAGTACAATGAATTCGTCGTTGGAGCCGCGGTATACGCTCGCGACTATCGGGCAGGTCATCCACGCTGGATCAAAGCAACAGTGACGGTCCGTCGTGGTGAGATGCTGCGTGATATCTTCGTAGTTGATGACAAGTAGGTCCGCCGTCGCAATCAACTTCGATCGTGACACGGAGAAGCCTCCACGCCAGCCAGCCTGTGCACTCGCCGCTGCACATCTTGTTGGATACTTTCGGAATGGCCACACAAAAGAGACCACGGTCGAAGCAGCCCAATCGCCGTAACGTCTTGAGAAGCCTCCTCACCGACGGACAGGAAGAATCCGGAGGTTACGAGATCCCTCGAGGTCAATCCTCGTCAGAAGCGATACACATTACCTTCAAAAAGTGGTGTTGCGAGAACGTCAAGTAACCCCGCGAAAATGAGCCACAAGCTCCAGTGCGTGGGCTGCGCCACCCAGAGTTTACTTCCTGCCCACAACGCAGCAGAATCCAGCCAGCCAGAGTATGGATGCAACTGGGCTAGAGTGTACAGTGTTCTTTCGTAAACTACGCGCCCTATGTGGTGATTCATTGCATTGTTCCAACCGTGATTCGGCCTTTGTGGGTCGTAAAAGAACTCCCAGAGGTCCGCTTTGTCTTGCCTCGTCTCTTGTGGGTGATTGGGAGTCGCGTGGTCACGTGATCGTGTGCGTCTATGTCTCGCGCGTCTGGTCCCCACGTCGTATGCATAAGGCTGTCTGTTTTAGAGGATCCAACGTGTCACCCGAATACGTGCGTGAATAGGAACCGTGCTTAGGCTAGGTCACACACTAGGTCGGATGTGTGTCGATGGGTCCGAATGAGAAGGATGGGGCGTGGATGGCCGCGACTTTTGGAGTGCCGCTGGAAGATGTGCTGCTCCGCTTTCTGGCACGCATAGCAGAAGCAGCGGAAAAACGTCCTTTTAGGATGTCGATGTGGCGGAAGCCCTGCCAACGCAGCAGCATCGATGCAATATTGACAAATCCATAGCAAATCCTTATCCTAAGCATAGGTCTTGAAGAGCGGTTCAGTAAGTTGCGAGCAACGCTTTTGGCCACATGCCCAGGGTTTGCAGGCAATGCATTGGATACCCTTAGACACCACTTTCGCACAATGCAAACACTGAGTTAGACATAACCCCTTGTTCTTAGAGAAAATTTGACGAAGGTCAAATTTTGTCAGGTGTTTCGTCAAACACCGCGCTTCACGATATTTCACCTAAAAAGCGCGATCAAAAGAGAAGTAAAAGGTGCTCACAACACAGGATACACTCCACGACAACTTACCAGTTGGCTTGCTACTGCGACACTAACGCGCTACAGTGAGAATGGGTCTCATAGCTCATAGACTTCATAGAGTTGTAGAGAGCAGAAGGGAAAACCCGTGTCAGCTCCATCACCTCCCGTTCATTGGCTGGATGGCACGTGTCTCTGCTAAACTGTGTTCTCCGAGGGTTTGTTGCAGCTGCAGCAAAAACAGCGGAATCCAGACATGCTCAGCAGGTACTTGTTCAATCGTTCTTTAAAACATTCCTCTGTCTGGGCACTTACCACGTATACAGGGAGATTGTTCCATTCATTCACAACCCGTGTGGATAACGCGATATCGGACCGGATATGGTTCCTCCGAGGTTTAAAAGGTTTCAAGCTGTGGCCCCGTGTTGAACAATCTGTGTTGAGCTGGAAGAACTGCATCACCTCCTTCCCCAAATCGCCCCTTAAAATGCGTCTAGTATAAATCAGATCGCCACGTCGATGGCGGTATTCCAGAGTAAATAAGTTCATACGTTGGAGACGAAGTGGACAAGGTAAAACACGTAGCACAAACACAGACTTGGATCCGCGCCTCTGAACCTTCTCATTAAACTAACATTCAAATTTCGTGAGTGGGTGTATGGCAGGTAGGCCGTATTCCAGTACTGGACGAACGTGGGAGGAAAACAGGAGTCTGAAGTTCTGCGTAGTCAGTTTGTAGAACGACCTTCGTATGGCACAGAGCATCCTGTTGGCAGATGCCACCTTCCGCAACGTGTCCTGGGTTGTTCTTAGGTCTGAAGAAGCTAATACACCCAAATGCTTTTCACCAACCACGTTCTTCAGCGGAAAGCCACCAGTGTAGTAAGCACCGAAAAGTGCCTGATCATTGATCGGGAGAACACAGCACTTATCAAGATTGATAGGCATTTGTCACTTGACAGACCAATCGTGCAGCAGATCCAGCGTCAGTTGCTACCTGTCAGCATCTTCAAGCCTGGATACTTCTGCCCACAGTTTAAGATCATCCGCATAGATTAAGCAGTCGATTTGGAGCACCTCTGGAAAATCGTGGATAAAGATTTTGAATAGTTCAGGACCAAGAACGCAGCCTTGTGGAACCCCACTGGTCATAAGAACAGGACCAGAGTCAACTCCGTTAACCTTCACCCCCATACTACGGCCATCTAGGAAATCAGCGATCAAGGCGAGAAATTGCCAGCAATGCCAATCTGCCGAAGTTTGATAAGAAGTCGCTTGTGTGGAACCCTATCAAACGCTTTGCTGAAATCCACAAAAACTACATCAAGGCGATGACCAGCCTCCCCTGACTACGCCCACTTTCCTCGGGCAACAAGCAGATTGGTAATGCAAGAGCGTGCCCTCCGAAATCCGTGCTGAGCAGGAGAGATGACGTTCAATTTCTCAAAGTGAAGTTGAAAGGCCTGTTTTAAAATCCTTTCCATGGTTTTTCAGAGGATTGATGACAGGCAAATCGGCCGGTAATTTACTGGATCATGGCGATTCCCACCTCTGTACATAGGTTTCACAACATTTGCTTTCCATTTAGTTGAGAGACGACCTGCTTCAAGTGAGTTTCGAAATACTTGACAAATTGGTGCAGCAATGAACTCCGCCACTTCTTTGAGAAATAAAGGATGATAGCTATCGGGACCCGGTGAAAAATTCGAGTTCTAGTCGAGCAGTTCCAGTACTCTGTCAGTGGTAATTTCGACAAGCTCTAATGGAGAGGGGTGAAAGGGAGTAACCTCAACAACTAATGCGCCTCCGTCGTATACACAGAGGAATATTGCGAAGCTAGTAGACAAGCTTTTGCCATGTCATCACGAAGCACGGTGTACTCTTTGCTTGAATACAGTGCGGATGTACCGTTGCCAGCTTTGGTGCTCCTTTCTAAGTAGGTCAGGTCAGGTCAAAATCCGTGGACGAGATAGGCTTCCGCCTAACGAGCGTACAGCTTCTTGTACCGGTAAGCGAACCAGAGCCCCCGGCACTTCGACTTTTGATCGCCTCTCCTTGCCTCTGCAAAAAGAAATGAAGCAAAAGCGAGAGCAACCTTTGCTTTTACAAGGATCAACATCGGATATCAATGCGAATAAATTGGATAGGATTATATTAATTCCGGAAAAATACGCGGCCAGCACCTGTCTAGGCCTGCTTTGAAGGGAACCACAGCCTCACAATCCATTAGTTCCGAAGGCAACTTATTCCAGTTGCGCACTACACGATTCGAGAAGAACTTAGCCCTGACGTTCAGTCTAGCCCTCTGCTGTTTGAGTTTCAAGCGATGTCCACGCAAGCGTTCAGAATCAGCCAGCTCAAGTTCAAATCAGCCAGCTCAAATAAATCAGAGGGCACGATGGCACTGAGGCCCTTCATGATCTTAAATGTTTCTATCAGATCGCCTCTCAGTCTACGTCGTTCAAGGGAAAACAACCCCAGGCTCTTTAGGCGATGTTCATACGGCTTCCCCATTGACCTTCAACCATCCTGGTAGGTCAGGTCAGGTCAGGTCAGGTCAAAATCCGTGGACGATACAGGCTTCCGCCTAACGAGCGTCCAGCTTCTTGTACCGGTAAGCGAACCAGATCCCCCGGCACTTCGACTTTTGATCGCCTCTCCTTGCCTCTGCAAAAAGAAATGAAGCAAAAGCGAGAGCAATCTTTGCTTTACAAGGATCAACATCGGATAACAATGCGAATAAATTGGGTAGGATTATATTAATTCCGGAAAAATACGCGGCCAGCACCTGTCTAGGCCTGCTTTGAAGGCAACCACAGCCTCACAATCCATTAGTTCCGAAGGCAACTTATTCCAGTTGCGCACTACACGATTTGAGAAGAACTTAGCCCTGACGTTCAGTCTAGCTCTCTGTTGTTTGAGCTTCAAGCGATGTCCACGCAAGCGTTCAGAATCAGCCAGTTCAAATAAATCAGAGGGCACGATGGCACTGAGGCCCTTCATGATCTTAAATGTTTCTATCAGATCGCCTCTCAGTCTATGCCGTTCAAGGGAAAACAACCCCAGGCTCTTTAGGCGATCTTCATACGGCTTCCCCCGTTGACCTTCAACCATCCTGGTTGCTAGTCTTTGAATCTTCTCCAGGCAAAGAACATCATCACGGAGATAGGGCGACCAAGCTTGAACACAATACTCTAAGTGTGGCCTAACCACTGCTTTGTATAGTGGCAGGAACACTTCTGGCTTGGTATTACACAGAGCCCTCCTGAGGCGAAACAATTCTCGTCGCGCTTTGTTGGCGGCGTATCGACATTGCATCGAAGGCTTGAAGCTGCTCGTCATGATGACTCCTAAATCGCGTGCCTGGGTAGTGCATTGTAAGGGGAAGGGCCCAAAGGAAGTCTGAACTGCAAGTACGTCTCTACTAGTGGTCAGAATTTGGCACTTACTTGCATTCAAGGGCAAGTCCCATTGCTTCGACCAGTTTGTCACACTGATGATATCCTTGGCCAGTGTTGCACGGTTGCCCCTGCTGACTAGCTTCAAGTCATCCGCAAAGATATAACAGGGGTCTTCAATAAGAGGAGCCAAGTCGTTTATAAACATAAGAAACAAAAGTGGACCTAGCACCGATCCTTGGGGTACTCCACTGTAGGCCACACCCACACTAGAACTCACATCACTGATTCTAACTCGAAACGTTCTCCCACATAAGAATTCTGACACCCAAGACAGAAGTCTAGGATGTACTCCGAACCATGCTAATTTTTCAAGTAGGAAACGGTGATTTACTGAGTCGAAAGCCTTGCTAAAGTCAAGATAGCAGACCTCTACCGGAATCCCGTCGTCAAGACATCCAGTAATCTCATCGAGGAAGCACAGTAGATTAGTGAGGCACGACTTCTTTTTAATGAAACCATGCTGCTCTGCTCTAAGTAGGCTGTGTTCCGCCAAATGCTCACAAATCCGGTTTCTTATAAGCTTCTCTAAACACTTGAGCAGAACACAGGTTAGACTGATGGGTCTGTAGTTAAGGGGCTCCGATTTAGAGCCACCCTTGTGAATTGCAACTATGTGAGAAACTTTTCGGACTAATCGCAGATTGCTCGGCCAGGTGCTGCTCACATAATTCTCGCTTTTCGCGCTTTCACAGGGTGCATAAATTTCTAACTTCTTTGTACTCAGCGTAATCTTGCGCCGTCTAAGTGAACTTGAACCGGCCCCACAGTTTGCCTTCTCAGTATGAGCGATTTGATTTCCCGATCCATGGAAACCTTTAGTTCAGCGGCACCACTGAACATTAGTGGGTTATTCAATAAAATAACTAAGATCAAAAACCTAAGACATAATTGAACCAAACCAGTACAAGAGGAAAGAAGGCACGCATACATGCTTGTTGCATCGTGTACCTAAAATGGGTCTGCGAGAAATCGGACCGGAGCGGCGGATCCGCCACTTGCGATCAATGATCTTTCGACAATGTGATTTCGGTACACGCGGTTGGATGTGGTTGGATGTGAAGTTGGGGCAATCGGACGCATGTGGATGTTTACTATTAATTTAGGATGTTGGTTGAAATGCTAAGAGTTGGATTTGGAATCAATATACTAAGCGGTTTAAATGCGTTACGTTGTTAAATCAGTTTCTTGTTTCAAGTGTAGCAGCCATGGTGGATGCGTTCAAGTTCAAGTGCGACCGGAACCGTAGGATAAATCCCCGTGAATGTTTCTTCCGTGACGTGTCGTTGATCCAGGGTATTATTCGTCCGCGATAACTGGAATCCAGAAGAGTCAGATCTAAGAAACCAAAGTGGGACCTAGCACCGATCCTTGGGGTACAGCACTGTAGTGCCACGCCCGACACTGAGAACTCACATCACCTGATTCCTAGCTCGAAACGTTTCCTCCCCACATAAGAAGTCTGACACCCCAAGAACAGAAGACTCCCCCCTCAAGGATGTAACTCGAACCTAAGCTAATTTTTTCAAGTAGGAAACGGTGATTTACTGAGATCGCAAGCCTTGCTAAAGTCAAGATTAGCCACCTCTACCGGAACCCGTCGTCAAGACATCCGAGTAATCTCATCGAAGAGAGTCACCAGTAGAATTATGTCGATGAGCACGGACTCTCTGCCGCGAACCGCGACGCATCTTCAAGTCTAAGGAGATGGCAGCAGTACATGGACCCTCACAATCCAAGCCCCCCCAGAACAAAAAACCCCTGGACATGGAAAATGTTTCCACAACGCCATCAGATCGTCGAATGCAAGTCTGCAGTGGAACGACTATTAATCCTGACAACACATTGAACGCTTCTACATCGAGGAGCAGTCCGATCCCTAATCAAGAAGAACAGGCCTCTTTCCTAATGGTCCTTCCCTAGCCGCAGATCGACGCCAGCGAACCAAAGGGTCCAACATGCGAAACAACGACGAAAACTATGGGACAGATTCAAGCTTTCCACCGTAGACACAGACACTCTAAATACAAAAGCCATCAGGAACTTCTGCTCCCTGCAGAAACGTGAAAAGAGACAACGATACGAACATAGCCTGGCCGAACACTCATCTCTCATAGCCAAAGATACTATTTATCTTACCTTAATAGATCCATCCAAGACGGTCTGGAGGAATTCCTGCATTGTCAACCCAATGAAGCCAGATATGACACACAATGATGATGACTGCCCAAAGCTGACCTCTTTGGCTCTAACAGTTTCTACCTTCAGTATATACGAATGTAGGACGGGGACCCCCCCCCCTCGCAACCCTCATATATTGGCGCATACAGTACACTCTGGAACATATACGACCTCGATCGCAGGTGCTTAACATGAAGAGCACACCCCTAAAGAAAAAACTTGGTAAAACAGAACAACTCCACTTCCTGCACCAGGCCCAGACCGGGATACAATCCACAACTTTCATCAAGATGGTTGCAGAATTCATATGCCGTCCCACTTTGTCAAATCTTTCAAGCTCTACTCTCTAAAGCTGGTCGACTACCAGTCCGATATTGGAAGACGGGTTGTAGTTATGCCGAAATACAAGGGAAGCCGCCAGACCCTGCGAACTATCGGCCAATTTGCTTGACGTCCGGTCGCCTGCAAGATCATGGATAAAGCTCATTAAATCTGCTCTCTCACCGACACTGCGAAGATCTGAACTATCCCTCAGTCACTCAGCATGGCTTCCGAAAGGGCACTCCTGCATCACTAACCTGTTGGTCGCTAGAGAGAAGTGGGCCAAATTAGTGGACGCTGGAAGGGGAACGTTTAGATGTGAGTCTTCATCGACTTCAGCAAAGCTTTTGACAGAGGTCCCACATCAGGAA
>OX104065.1:107272359-107308563 GCA_944474145.2 Dicrocoelium dendriticum
TCAATGGTGCATCCACATCAACGGATCGTAATCCCAGCGCATGGAATGATAACCGAGTGACGCCTCGCCGACGGAGTTCGATCAGACGAAGTACAGCCAAGAGATGTCGAGAAGAAGAAGATGGACCTCTTGGCTCTCCAGTAGTCAGACGTGATTGTAGGAATTCACGAGTGCAATCCAATCGGTTTCGAGAGGTCACATTATACAGACGTGTCAAACACAATTTTTCCGGAATATCAACAGAACTATGATCCTCACAACTGAGCAATGCAGAGGAATATATAGACCGTATTTTAAGGTTTGTGAGACTGTGGATGGATGGAAAATCAAGAAGAGTGACGTTGGTATCTTTTCTAATGCTCTTTTTTGTTGTCTTTTGAGTTTTCTTTTCATTCGAACTAACAGTTGCAGATCCAACGACTGGCAATTCAAGGTGTTCCAACTTCACTAAAGGGGATATGTTCAATGGAACCATGCGAGGATTATGGGGGTAGAATGCAAGGCGCTTATATGCGTTGCCTTCAAGTAGGGCTTTGTGAATCGACGAGGTCCGAGCCAAACTGACTGCATGGTTTCGTTCTTCTCGTCCCTCTGTTAGCAGCATCACAATGCGTCCTAAACGCTGGCGTCCAGTGCGACCCAAACGTTGCATTAGTCGTATTGGAGACTTGAACGCGTCGAAACAGATGATCAAATCGACAGAACCAACATCCAGGCCCTCTTCCCCAACGCAAGTAGAAACCAATGTGTTGTAAATCCCCTGCCGAAATTCTTCCATTACGCGGATTTGAGCTCGTTGAGAGATGCCTGCAGATCCTGTTGGAGTACCGCGTTCAACTGGTCGTCGATCAGTGGCAGGAGTAGGCAGAACAGGAGATCGAGATGACCCCGCGCCTTGACCGATGAAACCGACTGGTCGAACGAGTGGACGAAGTGGCTTTAGCATGTGAATAATCTCGTCTACAGAATCGCGGAACTGACTGAAAACAATTGCCCGAGTTTCCGCAGAATTTGAACGGAAATGTGTGCATAGTAACTCTTTTAACTTGTCCAGCTTCGGGTGACCACTTGTGAAGGGATATTGCGTGGAGTTCCAGTCGAGTGCACAATCAACTCCGAGACCACTTTGGAAACGAGCCGATAGGTCGTTCCAAATTTGTTCTACCCCAGGTAGACGAACAAGTTCGGAACGGACGGAGCCACTTGCTCGTTGACCGTGGAGCACTCCAGAGAGATATTGATACAGAGGACGCAACCCGTGGTGATCCAGCAGCTCAATACAGTGTAACAAACAGATCACCGTGCCGAAATCACACTGAACACTACCAGCATCCGCAGAAGATAGCTGAGCAGAGAGAGAACCGGAAGACCAGTCGCCTCGTGCTTTAATCACAGTAAATTTAGCAATATGGTCTGGACGCAAGTCACCTAGTCCGGGATGAAGTGCTCCACGCAAACGTAGTCGTTCTAGAGGGATTCGCACACATTCAACGAGTTGGTTGCGAAAACGACTCAATTCCGGACCGAGAGAAACAACAACAGTTTCCAGCTGTCTGTGTTGCGTGTAAAGCTTTATATCTGCGCTGGACTCTGTGCGTAATTCCAAATGCGAAATAAGTAAATTGGCGATCACCGCCTGAACGCCCTGGATGTCCGCAGCCGGAGTGGCAGTCAAAGCGACGATACGGAATTGTCTACGTTCGTGTGGGGGAGAGGTCAACAACCGGAGGGCCTGTAAGGAAAAAAGGGAAAATTGGCCGGAGATAAATTGATAGTGCTCTATTTATGAAAAAGCGTACACCCAATAGACACTAAACGCTAAATTGGGTGGCAATCAATACACACATGGGGCGCTTCATAACTGAGTGGTCAAATGAAGAGACGCATGAGCGGAACAAGAAATTAAGGGAGTCTAATCCCGCCTGCACAGCAAAGACAAAGATGCCAGTTCGAGTGCATGTTGGGCGATAAGCGCAGCTGGGGATACAGGTCCTAGAAGACGATCTCGGTTGTTAATGTGTGGTTTGATGAGTAGAGTTGTCTTAAATTATATGCTCACTGAACAAACGTCAACCTAAACCATAAATTGGCTTGCCAGTGTGGACAATCACAACAAGGAATATGCTGTCCGACAAGGAAATAAAATCAGCCAGTTACATTGAGCCGACAGAAATAAGAAATTAGTCAGAATGGCCTAGCATTCGGGAGCGGGGCCGCACAATAATAATAATAATAATAACGTTGGCTTGTCAAGACGTTGTTCCATCGTGCCCGTAGAATATGCAGTGCTGACTGTGTGGAGTCGGAATTATCGTTCATCACACAGACATTACGGGTCAATGGATATCCAGAAGCATTCATCAGATTTCACAGCCACCCGAAGGAAACGAAACCAAGAATACTTACAGTGCCCAAAATGCCCGTCTCTTTACAGCTACCATTTAAAGATAATGTGCTGACGGCGCAAATTGAACGACGGGTGAACACAGCTATTCGCCGTACATTCAACGCTGCCAAAATCTGTCCTATCTGGACAACCAAAAAGCAGCCGATGCCCTCAATCGAACCAAGTCAACCGGTCTCCATCACAACTCACTGCATTTACCAATTCATCTGTACTTGCAGAAGTAGTAACATTGGCAGAACAGATCGTTGTTTGAGTAAGCAGATTGGAGAGCACATTCTGAAGCGAATTGCTGGGCTGATGGCACAACAAGCAACTGAACAGGGAGCAGCAGGCAAGCTGCCGGCATTATCCATCGCAAGACACCTAGTCAGTACAGGTCATCTGGTTGACCCTGGGTCAAGTTTTACGGTTATCTACCGAAACGAAAACGCCAGGGTGCTGAACTTTGCCGAGGCTGTGGCCCTAAATCGTTATCGTCCCACCCTTTGTGTGCTAAAGCTACTGACAGTAGCTATTAAGCTTCCTTGGAGTTCATGACCTTTGTCGCAGCGCTACCAGTTATTGTTGTTTGTGTGCATTTATCTGACTAATTCAAAACGATCGTTTCCTTCCCTTACGTGATCTATGTATGCTGTTAGTTTGTAAGTGATCAAATAACACGAAATGGTGCCATCTTGCAGCGCACGTCTTCTTATTGTTTTGTTCGGAATAATAATAAAGTTCGAAAAAAGGAGGCATCAGTAGTACGCCTGCACACCGTATCAACGCTTTGCTGCCACGTGAACACCACCAGTCGCGCATGGGCTAGGGATACTCCGCTGGGTCGCTCGCGCTCATGCAAATTTGAATCAGCAATCTTCGGGTTACAAAGCGAACGACTTAGCATTTCGGTTAACGGCGGACTGGTTCGAAAGAAAGTTTGCGCGCAAGTGCAATAGGAACCTATCGCTATATGAAAATATACATCGCTTTAGTTAAGAACTATTAGTCGAACGCTACAAATCTGACTCCGGTAGAAACGTACCAACGTCCCTAATAGCAATGAAGCGAAAGTTGTCAGTATTAATCGGCGTTGCCAACGTCGTGGTTTCTCTGATGGGGACACCACTTAACTTAAGAACGAATTCCTTTAATCACAGGCGGGCAAAATGCATTGATCATTTTTACTGATATCCCTCGATGAACATAGTACCAAGTCGAATTTTGTGATAAACAGTCCGGTACAATGGTAGACAAAATGATACGCTCTAATCACATACGCCGTGGATAACGTTCGCTAAATGCATGCTGAGTGCTTCGGTAAGCATAATTTGCCAAGATCGAACTCATTTATACGGGAGCTGGATGCAACCATACGGAGAACTCGCAAAGTAGGAAGAAACAAGAGGGGACAAATCGCGCTAGTGCGCGTTTCCCTCCTAGAGAGAAGACTCCGGATAGGATAGGTCAAGTGGCGTGATGAAGCAAAGAGTCCAGGATTGCAGTGCACCCAGTCTCATGAAAGTAAATTTTCTCCACCCCTTTTCGAATGCAGTTTTCACTCAACCATTCTGCTTTTTTATTCACTTATGCCAGCTAACATGAAACCGGGACCCGGGCGGGGGGGGGATGCGAATTAGCTGGGACCAAATAACTTGAATAGAACAAGATGCATTTTAATGTGAATAGCGCTCCACATTGAGATTGTGCAATCGCAATTCACTCACATTAGTGCTTTAAAAAAACCGTTGTGACAACCGTTGCCTGTCGTGACTCGGTAAAGAAAAAGACATTGGCAGGACGCCGATACACCCTACCGATGTTTTGCTGTCACGCAACCAGCACCAGTCGAGCGTGGGCTAACGATACTGAGAGGGTCGCACAGTGCTCTACGCAGCCTCGAACCCGTGACTTCTGAGTTGCAAGGTAGACGCCTTGCTCTTTTAGCCACGGGCCGGCTGTCGTAGTTAAAGGCGTAGAGGTACCAACAAAGATCCCAAAGATGCCGGGTTCGATACCTGCTACCCCTTCTGGCTGATTAGGTAAGTTCGAAACCGCTGTGAAGCGCAGTGTTTTCGGGCACGCAACAGCCAATATTCACTGGAGTTTAGCAGGTGATCGAACTAAACAAGGTTCACTTCAATGCGAATCGCGGAATATGAACATATATTTTCGGCAAGTTCATGCATGGTCCAAGGCCTAAATTGGACAAAGTTCCTGGAGTAATACTGAAAAATCAATTATAGAAAACGCAAAATATTGGTCGGAATCGCTGGTGACCGTGTGAGTGTACGTTGTCAGTGTGAGATATTTTGTGACATTGTACCCCGCATGTAAGAGTCGTACATTTAAAGGGATCCTCCCATGGTAGGTACACACAAGTCGGACATGTCAAGTTTGGTGAGCCCGTGCCTAAAGGTGCTTGGCACAGGCTGCGAATATATTATCGCGGTTGTTAATGATTACCGGATGATGCGTGAAATTTAATGCCATAAGAAATTCCGAGTGCACAAACTGCGCTATGGCTTCCGCACGAACACCTACACCGTATTTGTCGATTTTTAACTGGTAGCTACTGGCCATTCTGTAGATGTCTCATATTGCCACGTCCATTACGTGTGCTGTAGAGTTCGTGATAGCGATTAAATCCCGCTTGATATACGTTGGCGTCACTGGGATTCAGGGCTCCGGGATGATGATTTAGGCTCATCTGCGACGAAGGGTATTGGTTAGCTGCTTCACAATATCAATTGTTCATTTGTTCTCCGAGCTTGGCGGTTTTGTCGCATGTCGCAAACGTTTCACCACCATGCGAGGTGGCATCCTCAGTGCAGTGATATGTAGCGTGCAAGCTAACTAACAATATCGTTCTGCCTCTTGCAGCGAGCATCGTAGGTTACTACACAAGACTGCAAGATGTGGGAAAGTGTTTCGTTTGGTCCGCCAGTACCCCAGTTGGGTTTGGGGTGGTCCTCCACTGAAGCGTCGAGAATTTGTCGACAACTACCCTGCTCGAAGTTGGGTTCCTCTAATGCAGAGTCTGGGGAAAAATCTCTCGAGTTTGTTATTCAGTTGTGAGACGCTGACGTCGTAATTACCCCTGAAGCATGGATCCGTCAAGATTGTAACAGTGAGTTCTTCCACGTTTCTTTCGCGTCGTTATTGTTAAAAATGATTTGATCCCCAATGATCACGGGTTTTATGACGAGGAGCTGAAAGTAAGCCGCTGAAGATTCCCGTATTGCCCATCTGGTAATAGGGTGAGAGAGATGGCGTTCTAGGCGATCGTTCCGAAACAATTGGATCATACTAGAAAGGCACGGAACGCCTAGGCCAAAATCCCCAACTGATGGTGCCCTTGGATAGTCATAGCTGTCTTCTTATACTTCCTCGGACTAGCCTATGCATCGAGTTGAGGGTCTTCCGGTGCACCATTGTCGATGAGAGGCAATGTGTAGGACGCAGTACCAGATAAATAGGTTGGCAGTACTTGAAGAAGGCTTAAGATGCATCCTACAGCTTTGTTTTGATTTGTTCTAGCGAGTTCGACGAGCGTTCAACTTCCCGATCAAATGGCAGTTCAAGTACCCGGAATTCCTGAGGTGGCCGAATCAGGGGGATCTGGACAGCAACACAGGGGAGCTGTGGAGTGTTTAAAATAAGCAAATTTTTCCTTTTTATGTCGACAATGATGTCCAGTGGTATGGATTTCATGTGGTTTATTGACAATCCAAGATGCTGTTCATCCTTCCTAAATTGATCTAGACGTTAGATCAGGGCTTCTCTGTCGTGAGCAAATAGTACATCATCTGCGTAAGCGGTATGATCGGTTAGACCTGCTGGGGAAATTCACTGTGAGACGGTGTATGTAATGCTTCTTCAAGGGTTATAATGAACAGTAAGAGAGAAAGTGGATCGCTCTGATGGACTCCATGATCTGAGTGAATCCTCAGGCCGTTGACGACTGAGGTTCTGTGGGCATAATAAGACGTTGGGTAATGTGAAAGAGAATATGGGGCACCGCAAGAGGTTGCGTGAAGCTGCTTTTGAAATGTTGTAAGAAGCAATAGAGGGAAACTGTTCAAGTGTGAATATCTTAGAGCGGAGTGTAATATCGTGCGGATTCAATGCAACCCTCATTACGAAGATTGCGCGTCGCAATCCATTCACACAACGAGTGATAAGCTGCTGTAGTGGTCTCCTGACTCACGCAGAGGTGTGCCGCGCTATGGTGCCGGGGACACACGTGAGTGAAGAAGTCGAAGCGGTAAAGGAACTGACCTAAATAGAGCAGAGACCACATACATGAAACTTAACAACCACCGAGTGCCCATATTAGGTAGTCAAAATGCTCATGACCGATAGGATGTTGGAAAATAATAGAAGTTGTAGTAGAAGGGGATCAGTCCAAATCTCTGAGGATACATCAGTCGTCAAATAGCGCGGGTATCCAAAGGGAAAATATTGAGAGCACTGTAGTGCTTAAAAGTTTCTAGCACTTGTGAGCGACATGTAAGAATGCAGTAAGAAGCGAAAGAAAAATGGCAACGAAGTGTAACTAGCTTGAACCGAATAACATTGAACAAAAGAACTGCATGCTGAGGCTAACGAGCCAAGGTAGCATAGCCATCAAACTAGCACAATAACGCATAATGACATTCAACTTCATATAAAGAAGTCCTACCTGACAATAAGCGTGATTCCCTGTTGCCTTGTGTGCCTCGTCGAACACCAGCAGTCGCACATCGGAGGAGGGGCAGATATTGACCTTCAGATCGTTGACAAGTACCTGCGGTGTCATAAAGAAGACGCGCATCTCCTTCCATAATTGTTGTCGTTTCAACTGGGGTGTGGAACCAGTAAGTTCCACAACTGAAGACGATGAGAGTCCAGTAAATTGACGGCAAGCACTCAGCTGTTGAGTCACTAGAGGTCTTGTGGGGGCCATGAATACAACTTTGGCAGCTGGATACCACCGTAGAAAGTTGTGCATAACCACAGCAGCCACAAAGGTCTTTCCAAGACCCGTTGGGAGACATACAAGAGTATTTTTAAATAAACACTGCTCAGTTATGTGAAACTGGTACGCACGAAAAGCTGCGTTGAGTGGATAAATCCAATAACGACCGGATTCCACATCGAAGCCGTCTAGATGATCAGAATCATTACCAGTGGCACGATAGGTGATTGGGGGACGAGCGTGAAGTGTGGTGAGCAAAGACTCCAGTTGATCTGGAGATGTCGTTGAAACAGGATTGGCACTTGCGGCATAGCTGTCCAGTGCAGCAGCTAAAAGCTGATCATCGGAATCATCATAGAGAAGATTATGGGGGCTTTTGGGGGCTCCGGCACTGGTCAGCTGATTACTACCGGATGTCGACTGGACACAGTACCCAGGGATTGAAGTGCGAGTCCATGATTGAAACAACGAGGTCTGCTTCATAGAACATATCCAACCGGGAGGAAAATATGATTTTCATCCTAAAAGGAAGGTGGAAATCCACGATCAATGGACACAGCAGAAATGAAAAACTACTGAAGAGAGGAATAAAATCGACTATTTAACGCTTTCATGCTCGGTGAGTTCAATTTGTCCCACCTCCAAGTAACTGGTTTGATGCGTGGTGGGTGATTGTTATCCCACTTCAAAGAAAGACGATACTGATCATCGTATTGCTGCAGGTTACTCTACGTTTGTACTCTGAACAGAAACTAGGTGTCGTTAGTAAGCTGGAAGTCAACACTGCTGGATAAACGGACAATTTTCAAAATGGATGCTCGAAGCTTCATCATGTTCTTCTGACGGAGTCTACAGCACATAATTTAAACAGGTAAACGTGCTTTCTCCTCATTTTTTATGTTCCATAAGTAAAAATGTACCTTCCAAAACATTTTATGGAATACAATGTAAATCCAAATTAACTTGACGATTTTGTACTGACGGATGTGACCATGCAGCTTATCTGAAACACGCATCCGAGAAAGCCACCGACTAGCGAGGCATTATCTGAGAAAGAACTGTTGAACCACTCTCAATGTTGTCGACTAACTCATTGGGTGGGACATTTTGATGAGCAGTACAGCAAACCGGCTGCGACAGCCGCTTGCCGAATCATGTGGGCCGACATGGGAAGTTTATGTTATACCTAGCACTTGAGAAGAGATTCGACATGACCTCGCCGTGCTGAAAAGAAACAAGGCGCCGGGACCAGACGACCGTCTACATCTTTGCTGAAAAATGATGGTGACACTGGCGTCTGAACTCGCTTCTCATCTCAATATGATTTAGGACACTAAAGAAGTGCCTTCAGATTGACGACTATCAACCGTCGTGCCCATTTTCAAGAAGGGTCAGCGTACTGTGTGCACAAATCATCGAGGCATCAGCTTTATTCCCAATGCCACAAAACTTTTCACGGGTATCATTCCCTCGACGACTTACTGGTCCTCGTGAGAACCGAATCACTGAAACCCAGGCTGATTTCCATCCCGGCCGACGTTGCATCGAACACATATTTACTCTTCGACACAACAGACGACTGACTATGGTGGCTTTCCTTAACTTGAAAGCCGCCTTCGAATTTGTTGACCGCGCCAGATTGTGGTACTGTTTATCTATGAAGCGCGTATCAGCTAAATTCCTTTACATTCTGATGTCCCTCAACCGTGATTCCCGAGGTCGTGTAAGGGTCTACGATAAACTCCCTCTTGAGTTCCCCACGGCACGTGGGGTTCGCCAGGGTTGTCCTATATCACTTTTCCTCTTTGATTATTTAATCGAAATGATCATGAATGACTCGGTTATTTCAGACTATTCTGGAGTGGAAGTCCTACCAGGCAACCGATTGACAAACCTGGAGTATGCGGACGACATGCTTCTCCTTGGGTCTGATGCTTTGACTACGCAAACACTACTACACAGACTTGTGCGTAGCGCTGCACGCTTTGGCATGTGCTTTACACGCTCAAAATGCAAAGCGCTGTTGCAGGACTGGACCGACACACCTCCGGTTTTAGCTCTTTCCGAACATCTACTGGAAGTTGTGGATCAGTTTATTTACCTTGGTAACTGTGTCACATCTGGTTGTCACACCACTGAGGAAGTTACTTCGCGTATCAGCAAGGCCCGCATGGCTTTCCAAAGGCTTAACCATCTATGGAGACGGCGGCATACTAACCTGTCAGTAAAAGGCAGGGTGTGTAACGCTGCGATAAGGTCAGTGTTACTGTACGGATCAGAAAGTTGGGCAGTTCGAAGTAAAGACAATAAACGCTTGACCACTGGTGCTAGCGAAGTATTGTGCACGTTTGGTGGGAACTCTGGGTGAGCAATGCTGAGGTCCACCAGTTGGTTTCTGGCAAGAAGCCTTCTGGTGCCTCTATCGAGTGTTTGATAAATCTTAGTCAATAGCGTTGGCTAGGCCATGTCCTCCGTATGCCCGTTGCACAGCTTTCTTGGTGAGCATTATGCACCGTGGCCACACTAAGTTGGGCAAAACCGCGAGGTCGCCAGTCCATGACATGGTATATAAGCTTGAAGAAAGTAACAGACAGGCTTGGTCAGGTTGGTGCGTGCTGTCTTCATGGATGGGGGCCTCGCGACGGTCCACACCAATGGCTGGGAACCGTGTCAGGCATGGCGCAATCACGAAATAAGTGGCGTTTTTGCATTCGGCTTTTTTCATCTGGTTATTAATTTTAGTTCCATTCTGATTAGGAGCATTCTTTATGGATGTTCGATAGATTAACTTTCCTAGATGGACCCCTCTTCCTACAACCCGTGCAAACTGCTTCCCGAGCCGGAGATCTGGCCCTTGGACGTGGAGTAAAATCGCAAAAGTAACATCTTTTATTGGACGCGGCGGAGACGTATGGTAATGATGGTGGTGAAAATGGAGGTTTAGCAGTTTTGGGAGGTGACTCGGATCTGTTGAAAATTAAGGCACACGATGGGGAAATAACGGCATTTTGGTGAGCGTTGATGCGCCATTCCCAGGGACCTCGCTAAGTCGAATGCAGTTTAAAAATTTAACGCATCGTGTTCCAGAAGTTGCTGACGTATCTGAGGAGAAAGTACTCTCGAGACGAAGGCTTCGTGAATAGCCCCATCATGAATTTGATCCGCGCTGACTTCCTTGAAGTTGCAGTCTTTAGCAAGGACTTTGAGTCGCTGAATGGATTGGTCTAAGTTAGGTCCGTTTTCTTGTTTGCACGTGGCTAAAATGTGGCGCGCGGAAACTCCATTTCTAGACTTGATATATACGCCCTCCAGCGCCGGTATAGCTTCATTGAAGTTGGTGCTCTCAGCATTATATTCGAAAACTGATGGGGCTAGGTAGTCAACCAGGGTTTTCTGTTTATTTGGCTTGCGCGTTTCGATAGATTCTAAAAAGTTACAAAAGGTATGGTACCAGTGAATCCACTGCTTCTGTGCATCTGGGGCATTAGGAGCAGTGGCGAAACGTTCCGGTCTGAGAAAACGTTCCATGTAGACTGATTCACTGACGAACAGATTGCAGTGTAATGGAGCAGTTGGAGACAGACCAGAGAGTGAGGAATCAAGATCTGGGAAATCAGGCTTTATTCGTCCGTAAATAGGGACGAGAGTTAAAAGCGTAACGGATGGGAGAGGTGTAGTGGTGAGGACAAATATACAAACAGGTATAATATCGCAGCTTTCAGTTGTTGGAGGACCGTCATATTGGACGCCCTTCGTAGTCGTGTTCCTCGACATCAAAGTGCCTTTGACTGGATGGATGGATGTGCTTTTTGGGACTGCCTGCTAAGGAAAAGTGTAGCCGATAAATTTGCAACTGTCATAGTGGCACTGTACGCGCGTTGTTGGGGCGGAGTGGGGGCTTATGGCAAGCTGCCGTTACCCATCAATGTCTTCAGTGGAGTGTGACAAAGTTGCCAGCTGTCACCGACGAAGTCATGGAAATCACGTCCACTGAGAATGACCTTCGCTTCCTGCGCTGTCACTTGGCGGGATAAGCTACAAGTCAGGCAGCTTTCTCAGCGCTTGTGGGATGGCAGTTGAGATCACAAACCGATTAGTAAAACGTGGAGGCGATTTTGCATCACTTCGTACTTTTGGCGCCGGTAGGACACCCCTCTCGCTCTTAAGGGTAGAGTTTACATAGGAGCCGTCTGATCAAACTCTTACAGAAGTGAAACCTAGCCCATTAAATTGACGAGCGCAGACGATGGCTATGTTTGAGCACTGGTGTTTTAATTTTGACAGTACGAGGCATGCCTGCAAAGGTATGATCAGGATAATACAAAGATGCATAGTCCGTAACTGAACAAAATTGTCGCATGACCAATATTATGCTGGACCAATGTGTGTATGTCTATATGCAGGTTGGACTAAGACAACATCCACTTAAACTAGGTCTTTTTAATGTGGATAAAATTCACTCCACTTTATTTGCTTTGTTCTGCGCACCTAATAATCTTCTAACTTGCACGCGTCGCTCATGCTGATTGTGGTAAACTAGCGTAACTTTAGCATGTGGTAATTCTTGGATAACATTCGGACATTCTGTACTTATCGCGGATACGCTTAAAACCAATTTCCTCCATATGCTCATTCAGCGAGTATTTATGTCGTCACATACGTTTACTTTATTCAATATCTTTCATTTGATATCGGCATTTCGAATGATTGGCTGTTGTTTGACATACCAGGTGTGGCTGCGCTTGATGTGCATGTTGACAAGGAATAAGACCGGGAAGCATGTGGATTGGAGCCACGTTTCATCAATGCAGCCGGCCCACACTCCTTCACAGGCAAACACAAACACGCTGTATTTGGGAATCAACCGCACACAAGGCGGTGGCTGGACCGTAGTCCGCTCCACACTCAGTGCATGGAACCAATCTTTGATCCTAACACGGCCACAAGAACCATGCACCCTGTCAAATCGAGTAACGACCAACTGTTTCCTGGAGCCAGTATGGACGAGGTAGTTTGTGTAATAGACAGGTAGGCACCTCGACAACATGCACATCAAGCGCAACCACACCGGGGATATCAAGCAACAGCCAATCATTTATGTGAAAGATAACAAATAAAATAAATCGAGTAATGCATAAGGAAACGGTGACATAAATTTTAAATTAATGAGCATATGAAATACGTTGACTACAAAGGAATCCGAGATAAGTTCACGAGGTCAGAAAGTATATTTTACGGAAATGCCGCAAACACGAAAATGTTATCGAAATTAACTAAAGTTGGCTTCAGCCACGTGTGCAAGTGTATATAAGAAAGGCATTAGGACGAAAATGAAAACCCACCACCTGAAATAAATAGACTCAGTATGCAAGCACGCGGTTAATAAATCGAATGCAGCGTACCTACAAACGCTGTGCCGGTTCTGCCTACGTTCTCTGCAGGACCCGTCGTCGCTTCGGTAGTGGTCCCGAGTGGCATCGCTCATGGCTCACTAGGTTTGCCTGACCCAGACACTCGCGACCGCATGTGCTACAGCACCATGCCCTCGATGTCGATGGAGTACAGCCCATCGGTGTCTGCCGCTTCTGCACTTGCCGCTTCTTCTCTGCATGCATGAGGTTTTTCTCCCGCACTTTGGCAACTGCCTTCGTGAGTAGATCGCGCCATGCACGCCGATCAACCGCCTTCGATTCCCATGACCTGCAATCAAGATTAGAACGTGTGAGGCTCACTTCGATCATGTCCTGGAAACATAACTGTGGCCAGCCACAGGACGCCTGCGCCTACAGAGGGACCATGGATGGCTTGCACTGCACCACCCACAGCTCCATCCACACACCCCATATCCAATGTAAACCCGAAGGAATAAGACGGGGAGGCATGTGGATGGGAGCCACGTTTCCTCAATGCATATATATATATATATATATATATATATATATATGTATATATATATATATATATATATATAGGCAACAGCCTGAATTGACATTCATCATTATATCCCTTAGCTACAGGTAGAAAGCACCTCAGCTATTATGCCGCAGTACAAAAGAAAAAACATGCAACATGGGCACACCGGCTGAGTCACCAGTAACGGATTCACACCGTCCCGGAGAGCTGACAGCCAGCTATTGTGCCACATGTTACATTATGCCTGATAAATGAGATCGTGGTTGGGGGAGACGGCTATGCGTAAGGGGGGAGGGACAACGAAACTCACAACACAAGCGCCATTGAGCTCGGCTCACAGCCATGTCCACAGGTGTATCCAGTCAATGTTGTTTATCGTCTTTCGATCCGCAACTAGGGAGGGGAGATGTTTTAACGAGATCAACATAGAAGTAAGGGCTTTCATTCCTCTTGACCAAGTCATCGCTTGGTCACCCCTCTTCTTCTTTCATCCACACCCCCAGCAAGCAAACAACGCGTCGCGTAGTCAGTAGGCTGGCATGGGCAACACGTGACCCAGCCATCGGAGCCCGGTGCCTGATATAACGTTGCTGAGGAATTGATATTTATCCATACAATTCCATGGAAATCAACGGTGACAGGTAATCGTTGCAAGAAAATCGGAACGCTTATGTAATATTACGCCAATTTTTCGTACTGTTGTCTTTTCAACTGTTCGGTATTAAATATTTAAATTTAACATGTACACAAGTCTTTTGGTATCGATTGCGTGCGATACCCCGTGTTGTTTTGAGCCACCGACACTCGGCGAATTTAGGTCTCCAACCAGGCAGATATGTGGATCAAACAGCAGCAAGACGTGAAGTCAACGATTTCGGATGCTGTCGCCAGGTGGACTGCTGACCACCGCGTGGTATCTTAATGCCGAATACTGCACAAACAAACGGGATATTGGGGGAATAGATTTATACCAAAAATATATATATTTGCAGCAACCTACGAATAGGCGTGGAGACATCAAAAACTATGGAACTCAAAGGAAGGTACAGATATTGTTAAAAAACAACACAACACAGATGAATCCATGGTTTCGTCAGAAGGCGAGGTACTACCCGGTTGCCCAAGTCCAAGCCGAGTGTTGACTTAGGGGACACCACCCGAGCCTTTGGCCGAATAGCCTGCTGCAAGACAGCGGAGCGAATTCAGGGAATCGCGCCCATTGAGAGCCGGTGACTGATTGTCCAGTCCATACGCCTTTCGTTGGTCCGTTTGCCAAACAGGGGCCTAATGCTACCCACAATTTCAGCTGCTAGAATACAATGCTTCGCCAGTATGAAGCAACGGGCAGTGACTTTATTTGGTGGCGAGTCACATCCGCCACGTCACAGTGTTGTTACACGGACATGTGGCTTTTTATAGGGAGAACGCTTGCCAGGCGAAAACCTCCATGTCCTGGAACACTGCCGCCGAACGATTTGATGGAAAGGGATAATCCCGAACCACCCATCTGGCACCACGAGGAGGTTGTTTGGTAAGCCAGCCCAGTTGACATATACTGGACATGACCGAACGATCTTTACTGGCGCAGTGAAACCAGCTTATTGAATAAAATACTCGCATTCCCCAAGACACATCTGACTTCACCGCTATAGAAGCGTTGTTGTCACCTCACACGAGCAATCCTCTCAAATGCACATATACAGCAACGCCGCCTAAATGGTTGCATTGAAAACACGACCTTCTACAAAGGGAAAAACATCCAAATGAAGCCACAAAATTTTTTCTGATTAACAAATGCAGACCAAGCTTACGTGATGCGGAAAGAAACTCCATTTAAACAGTGCTACCAGCAAACACGCAGCTGCCTAGGTAGACAAGGCTATTCACATGTTCGAGCTGTGTGCTTTCAAGGGTGAACAAGGAGGAGGCAAGAGTCAATCCTGGAGCAGTACCTTACACTGCGATGAGGCGAAGCACATTCTGTATTTAAATACCTCAACCACTTGACGGTTTAGAATGGTTTGCCTGATCTATGAGGCGTCACTAAGTAAGGCAACGTCATCTGCATAAGCTAAATCAGTCGGTCACTTGCCTGCTAGTAGCTGCAGACCAAAAGTTTGGTAATCTTCCAGTGCTCTTGACAGGACGACTTCAATTCAAAAATACAAGATAGAAGAAAACGGCAGCCGTCGTACACCGCTAATGACAGCGAGGACGAAGAAAGCTTGCCATAAACCTTCACTCTACCGAAGACGTGGAGATGGAGTGCAAATAGGATGAGAGTGCACTCTTTAGAAAGCAAAGACATAACACAGCACAGATGTTTAGGAATGCAACGACGGTTGGCCTCTGATCAAGTCGGCGGTGTTCGAGAATTTGGCGGAACATTAAGATTTGATCCACAAACCAATTATGATTCATGGATCGAAACTACACTAGGAAGCAGAGTGAATGATTGGAAGAAACTGAAATGGGACTGATGCCTCGGTGATTTGAGTATGAAGTGCAAGCACCCTCCTTGAAAATCGGAACTACAACTGACTCATCCAAGGAAGCTTGCTTTCCTACATGCTAGATTATAGAAAACAATGAGGTCAACTGGCTTGTGGTTGCTGCGCCGCCATACTTGAGCAGCTCCGGAAGTCCGTCTGAGTCGGCAGCCATGAAATGCCTCGAGTGTGAAATCGCAAGGCAAAGTTCCGCTTCACTAAGTGGGTCGAGTGAGACGACCCGACGGGCAGCTGAGTTTGCAGGGTATACAAGTGAACAGTGAGGGCCAACTGGAAAGAGAGTGAGAGTGCTCAGCCGATCAAACGATCATATGCGTTAGTTGATAATCGGCCGACCATCCGCTTCATAAATACTGACTGAAACCAAGTTTCCTGTGGCAAGTAGATCGAATGAGCTGCAAGAGCTTGCGAGTATAACCAGATAAGGCAGCAGCCTCCGTTTCTGAAGCACGCTGAGAGCACCAGGCTTCGCGATTACCGCGTAGGCTTTGTATGAGCTGCTGACTGACAGAACGGCGCATTCTATTATGATTGGATTCCGAGGGAATATTTCTGCAGCGGTCAAATCAACCCAGGGAGCGCAGGATGATCCAAACTTCATGGAAGGTTGATTAAGATCACAAACGAACTGTCCGGAAGAGGTCATAGTCCCCTGTATGAACGTTCAGTGTTCAATAACATTTCGCGGTGGATCGCAGCTAAGTGCATCGGCCAGTGAAGACTGATAGTTCAGCTGAACCGGGAACATAGATAGTCCATCTGAATCTACTTTGCAGTGCTTCTTTTTGGGGGACGCTCCGAAACTCATGCAGACGTTCGCACAGCCAAGAGCATAATCTAAGTGAAAAATGTGGACGGGATTGACTTCGATCCCGCACACTAGCTCGTCAGCTAAAACCGATTGCGACGTGATCAATCTGAGACCATGATAAAGTCGCTGAAGGGGGCACCAAGCAGCGGAACATCTCCTTGAACGTCTGAAGCTGGTGTTCAAGAGAAACGGAAGTTGGTCTTCATAGGATGTGAGCGGCTCTCAACGAGTGAATGGTGACCACCGAAGTGATTTTCATAGGGTTGATGCTCCGGATTTGCAAGTTCTGCTCAAGAGGTGGGGAAGTTCACGATAAAAGTCGCCCTTGACCGAATCACAACTGCGGTTAGTTAGAGCGTATGCTGAGATCTCAATTAAGTTTCGTCTATCGTTGTGGAGTTTATTGATCCTGCATGATCCCCGAAGCCGAAGTTCACACAGTCGGTTGCAAATCGGAAATTAGTCGAGCAGTGTGACCTAGGATTTGCCACTTGGCGTTCCACAAGATCCAGTCAAGCCTGCGGCATCTGGTTCTGTGTTATCAGATAGTCGTAGGTGGAATATGACCCCATGGTTGGTGGGGGATTACAACCAGGATTTTTCAATCAAGTTTGGGAAAGACAGTAAAAATCTATGGCGAGGGATTATAAGGTGCGCGTGGGACCAGCCTGTTACCAGATCTGCAGGACTGTAGGTACGTTGAAGCATGCCAGGCGAAACGTAGGTATATGGTAAGCTTTCTCCGTCCTTCTCTACCAATTGAGGTACACGAAAGGAGTGCCTCTTCAAATTTGCGATTAAGGATGTCCTATCGAAGGTTACCAACATTTTGGTCTGCAGCAACTATCAGGTAAACGAGCGGCCGACCTAGACTATACTGATGACCGCCTTAATTGGTAGCGACTCGCAGAGTATGCAAACTATTGCTTTTTTCATTGATTCATTGGTGTGTAGAGAGCAGGAGGGGAAACACTTATCAGTTCCATTATTTCCAGTTCAATTGCGAGGTTAATGCTTGTGTTTGCGAGTCGACTCGCCTCTGGCGATCGTCGCCTTTGCAACCGGAGCAGCGGGAACCCGCGGTACTCACCAGATGAAAATCTAGCAGACGCTTAAAATGTCCCACAGTCTGTGCATCAACTACGTTCTCTGGTAAGCTGTTCCAATCGTTCCCCACCCGGGTAGATATGACAACACCAGACTGGACGGAAAACATTCTTCGTTTGTGAAGCTTCCACTTGTAACTCCGTGTCGAGGCATCCAGTTTCAGTCGAGTCTTTGTAGATCCGTCCCAAGTTCTCCTCTTAGGATCCGTCTGGTGTAAATGAGATCCCCTCGATGGCGGCGATACTTAAGGGGGAACAAGTCAAGCTTCTGAAGTCGAAGAGGGTAGCTAGGTCGTGAAGCTCCGAGACGGATTCGGAGACACGGCTCTGAACATTTTCTAACAAGGCACATTCATATTTCGAGAGGGGATAGACAGCTGGTAGGCCATATTCCAGGATCGGGTAAACATGTAAAATGAACAAAGTTCTAAAGATTTCCGGCGAGAGTCAAGAGAACGATCTTCGTAAGGCACCCAGCAACCTGTTAGTAGCCGCGAGATTTTTTAATGCGTGCACTAACGTTCTGAGGTCCTTTGAAACGATAACTCCAAGATCTTTCTCGTGGGTGACCGCCTTGAGAAGATAACCCCCGATGTGATATACACCGAACGGAACCAAGTCCCAATGGGGAGAACGGTAGATTTGTCACGGTTAACAGGGAGTTCCCGCTTGACGGACCTATCATACAGCAGGTCAAGTGATGCTTGCAGCCTGCCAGCGTCATCAAAGCTGCATTCTTCTGACCATAGTTTAAGGTCATCTGCAAAGATTAGGCAGTCAGCTTGAAGTGCCGCAGGAGGCCATTAATGTAGAGTTTGGAAAGTCCAAGCCCGAGGACGGAGACTTGGAGAACGCCGCTAGTCATAGGCACAGGGGCAGAGAAGGTCTGGTTCATTTTTGTTCAAATGGTCCGAGCTAGGAGAAAGTCTGTTATTCAAAATAAAACATTTTCACTGACTCCAATCCCTGGAGTTTAAGCAGCAGTCGTTTGTGTGGAACTATATATAATGCCTTGTTGAAGTCGATGTAGACAACATCTAGGTGTCGCATCTCGTCCAATGCACTGGCCTATGCTTCTATAGCAACAAGAAAATTAGTTATGCAAAACAGTGGTCTGCGGAATCCATGCTGAGCGGCAGAAATAACGCAAGTACTTTGGCAGTGAATGTGCAGGGCAGACTTCAGAATTCTTTCCATGATCTTGCAAACGACAGACGTCAGGAATATCGTCCAGTAGTTCACAGGATCATGCCGGTGACCTCCGTCATGTTTCGGCATTACTGTCTACTTTCTAGACAGATGATAAGCGGTCATCCGTGAGCGAGCGACGGAACAGTTGTAACACTGGCTCAGCTTTGTATTCAGCTGTCACTTGAGAAATAGTGGGTGAAGTTCATTGGGACCTAGGGCGGAATCCGGGTTCAATTGGAGAAGTTTCAATACTATCTCAAGAGTGATTTCGACTTGCTCCAGCAGCGGACAGCGCGCTGTCAGATCATCAGTGGGTAGCAAGGACTCTACTGAGTAGACCGATGAGTACTGGGTGGCTAGTAAGCGAGCTTTTTAATCATCGCCATAGAGAACAGCGTCTAGATCGTGAGGAGTTAGGTCAGGAATGCCACTTCCTGCCTTGGTGTTTCGCTTTTGATACGAGAAGAGTTTCTTAGGACAGCTGCGGGATTGAACAACCAGTCTATGTTCGTATTGACCCCGTTTCTGGCGTTCCCTCAGCGTACACTGGTTTCTGACTGTTTGGTACTTCAGTTAGTCAGATGTAGATTATGTAGAATTGATACCACAGTTTTCTTCGTCTGTTCATCAGGGATCTTAGCTCGCGATCAATTCAAGGAGGACCTTTAGGGAAAGGCCTACCTTTGGAGGTGGGGGCGACTCTCGATGATCGACATCAACATTGAATGGAGTAGGTTCCATGCATCGTCAAGCTCCGGGGAGTGGGCTATACTCCAGTCTGTAGTGCTTGCCACTTCTTGTAGCTTGAATGGAAGAACACGCCAGAAATTACGACGATATGCCCCGTGGCCATGTATGACGAGATGGTGTGTCCACAAAAAGGAACATGTGCAGTTGTCGCTTTGGCTAAGTGGATGGATGGTCTTCAGGCCATTGACGTCGGAGAGCGCATGGATGAGCATTAGATCAAGAATGTGAGGTGTCTGACCAGGGAATATCCGTGTCACCGTTTTGACATGCTGAATCAGGATGAAGTCATGGAGAACTCCGAGTAGGCCCGCTTCGAATGAATTCTTGGGGAGATCACAGTGAAAAAGATCCCAGTCGATGCTGGGTGCACTGAAGTCATTCACCAGCAGACAATTTCTACCTCGAACATTAGTTTTTACCGATTGTAATAGACGAGTACCTGTTCCCGATGGAGCTCTGCATGTCACACCAATCGTGAACAGTTGGTAGCCACCGTTGATTCTGCCCCACAGCGCTTCTGAAACGCCATCACAATCGCAGACAACCTCAAGGACGTGAACCTTGAGGTAAGCCTTCAAGTAGAGTATGACACCACCTCCAGCTCGCCCACTGATACGTGGTCAGCTCGATAGAGTTGATATCCTGAAATGCTAATTTCTGCATCTAAAATTTCTGGAAACAACCAAGTCTCAGTGAAATTCAACAGTTCTGGCTGATGCCCAGAAAGAAGCAGAGGAGTCTAGTCCAGTTTGTCCTTGAGGTTACGTACATTGGCAAATATTACTCGCAATCCGCATGGGGGCTGGGTAACAAGAAGATTGGCTTCCAACGGGCTCATCATCATCACCATCATGGTTAGTACACGTTAGTTGAGGGTGAGAAACACCACAGCTAATGTACCGCAATACAAAAAGATAAGTACAAAGTACACAAATTACACTACAAAAATAGGATGTTAAATAATATATTATGCGTTTTGCATGAGATCCGGATTCGAGGGGAACCTAAAGGGAGGGAGATGGACAAGGAAATTTACAACACAAACGCCAGTGGGGCCGGCTCTTCGCCATATCAGCAAGTGTGTCCAACCAAACGTGTTCATCATCCTTAGGGCCCCAGCCAGGCAGTCGGGATGCACCAACCCAACGGGCTCTTGGGATGTTGCGTAACACCCGAAAATCCATAATATGTAGATCAGTTCCGCCGTTCGCTCGGCGGATGCGCAGTTCGTTGGCTTGTTTCATTATGATTCGATCTTAGGAAGAAGCGTCTTTCAAGACATAGTATGCTTCATCTTTTAAGCGTGAGGTTCGTCTAAGAATGCGAGGACATTCTTCTTTATCCTGGCAGACGATTTTAAGGGGACGAGTTTTGGATGGATCATCATGCTTTCTGCCAAGGCGAAGAGCAGACATGAGACTGATACCCTGTTCGCCTTCGTCAAATAGGCAGGATACCATCCGTTTAAGAAAAGTTTGGTCATCGAGAACGCCCTCAGCCGAAGTCTCTACATCGGATTCGGGAAAATTTATAACTATTTGGCAGCGGTCACCGGATGCTCTGTTACCTCCAAGGGTTTCAGGCTTTAGTGGGACCGGATTTTCTTTTATCAAACTTTCCAGTCGAACAACCTTATCTAAAAGCAGTTACAACTGAGTTGGTATGGACACGAGTTGTTTTAGGTTTTGAGGCTGTCTTTTTCTTAGCTCCCTTCGGAACATGGTCGGCGTCAGATGCCACAGCAGCATTCGTGGTCGCCACAGCCGCATAGGTCATCATCTTGACTTGAGTCCCAGCAGCTTTCTTATCGTAGTGGTAGCTTGAGGTAGAGTTTCGGCCGATGAAGTGGAGGAGCCACGCCATCGATTTTGAGCAGCGGTAGCAGATAACTGAGAATGACCACGAAGTAGAAGATGCAACAATTTCATCCGGAACGGGGTCCGATCGCATCAGCGTCAATCGCAAGATACGTGAAGTGAGATTAGCTAAAACAGATTTGTTGTTCACCAAATTTCGACAGACATCAAAGTCGCATCGACAGTGTAACAACATGGTGCGACGGCCTGCGTACCTTATTGACCCATTGAACTATACTGGGTGATGCCTCCGGGCACCTTGAGAGATACTCCTACCAGATTGGTCAATGGTGAGAGGTCAGACAAACTCAGTCTCCTGGTCCTCCAGGTTGAGGGTTTGAAATGGGATGGCGTCCATTTCTATAAAACTAAATCATTGCCACCTTCTCGCTGCCTTGCGGATAGGCTTTTGAGCCAAAGGCTTTGGATGAGGACCCTAACCGTCCTCCTGTCTAGGTCTGGGCGCCCTGGCAGTATCTCAGTCCACATACAACCATGACATTTACTTCAAACATAAACTTCATCCTGCATCGGCCGTCACGCAGATTATCAAGGGTCGCCTTATCTGCTGCACACAGCAGGGCGGATAAGCGAAAACATGCTACTGCTGGCGTCTTCCTTCTTTATTTTCCACCTGTTCCTCTTACTCCCATCCCGATCCCCATTACTAACCTTCCTTCTATAATTCCCAGCTTAATTGACAGCAACCGAAGTGTCACTGGAGTAGAACCATTTGCAGCCACCATCTCACTGCATCTATCGGCAAAAGTCCCTTATAAGGCCACGCCATCCCGTTTCCATGGCGACATTCAACGTTCGCACTCTAAGACAAACAGGCCAACAGGCTGCACTCGCACGCACCTTGGATACACTGGGGATTGATGTGTCTTGCGTGTCCGAAACTAGGATCAATGACCCCAATGGGGTTGTTGAATTAACTGCACCCAGCTTATCCTCTCGTTATTGGTTGCACGCATCCGCAGACGCTGATGCAGCATTCACGGGTCAAGCTGGTGTAGGTATCATCCTAAGCTCGTTGGTTGATTGGATTCCCGGGAACTGCCGTCTATGTCAGCCCGTTTGGCGACATCAGCTAAGGTGGATTCATGAAATAATACAAAACGCTGTCTGTTCGTGATTTCCGGTTATGCATCCACCGACTGCAGTTGTAATGCTGTTAAGGACACATTCTATCACGAACTGAACGCCCTACTACGCAGTGCTACTAGTTCAAATATAGTACTTGCAGGGGATATGAACGCACAAGTAGGGTGTCTGAGCTCCTCAGAAGCTCAGCTGGGTGGTAATTGTGGGCTTAACTACTAACGGACTGACAACGGTGAGCGTCTGCTGCAACTGTGTGCGGAGCACCAGTTGTTTCTTAGTAGCACTGCTTTTAGACACAGTGGGCACCGAAGTGCCACTTGGCGTCCCCTGTAGCTGGCCAGCGATGGACCCAAATTGACGACATAGCCATAAGTTACCGATGGCGTGGTTCCATCCTGGATTGCCGCTCGTACTGGAGTACCTGTGTCGATTCTGATCATACCTTGGTACGCTGTCGTTTCTCCATGAAAATTACTAGAAGGCGCACCAAACCTCTCCTCCAATTGCCAACTGAGAAATTGTCTCAGCCCTCGGGCAGACAAGCCTATCAAGAAGCACTGCGTACCGAACTTTCGCTGTCTTGTTTTAATGACACTGAGCTTCAGTGGAGTAGGATCTCGGCCGCCATGCACGACGCAAGAACATCTGCTTGTGCACTATCCATCGTCACCGCACCAGTCACTGGATATCCGAGAGGTCGGTGAACCTGATGGAATCTAGAAGACACCTCCCGGCTGGCTCTGAACACAATGTGACCAGACGGGCTATTAGGCGTGAACTAAAGCAGAGCCTACGTGTTGACAATGAAGCCTAGTGGACCAGTAGGGCTCAAGAAATGGAGGAGGCAGGATCAGTAGGCAATTACCGCAAGCTCTTTAAGCTAATCTGCACCACTGGTCCCAGAAAACCAGGCGTCAGTGAGACAATCAGAGACAGCGCGGGTGCGCTGATACACAATAAGGAACGCCATATGGCTCGTTGGGCGGAACACTTTCAAGATCAGTTCAGCTGGCCCTTGCTCCCGGACCTCTTCCTACTCAGGTGATGCAGGACGAGCCATGGACGGTTAGTTTAGAGCCTCCGTCAGACGCCGAGGTCCGAAACGCGATCACAGCCCTCAATCGTTTTCGTGCTGCTGGCCCGGATTCCCTCCCACCTGCACTATTTAAGGATGGAGGTGAGGTCCTCTGCAAAGCACTAACCTCCCTATTCGAACGTATCTGGAAGGAAGTGTCCCGGCTAATTGAGGCGAATCGATTATAGTGGCAATATACAAGAAGGGCACTCGCACAGACTGTTCTAACCACAGGGGTATTAGCATAACGCCAGTTGTGACAAAATTACTGTCCGCGATTAACGTTCGTCGCCTCACTGCGGAACGGGAATCTCGGATTAGGGAAGAGCACGCAGGTTTCTGCCGTGAAAGTGACTGTATAGACCATATATTCACTTTGCGGCAGGTGCTAGAGCAGCGCCACGCATACCGCAGACCGACAATAGCTGTGTTCCTCGATTACAAGAGTGTGTTCGATTCAGTCGATCGATGCACTCTGTTTGAAATACTTGCGCGGAAAGGTGTTCCCACGAAATATGTGAACATCCTTCGTGCTCTATACTCGAACACTACAGGCCGCGTCAGCGTCTACGGTGGCCAATCGGATAGCTTTCCGACCACAAGTGGCAATCGTCAGGGTTGTCCGATTTCCCCATTTTTGTTCAATTTCGTCGTGGATTCGATCATGGAGTGTTCTCTTGCGGAATCTCACGATATAGGCGTTGAAGAGTTGCCTGGTGAAAGGTTAGTTGATCTAGATTATGCGGACGATATCGTCTTGCTTTTCGACGATTTTGCGGCGGCCCAATCAACCCTGAATAGCCTGTCCAGAGTGGTACCATTATTTGGTATGCACTTCGCACCTTCAAAGTGCAAAGTGTTGCTGCAGGACCAACAGCCACTTGATGACCCCTTGACGCTTGCTAAGGAGGAACTCGAGATGGTTGATCATTTCACTTATCTTGGCAGCTGCATCAGCAATGATGGGCGCATAGAAACTGACGTGAGCTCACGCATTGCAAAGGCCAGATCTGCCTTCTTGAACCTGCGGCATCTTTGGCGACAGAAGGGAGTTTCCCTCCGTCTGAAAGGCCGTGTATACAAGGCCACAGTGAGGGCCGTTCTGCTCTATGATAGTGAAACTTGGCCTCTTCGGTCTGAAGATCTGAGGCGCCTTCAAGTCTTTGGTCATCGTTGTCTGCGAAGCATTGCTGGTGTCGCATGGCCCAAGCGTGTCCGCAACGATGATGTGCGTAGACGAGTACTAGGTAGTGATAAACATGCTAGCTCCCTAGAACAACAGATAGCACTGAATAATTTGCGTTGGCTCGGGCACGTGCTACATATGCCTGGTCACCGCTTACCTAGGAGGGCCTTGTTCAGTCTACCAGGTGTAGAGTGACGCAAGGCTCGAGACGGACAGAAGTTGACTTGACAGCAAGAAATGAAGTCACTGGCGACCATACTCTGTGCCGTTTGTCCTTCTCGCCTTTCGGGCTAGAGTCCACGTGACTCACCTTGTGCTTGGCTCGGGGCTTTACATGACATGCCTCGCAACCGACACCAGTGGCGCGTCTGTTGCCGTCTCCTAATCGGATTGCCTGTTTAAAATGTGCTTGGTGCTGAGTTATCTGCGGGGTAATGGCTGATTATAACGCGTGACAGTGAAAGCCGCAAGGAAGCTGTCTCGCCGATGCCGTCTTATCTTTTTACGATAGCCAGCTGTTTGTGACGGTATGTTGTCTACGCAAGGTGTAGGCGTTTTGACCCTGAATGTTTGCTTAGGGCATTAAGGTTTTCAGGTAAGTCCTTCTCTCCCTCTTCTTATTCTTTATTTCATAGGTCCTCATGGTTGTATGGCAGCGAAGCATCAGTTCAAATGGCTGGTGTACTGCTGTTTGTGATGATGATGATGTGTGTTGTGTGTGTGTGTGTGTGTGTGTGTGTGGAGCTGCGTGTAGTCGGGGGGGCACAAATGACTCGGTGTACTGGCGTCAGTGTTTTTGGGTAGGGGGTAATGAAACAGGGGTGGGAGTATTCTGAGGGGAGGAAACTGTCTGAAGAGAAATTCATTGTATTGCGTGGGCAGGATACTGTCAGGTTGCCCAGTCCTAGACAGGAGAACGATTAGGGTTCTCAACAAAAGCCTTTGGTTAAAAAACCTGACCGCAAGGAAACTTTTAGGTATTGCGGCACAGTAGCTGAGGTGTTTCCCACCTCTAGCTAACGTGTATGGTGTGTATGTGTGTGAGGGGAGAAAACGGGGTCTGTACTATCGACTGTAGGTTCAAGGTAAGCTGGTTTGAGTTGGTCGATGCTCACAGATTCTTTTGAGCCTTTCTTGTTCAACACGAAACACTTGGGTTTCCGTGATAAGACCTGGTACGGACCTTGATAGGGTGGAGTTAAAGGACTTCGGATAGTGTCAACGCGGATGAAAACAAACGGACACTTGTGCAAATCGGGGTGGATTTGCTGCTTACGTATGTTAGGCCACGTAGACGTTGGTCGAATGGATCGAAAATGTTTGAGGCGTTCAGCGTACGAGAAGGGGTCTAGTTTTCCGGTGGTGCGAGAGTCCAGTACCATCTCACCAGGTAGTCTGAGGGTCTTGCCGAACACGAGTTCTGCAGGGCAACACCCAACGTCCTGTTTGATTGTACTGCGAATGCCAAGAATGATCGCACGGAGATGCTCAGACCAACGTGAGTCGGATGAACTAGCCATGGTGGCAGCTTTTAATTGTCGATGAAAGCGCTCGACGAGGGCATTGGCAGGGGGATAGTAGGCGGTTGTTCTTATGTGAGTACAGCCAAATAAACGACTCAGATCAAGGAATAGTGTGGAACTGTACTGAGTCCCTCTGACAATAGTGATGGCGGATGGAACACCAAACAGAGAAATCAAAGATTTGGCAAAAGGACGGGAAACAGATTCGGTAGAGGTATCCCGCAAAGGAACAGCTCGTGGCCAACAGGTAAAGCGGTTAACGCATGTTAGAAGATAAGTAAAACTGTTGGAAAGGAGGTAAAGAGCCAACAATATCTACGCGAACGTGTCTAAAATGTGTGTCAGGTAGTGAAAATGTACCTAGGATAGTGACTGTGTGACGATGAACTTTACTGGTTTGGCAACTAAGACAATGTTTAGTCTAATGTCTGAACGCATATTGTGCCAGAGGAAGCGGTCGGTAATGAGCTTTACGGTGGAGCGAATACTCGGGTGTGAAAGACCATGAAAATGATCAAACATGGCTCGACGAAATGATCGTGGGACAAAGGGTCTAGGCTTACTGGTTGAAAGGTCACAGTAGACTTATGTCTGAGTTAAGCACGGGCAACTGGGTAACTTTCAATGAGGGGTTTAATCGAAGTTGGACAAGATCAGGATTATTATTTTGAGCGGCCGCTATTCGCTCCAGGTCGATGACAATTGATTCGTATGAGCGCGGGATAATGCATCGGCAACAGCGTTGTTAGGACCGTCGATATAACGGACATCAACAGAGAACTGCGAAAGATAGTCCAGATGACGCGTTTCTCAGAGCGAGTAACGGTCCGAGGCAGAACGGAAAGCGTACACCAGTGGCTTGTGATCTGTCAATAATATGAAACGACGTTCTTCTAATAGGTGACGGAAATGTTTCACAGCCAAGTACATGGCGAGCAGTTCGCGACCAAAGGTACTGTACCTGATCTGAACAGGTTGTGGCTTTCGTGAGAATAAGGACAGTGATTGAAATTCGTTATCAACTAACTGTTGCAAAACTGCACCTACAGCGGACCTCGAAGCATCCGTCTTAAGGACAAGTGTAGCATCCTCAGTGGTGTTCAAGTGATGGATAGATGTGACCTTGCTTGACGGCCGTGAAAGCGACTTCAACTTCCGGGGTTATCGTTAACGTCTTTGAGTTTCATTTCAGTAAGTCGGTAAGCGGATGAAATAAACCGGCACAGTTGGAAATGAATCAGTCGTAGTAGTTGATGTACCGAGAAATCGGCGTAGGCTTCGGACAGATTGAGGCATCGGATAGTCAAGGATTGCTTGGGATTAATCCGGGAGAGGTTTAATACCTTCGCCATCGATCCTGTGACCGAGAAGTTCGACGGTGGTTTGACCAAATATGAATTTGTCCGGGTTGATGGTTATACCGTGGTTTTCGAAGCGTTCGAAAACCATTCGGAGGTGTGATAAATGCTCGTCAGGTGTGTCGCTTGCGATCAAGACATCGTCCATGTAAACGTAGACGAAATCAAGGCCATGGAGGACCTGATCCATAAAGCGTTGGAAAGACTGCTGCGTTTCGGAGGCCTAAAGGCAAACGAATAAATTCGTAAAGGCGAAATAGAGTGATCACAGCAGTTTTCGCGATGTCTTCCTCCGCCATTGGGGTTTGATGGTAAGCTCTGACTAGGTCGAGTTTGGTAAAGGGTGACTTTCCGGCTAGTCCAAGAGAGAAATCGTGGACATGGGGATAGGATACCTATCCGGAACAGTGACGTTGTTGAGAGCACGGTAGTGACCGCATGGTCGCTAATCACCTGAGAGTTTAGACACCAGATGGAGAGGTGATGCCCAGCAGC
The DNA here is from genome assembly GCA_944474145.2 of Dicrocoelium dendriticum. Classification (NCBI taxonomy): domain Eukaryota; kingdom Metazoa; phylum Platyhelminthes; class Trematoda; order Plagiorchiida; family Dicrocoeliidae; genus Dicrocoelium; species Dicrocoelium dendriticum. The sequence goes on from OX104065.1 coordinate 107,300,587, forward strand.
TGCTTGAAGGATGAAGGATGCCGAGGTCAAGCATGTGTTGGAATTCCTTTTTAGCTGCCTGAAGTTTGTCAGGGCGAAAGTGTCGGTTGTAACGATGTGATGGCGTACATCGTGTTTAGGGTCAGAAGTATCGTTACTTGCTTGAATTAGGGACGGAAATTGTCGGAGCAATGAACAGTACTGGGAGTCGTCAGGTCATCATCATCATTATACACGTCAACTAGAGATGGGAAACACCTCAACTACTGTGCCACAATACATAAATGGAAATGAAAATAAATACAACAGTTGCATGCCAGTTGAGCTACCAGCAACAGATAGGTATCGTTCCGGTAAGCTACCAGCCGGCTACTACGCAAAAAGAAAAATTATTATGTTTTAAGCCACGAAATGAGATCGAAGATGGAGGGGGAGGCTAAAAGGGATGGGGAGGGACAAAGAAACATAGCAGGAATGCCACTGAGGCCGGCTTATTGCCATGTCAGAAAGTGTATCCTGTCAAACGTGTTAATCGTCTTTTGGACCCCAACCAGGAAGCCGTGACGCTCCAACCGAGGCTCGCTCAGAAGTGAGGGCCTTCATTCCTCTGGACCAAGTCACCCTTGGCCACCCCATCTCTTCTTCCATCCACATCCCCAGTGAACAAACAACGCACGACGTGAAAGTCGGTGGGCTGGCATGCGCAACAAGTGGCTCAGCCATCGGAGCCTGGCGTGTGAAATAACGGTGCTGAGCGGTTCAGTTCCTTTTCCTGTGCCGTAAACAAGGCGTCGAACACGCTCGTTACTCACGCGGTGTTCCCACTAGATGTGAGCCAAACTGCGAAGGCATCGATTGTCGGACGTAACTAGCCTCTTTATGTCTGCCGATCTTAGGGGGCAGGTTTCGCAACCGTACAGTAGTCAGGTATGAGAATGCGAAGCCCAAGAGAATGGACGGAAGCAAGTTTGCAGGGTATGCTTAAAGACGTAGTATCCTCTCGTAATTTCCCACAACGTAGGTCAACCACAAGACCGAACTTGCTGAGAAAGTCGATTCCGTTGATGGACTCTTGAACATCGGCGATAATAAATATGAAAGGGAAGTAAGTAAGTAATTTCTGGCCGCAGGTCGCGATTTTAGTCTGATTAGCTGCCGTAAGCATTGGATCAGCTGGTTGCAGGGGGCGTTTTTCCAGAGAACGAGGGAGAACGCTGACTTCTGCATTAGTGTCAACCAAGAAGTGAAGTCTGGCTGTGGAATCAAATACGTATAACAGGCGACTAATGACCTGGCCTCCGACAGGCGCCGCCATTAATGGCTGGACATGTGGTTTCCCAACGTAGGAGATAAAAACGCTTTGGGGTGTTTACGCCCTGGATGGCAATTACGCACTGCGTCCCCGAAGCGGTGGTGATAATAACAACAGCGGTGAGACTGTCGTGTACAAGAGTTGCTAAGACGTCTGGGTCGAGAAATGGATGGTCACGAAAGAACGCGATCACGTCTGAGGTGGAACAAGGTGAGCTCTAAGTTAGAAAGTCTCCCGTTGATTGTATCAAGCAGCGTGGTTCCGGAGGGGTTGCCTGAGCTAGTCAAAGTGACGTGGGATATCGACGTTTTAATGAAGCGTTCGTGAAATTTATCCGCAGTTTCTGCCAGTTTGTCTCGAGGAAGACCGTCAGCGAGAACAGCCAAAAGAGCCGTCGTATTCACGGGAAGACAATTACTCCATAACTGACGGAAAACGGAATCATCCAGTATGGAAGAAGCGACGAGAGAATGCATGTGTCGGAGTAACTGAGACGGCGTTCTATCTCCAAGCTCAACGCCCGAGAGTAACTGCTGAAGCCGTGTCTCGTCTGAGGCTGTAGTGTGCTTTAATATGGATGCCTTAAGTTTATCATAGAGGGATTCTAGGGGCATAGGATCAAGAATATCGACGACCTCGGAGGCGATGTTGGACGGTAAGTGAGCAGTCACATATGAAAAGATTGTGGACTGAGATGTAATCTTACGAAAACGAAAAATAGCTACTACTTGAACGAACTAAACGCGTGGGCTAGAAACATCAAATGAAGGGAAAACGAGTCCAAGGGAATGTTCCGAGACATTAATGGCTCGCGCGTGATCAGACATTGTGAAGAAGAAAAAAATTACGCACAAAAAAGAATAAAAATGCGGCGTCACCGGTTATATGGAGGGACCAGTAAAGGAGAATACCCAGTCAGTCAGGTTGACCTCACCTATAGAATATCCTGATACCCTTTAGCGTCGGACGACCGTAGGTCGCGAGGTATGAGAAGTGTACGAGTACGTAGATTCCGATCGTGAATCAAGCAGGCAGCGATGCGCACAAGCACAACAATCCAGTGGTAACTAAGGGAAAAATTACGGAGAACGAGCTCGAAAACAATCGTTATATATATATATATATATATATATATATATATCTGTGCCCCATGCTGAGGCTGATGTCGCATTCATGATGCTTCTTCACCGCAGTCGGGCTAAACCAACTTACACTTCAAGTTCAAGTTCAATTTGGACAGGAACGGTAGGAGAATTCCTATGTGTGTTCCTTCTTCAATGCGTCGTTGGACCAGGATGGAGTTCGCGGGAGCGGTTTGGAGCCGAGAGGAGCCAAATCAATACACACGAATCACATAACGGTCAACCAATCAATGCCCACGCGGCCTGCACTAGCTGTCCCCACTGTACCGGCCACGTGAATAGAATAAAGGTTAAGAGAAGGGAACCAACAAAAACAAAATAATGGTAATTGTAGTACAGGAGAGAATGTGTGGTTAAGACAATAATAGTAATAGATGTGAGGAGCCAAGGAAATAGATGTAGAAGTTAAGAACTAAACGGAAAGGTCTGAAACTGTAACCAAAGGGCGTCGAGTCAATGTTCAAACTCCTTCACCGTTGGTGCTAACACTACTTCGCTGGGTAGTGCGTTCCATGCGTCGATGACCCTGCGTGACAACCGAACGTCAGCTCTAACGTGATCAGATCTAGGCTTATGCAACTTCAGAGGGTGACCACGAAGAGATGACATCTGAGCCGGCTGGAACAGTCCAGTTAGATCAGGCTCAATCTTGTTGGTCAATATACGGTAGGTAAGAATCTGGTCTCCCCGAAGGCGCCTATAGTGCAGCGAAAACATCTGCAACCTGAGCAGCCTATCGGGATACGAGAGATGCCTCAATCCTTGTACAATTTTCGTACCAACCCTCAGAACTCGTTCAAGTGTCATCTTATCGCGTACCAAGCATGGAGGACAGGCCTGCACGCAGTACTCCAAGTATGGCCTGACGAAGGCTGAGAACAATATAACGAACATTTCATTTGTTATAATGCCGAATGACCTGCGGATCATCCACAGCATTCGGAAACCCTTACGGGTAGCATTTGTCCAGTTCTCGCTGGATTTGAAGTCAGAGGATAACGAGATACCCAAGTCAGTTTGTTCAGTCACTTGACGCAAAACATTTCCGCCAAGTTGTGGGAGTGCTTGATCCTATGCGCAGGACCGAACACTTTGCAAGATTGACTGGCAGCTGCCACAATTCTGACCACTCCCAAAGCTTGTCCAGAGCTGTCTGTAAAGCCGTGGGCCCAACAGAACCGCACACTGTATTCCAAAATTTTAAGTCATCCGCAAACATAAGGGATGGTACCTTAAGCTTCTCAGGGAGGTCGTTGACATACAATGCAAACAGTAGAGGTCCGAGAACCGACCCCTGAGGAACACCACTCAGAACGGCTTGTCTGAAAGACAGCCCAGAACCCACTCGGACGCTCATCTGCCTTCCTTCCAGGAAAGCCGAAATCCACTTCAATACTTGGCCTGAAACGCCGTAGGACTCTAGTTTAAACAAAAGACGGCAATGCGGTACGGTGTCAAAGGCTTTAGAAAAGTCGATGAACAACACATCCGCTGCCTGTCCTTGGTCCATAGCCTCAGCCCAGCACTCTCGGGCTACCAACATGTTAGTCAAACAGGAGTGGCCTCTGCGGAAACCATGTTGAGACGGGTTGAGCAAACTGAACTTAGCTACGTGCTTTTCCAGAGCATCTCTTACAAGCTTCTCTAATACTTTCACCAGTACGCTTGTTAGGCTAACCGGTCTAGAATTTTCAGGTAAGTGCTTATCACCCTTTTTGAAAATAGGGCACACGATAGCATCTCTCCAGTCAGCAGGTAGGGAGCAGCTACGAAGAGACTTCTCAAAGATACACTTAATCGGTTTACACAGCAACCCAGCCAGCTCGTACAAAAGTTTGGGATGGAGGGCATCTATCCCGGCAGCTTTTGTGGGATTTAGGTCACGCTCTGCGTACTTGATAATCTTCTCCCAACTTACACACGTCGCTCATGCAAATTGTGGTAAACTTGCGTAATTTTATCGCGTGGTATGTTTTAAATAACTTTCGGACATTTTGTACTTATCGCGTATTCACATTTAACCACTTTCTTCCATATGCTCATTTAGCGAGTATTTGTCGTCATATGCGTTTAGTTTATTCGATATCGGCATTTCGAATGATTGGCTGTTGTTTGACATCCCAGGTGTGGCTGCGTTTCATGTGCATGTTGACAAGGTGCCTACCTGTCTATTACCCACTACCTCGTCCATCTGGCTCCAGGAGACAGTTGGTCGTTGCTGGAGGGGACGGGGTGCACGGTCCTGGTTGTCTTGCTAGGCTCGAAGAGTGGTTCCATGCACTCAGTGTGGAGCGGACTACGGTCCAGCCACCGCCTTGTGTGCGGTTGATTCCCCAAATACAGTGTGCTTGGGTTTGCCTGTAAAGGAGCGTGGGCCGGCTACGTTGATGAAACGTGGCTCCCATCCGCATGACTCCCGGTCTTTTTCCTTCGGGTTTACACTGAATATGAGGTGTGAGGATGGAGCTGTGGGTGGTACAGCGCAAGCCATTAATCCGCGATAAGGAAAAAGAATGATCACAAGTTACTCAAAAATGCTACAAACGCAACAAAATTACCGAAGGTAAGCGCAATTAGCGTAAGCAACGTGGCCAGCTAATAGAAGACTATCCAGAAAGGCAAAACAAACCTAAGAACTGGAATGAAATTTATGCAGCTTAAAGATACCTAGTTTAAGCGTAAGCTGGTTTAGCCCAACTGCGGTGAAGAAGCATCAAGAATGCAACATCAGCCTCAGCATGGGGCACACATAAATACATGGTTGGCGGCATCCGGTTTGTAGCGGCTTGACGAATGCTACACAAGAAAACCGTAGCCCGGTGAGACAGAAGACGGCGGGATATAAAGATTGTCTTGAGAAAATAGCTATGTACAATAGCTATGTGAATATAGCTTGAGGACAATGGGAGAGAGTGGTGAAGCAATGAGTAACACCACGTAGAAACGCAACAGCCGGCAACGCGCGGACAAGATGGGATACCCGGTTCAAAATTGCAGTCCAGTATATATAGGCTTGGGATGGGTGCAAAGTAAAACAAAATGTGCACAAGTCTGAGTGTGATGTTTGATGGGGTAAAATGTCATGGTCACTACACAGGCCTCCCCCTAGAAGGCCGAGGGACGAGGACTTCGATCGCTGTTGGCTTGCAAATGTATGAAGGCAGAATCACAGGAGTTCGGTTGTATTTGGATTATTTAATCTTCTTGTGGATTGGAATGCATCATCGGTGGGCCGCCCCAGCGGGCACACCGGACTACAAAAAAACTGGATAATCCAGAAAAAGGGCCGGTAGGACCTTTCACCGCTGCTGAAAGACGGTCCGCTTGGGAGAGGTCACTCCCCCCACCGCATTCCAATCCACTGCCACAACGAAGCTGAAATCCTGTTCGTACTGGCGAGCCGTGGGGGGCCAAAAACAACGAGCCAGGCACACGAGCAGCCAAAGCCAGGAAGGCGAGCCAGACAAACGACCAAGACGAGCCAAATTGAGCCAAGCAGACCACGATCCAAAGGCCAACGTGGGCGGGCGAGACGACAAAGCGTTGGGGGTAGACCAAAGCATCCAAACGACCAAACAATTGAGAAATAGCCAACCATGGAACGGACGGACCCAACGTGCCAGCCTCATGACTTTACCTGATAGATGGGGGGAAAAACTCGGGGAGACAGATTCAGATATTTACGGAAAAGTATAATACAAACGAGAGAAAATGAAAAAGACTCATGAGGTGTGGATGAATTCGACAAAATCAGAGAAACGAACAGGTTTACGAACTCTTCTACCGTGACTGGTATTAGTTTGAGGCGAATCGGGTGACTGGGATTGTGGTGGAGCTGTAAAGCGGGGCGTCGTAACAGGTGGCCCTGTAGATTGCGTTAAGGTCGATGACGAGTCGAGGGCATAAACTAAAGGTTTGTGGTCAATAAAGACGGTAAAGCTTCTGCCCTCTAGAAAAGGACGAAAATGACGGATGATACCAAGTTCGAGCATGTGCTCGAATTCCGCCTTAGCGGCTTTTAGCTTATCAGGGGCGAGACGTCGTGGCCGTGCAGAAACCGGTGGGCCACGGGTTCGTATATGGTGCGTAACGCCAGATGCGACCGGAAGAGTAGCGTCAGCTGAGCGGACGAGCTGCGGAAACTGGCTGAACAGATCTAAAAATTCCTTATCAGCTTCAGGCTGAATGCAAATGGGAGTGACAGAAACACAAGGTGTGCGAACTCCACATGTGAAAAGCTGGGTCTTTTGGTCAACGAGTTTGCGATGACGCGCATCGACGAGAAGATCGAAGTGTTGGAGGAAGTCGATACCCAATATAGCAAATGGAACGGCAGCGATGGTGAAAATCCATCGAAAGGGACGTCGTAGTCCGAGGTCAATGGTAAGGGAGCGTTGACCGAAGACTCGAATAGCAGTGCCGTTAGCGGCACTCAAGTTAGTTGTCTGTGGCTTAGTCGCGTCGCCTGGAACCGGTGGGATCACGCTAACTTCCGCCCCGGTATCAACCAGGAACATGATCCCGGTGTTCCTATCAACGATTTTGAATAGGCGACTTGGACGACTTCGGCCGACGGCGTTCGTCGCCAATACGTGTCGGCCTGTCCTTTTTCTCGTTACGGGAAATGAGCATGGTTTTATACAATTTCTAGCGGAACTTCCAAAACGTGCGTGATAACGGCAAATTGGGCGTCGTGTTCGTCTTCCAGATGGGCTAGGGGAACGGGATGGAGAATCCCGTTGGTGCCGATGTAACTTTAAGCTTTGAACTTCTTGCCGTAGCGCGGCTATCTCTGTTAAGAGCTCACCAGTGGAAGGTGGAGTAGTGGTGTCGATGGTTTGGACCGAAGGGTCAACAGTGAAATCTACGTCAGTTGAGCGAAGAGAACTAGACGACGGACACGGTGGTCCGGTGAAGCGATCCATCATATCATCAGCAATATCTGCAACTTCTGACAAAGGCTGCGATTTCGCAAGCGATAGCATAGCTTGTACATTTTCAGGCAAACGCTGAAGCCATAACTCTCGAAGCAGCGACTCGTCCATATGCAGTCCTTGAAGAAGACCACGCATCTCTAGCAATAGCGCGGATGGCTTACTAGAACCTAGTTGTAGACCAGTAAAAAGTTTATGCAAGCGGGACTCCTCGGAGGGAGTAACACGCTTTATTACAGCGTTCTTGAGCAAAGTATAACGGTCGGGAGGACAAGATGTAATAATAAGATCGCGTAGCGATATAGAAATATCAGTCGGCAGGCGTGTGAGCAAGTGGTTAAACTTTGCAGAATCGCTAGTGACATGCTTAGACGTAAACTCAGCTTCTAAAATCATGAACCATAAAACGGGATCTTTTTCAATAAATGGTGGAACTACCAGAGATACCGCTTGCACACACTGTGAGTCCTCACACTTTTTAGAAACTGAGGCCATGATTTGCGTGAAAAAACCAAAGAAACGGAACGAACTCACCGGAATGCGATTACTCACAGTCTGTGTGTATCTCTCTCTTTTCCTCCTCCTCCGTTTTTGTTGTTGAGAGAGAGAT
>OX104065.1:107308989-107603024 GCA_944474145.2 Dicrocoelium dendriticum
CATTAAGCGTTATAAAGCCCCCGGCCCTGATGGTCTTCCTCCGGCTCTATTTAAAGATGGTGGCGTATCGCTGGTTCGAGAACTCACCGTTTTGTTCTCGGAAACTTGGTCGAAAGAGAAAGTTCCGTCATCTTGGGGTGAATCGATAGTCGTCCCTATCTTCAAAAAGGGCCTGCGCACAATCTGCTCCAACTACAGAGGAATAAGTTTAGTCCCCGTCGTTTGCAAGCTGCTGGTGTCCATCATACTTCGCAGGCTATCCCCAACACGCGAATCGTTGCAACGAGAAGAACAAGCTGGGTTTCGCCTGGTCGCGGCTGCATCGATCAAATCTTCACACTTCGCCAGATCCTCGAGCTCCGCCATGTGTATCAGAGGCCAACGATTGCTGTGTTCCTGGATATCCGTGCAGCCTTCGATTCTGTCGATCGTACAGTACTGTGGCAGTGCCTATCTGAGGAACGGTGTCCCCGAGAAGTTCGTCTCCATACTGCGCGCTCTATACAGTCTGACCTCGGGCAGGGTTAGGGCTTATGGCAAGCTTTCGCCTACCTTTGTGGTCTCCAGTGGAGTTCGACAAGGATGCCCTATCTCTCCGTTCCTATTCAACTTTGCCATTGAGGATGTCTTGAAGAACGCTCTAGGCGATTCGTTGAACGCTGGCGTTGAGCTCCCCCAGGTAGTCGAGTTGTTGATTTGGATTATGCTGATGATATCGTCTTGCTGGGTGACGATCCACACGTCGTCCAACTTGCATTAAACCGCTTGGCGATTGAAGCATCAAAGTACGGTATGTACTTTTCGCCATCCAAATGCCAGGCTCTTCTTCAAGACTGGCAGGTGCCTCTGCCTGCACTCACGCTTGCTGGTGAGACACTGGAGGTTGTGGAGAGCTTTGTCTACTTGGGAAGTTGCATCACTGCTGGCGGGGCTGTTGGAGACGAGATTTCGATGCGCATCTCGAGAGCAGGCCTCGCTTTTTCTAGGCTGAGGCATTTGTGGCGTCGCCACGACATTCGTCTCTCCATCAAAGGGCGGGTCTATTGTGCAACTGTTCGTGCTGTACTGTTGTACGGATGCGAGACCTGGCCCATTCGTAAAGATGACTTGCGCAGGCTATCCGTCTTCGAGCACCGCTGTCTGCGGTCCATTGCCCGTGTGTGGTGGCAGCACCACGTAACCGATAGCTGGAAGCTAAAAATAGGGCACCCGGAGTGAGCTAGCTAGGGAGAATGTCGTTGGCGTCGAGAGCGTAGACGGAGCGTCGTTCGCAGTCGAGCCGCGCGCCAAAGGCGGAGAGGGCGTTCGTGTTTCCAACAAACGGGAACAACGTTCCAACAGGCAAACCGCCTAGTTCCCTAATACATAAGAAAGCTATAATTTGAATGTATTTTAGAATAGTTTACACAGTCATACGGGGGAATCTGCAGGTCGCTACAAACTTCCTCACGTGACTCATCAGGTTGATCTAGGTGTCGTCCACTGTACCACACTACACTCTGGCGACAACTGGAAGAAGGCGGCTAGTAAAGAGTTCCGGATGTTGTGGTTTATCCGTCGTTCTTTTGTGATCCTAACCGATGATGTGTTTGTGAAGCTTTTCTCAGCGTTTTTTCGACCCCACCTAGAATATTGAGTCCAGGCCTGTCCACCATGTCTTGTCCGGGACAAAATGGCACTAGAAAGGGTGTTGCGTGTCGGTACTAGGTTGGTCAAGGGATTACGAGGGCAAACGTACCCCGAACGCCTACTTAGTTTGTGGATGCACTCAATGCACTATCGAAGGATTAGAGGGGACCTAATCCTAACCTACCGTATTATGACTGGGAAGGTTGGCCCCGATTTGTCCATACTATTTAGTGCTGCTAGATTATCTGGTCTTCGCGGGCATTGTATGAAACTGGACAAACCGCTGTCCGATCGAGTTAGAGCGGAGACACGGTTCTCACGTCGAGTCATCGAGCGCTGGAACCTGCTTCCAGAGCATGTTGTCAAGGAATCTACGGTTAAGGGGTTTGAGCGTCAACTAGACGCTCTTGGTTGGCAACACGAAACCTTCCCTTTTTCCTGACTAATTCCCATCTTCATACTTCGACTCTATTTTCTTTACTTTTCCTCGCCATTGGTATTATTCTCTTCTTTTAACTGATTTCCCCTACTCTCTTACCCTCGTTTTTTCTTCCTCTCTTACTTGCTTCACGCAACTGACATAGCTGGGACAGCTAATGTAAGGAACGTGGGCATTAAATTGGTGGACCAGGGTGTTTTTCGGGTGTTTTCTCTTAGGCCCATCAAGAAGTCGAAGCACCTTTATCAACTCCTGGATCGACGACCCGCTCAAGAAGGAACACTTACGGTATTCATCCTATCGTTCCAGTCCCACTTGAACTTGAACTAGTAATGAAATACGAGACTCTTAAAGAGGCTATTATTCAGCGAATCACGCCTTATTACAAGGTCCGTCTGCAGCAACTGTTTAGTGATCTGCAACTAGGATAGGATGCCCTCAGCCTTGTTGCGCGAAATGCAACAGCTCATCGGCACGTCGAACAAGTACCTAGGGATTTTCCACAAGCTGTGGATGCAACGCCTTCATGCAAGCACTCAGGCTATCCTTGCAGTAGCAAGTGACCTGCCCATTACAGCAATTGCAGATCTAGCAGACCGCGTCGTCGAACGGCACCAGCCAGAGACTGAAACCAGAGTACCTAAGCAGCTTTGTGCTAGCGCAACCACAACGGCAGGTGCGACTAGCCCGCCGTCGGCAATAGACGCATTATCATTGCAGATAGCGTCGCTTCAGTGCCAGATCGAGGAACTCACTTTAAACCGTAAGCACCGCAACCACTCTGGATCATCGCCCCGTCGCACAAAACCTGATGCCACCGGTTACTGCTTTTACCACTCGCGTTTCGGTAATAAAGCCCGTAAGTGCGTACAGCCGTGTAGCTACTCCGCTATAGATGATCCGCTATGCCGGGCTGTAATGGCCACGAACGTTGGCAAAGCCCGAATTCATCTCATCTACATTAAGGATTATGAGACCCAGATCTTAGTTGATACCCGGGCGGAAGTCAGCGTCATTCCCCCTGTACCAGGTGAACCTCTCGCTTCTTTGTCGACAAGCCTCACTGCCTCCAATGGCACGCCAATAGCCACCTACTATCATCGGTCGCTTACTCTGGACCTAGGTCTTCGGTGCACGTCCGCTGTTATACACCGTCCTCGTGGTATACTCATCCCGCACGCGACTGGTGGTGGTCGCGCGGCAGCGAAGCGCCGCTACGGCGTTCAGCTGACACGTACACACATATACACCGTCGCTGCAGTCCCCTTTCCCATCATCGGCATTGACTTTCTCAAGCATTTCGACCCCTTGGTCGATGCGAAACGCCAGATGATAGTCGATACTGCAACGAAACTCAGTGTACGTGGCACCACCGCCTATGTCACATCTATATCCCCGGTTTATGCATTTCCTCAGCCCTCACCAGACTACTCTAATCTCTTTTCTCAGTATCTCAAGCTCGTGGCAGCTCAAGTCACGCACCACATACGGACGAATGGCCCACCTGTGTCATGCCGTCCACGCCGACTATCGCACGAGAAACTAGAGGTAGCTAGGACGGAGTTTGAGCACATGCGCACATGAGCACAATTCGCCCTTCCGACAGCCCTTGGTCCTCACCACTGCAGATGGTCCTCAAGAAATCTGGTGACTGGTGCCGTTGCGGTGATTACTGCGCACTCAATCGCCTAACCGTCCCAGATAGGTATCCCATCCCACACATGCAGGACCTTACCGCATGCCTCACAGGTAAGCTTGCTGTCTTATCGATCTAGTTCGCACCTATCATCAGATACATGTAGAAGAAAATGACATTCCTAAAACAGCCGTCATCACTCTTTTCGGCTTGTTTGAATTTTTAAGAATGCCATTTGGACTGTGCAACGCTGCACATACCTTCCAAAGCTTCATCCACCATGTCACTCGTTGCCTAGACTTCGCTTATTCCTACCTCAATAATATTTTAGTCGCCAGTTCATCAGAACAAGAGTACCTCGAGCATCTTCGAACTCTCTTCCAGCGCTTGACCCAACACGGTGTCAAAGTCAACCCGACTACCTGCGAACTCGGAAAATCAACGTTAGAATTCCTAGGCCACCACGTTTCATCGTTTGGTATCGCAGTCTTTACTGATAAGATCCAGGCAATCAAGGACTTCCCAGCTCCGACTTCGTTCAAGCACCTCCGTCGATTTTGTGGTTTGGTCAACTACTATCGACGCTTCATTCCGCGCTACGCTCAGCTCATGCAGTCTCTGACCGACTTACTCAGAGGGAATACATGTAAGTTTGCTTTCCCTGGCACAGCACAGGCAGCCTTCGCCAAGCTCATGGATGCTTTCTCCAACATAGCCCTCGCTCATTCCGAATCGACTGCGCCCTTTTCTATTACGGCTGATGCCTCAGACGTCGCGGTAGGAGCCGTCCTCCAACAACACGTTGGTGGGCAATGGCAACCCCTGGGGTTTTTCTCCAAGCGCCTGCAGCCAGCGAAATCCAGCTACAGCACGTTTGGCAGAGAACTGCTTGCCATTTACCTAATGATTCGTCACTTCCAGCACACACTCGAAGGCCGCGCTTTCACCGTCTACACTGACTATAAGCCCCTCATCTTCACCTTCAACTCTGCCTCCGACAAATACCACTGGAAACAAGACACCTAGACTTTGTCACGCAGTTCACTGCTGACGTACGCCATGTCTCAGGTGTCGACAATCCCGTCGCCGACGCACTCTTACGAGTCAGCCTCACTCTCCAGCCTTTGCCTACCGTCGACCTTGCCGCCATGGCAGCGGCTCAGGCTCATGACGAAGACATACAACGCACTATGCAGTCCACTTCGCTACATGTGCAACCTGTTCCTCTCCAAACCACTGAGGGTACCAATCTGTGTGATACTTCCACAGATGGTCCTAAACCCCTCGTGCCCGTCTCTTTCAGGCGCATAGTCCTTGACGCACTGCATTCACTATCACATGCTAGTATCCGTTCATCTTTGAAAATGGTCCTCGAACGTTTCGTTTGGCCACGCGTAAACAAAGGTGTTCCTACGTGGGCTCGCGCCTGCCTTCAATGCCAGCGTGCCACAATAAATAGTCACAGCCGCAGTGCGCTTGGTTCATTTCCTGCCCCGGACTCTCGGTTCTCGAACGTACACTTAGACCTAGTGGGTCCTTTGCATCCGTCACGCGGATTGGTATACATTCGTACATGTGTCGACCGCTTCACCAAATGGCCAGAAGCCACTCCTGTAACACCCACACAGCCGAGACTGTTATCCGGGCCTTCTTGGACCTGTGGGTCTCGCACTACGGATGCCCATCCACCATTACAACTGGCCGAGGAACGCCTTTCGAATCTTCACAATTCGGTACGTTCTGCAACCTTTTAGGCGGTCGCCGGCTTCATACCTCAGCGTATCACCTAGCAGCCAACGGGTTAGTTGAACAGTTCCGTAGACAGCTTAAAGCCTCGTACTGCACCTCCTCCGACCTTAGCTGGAGCGAACACGTTTCGCTCGTACTCTTAGATATTCGCAGCAGCATCAAAGCGGACTTGCAATGTGCACCAGCAGAGCTGGTTTACGGCACAACACTCAAGTTACCAGGAGAATTCGTTTCACCTCCCGCATTGTTGGGTATGCCTCCGCCTAGATTTGTGTCCTCCCTAGCTCAACGCATGCATTCAATACGCCCAACTCCGCTCCTCCAGCAGACGAGATGTGCAAATGCACAGCGGACTCTCTACCTGCACTCACGTCTTCCTCCGCACCGACACAGTGCGGTGCCCTCTCCAACCTCCCTACACTGGCCCTTTCAGATTTCTGCAACGTACTCCGAAACATTTTACTTTAGACCAGAATGGTCACCGAACGACGGTGTCCATCGACCGCATCAAATTAGCTTTCTTTGATGAGCCACCTGCAACCCATCCTGATGCTATCACACAAGCACCGGCATCTGCGGTGACTTCCCCAGCACTGGATATCTCGAAACCCTTCATTCCATTTGATCCTCAACCTACCCCGCCTCAACCCCAAGCAACCGACCGACGCGGTAGACAGCTCAAACGTCCGGTCCGTTTTTCAGATTTTGTAAACGTTTGCTATTTCCATTAACACGTCATTTTCGTCTTTAGTGGTTATCGTGCGTTTTGTTCACAAACGTTTTGCAAAATCGACAAAAATCTCAAAGCATTTTGAAAATCTGGAAAGCGTATTTGCTTTTATCATGCATGCCATGTTCCCTCTCCGGCGTCAAGCCACTTCCCCGACCCTTGCCCACCCCTCTGAGTTCTACCTTCCAGAAACTTAACCGCCGGAACTGCCCAGGCAACCCTCGAGTGACTCGCCAATTGGCTCAACACAACCCCCGAGTGATTCGCCAGTCGACCCAAGGCCCCTTCCTCACCCAAGGAACAGACAGTCGCCCTCGGCCGCAGACAGCCACGAACGGATTGGTCCCCAAACGCCGCCTAGGCGTTGCCGACGAAGACGCCCGGATTTCTTCGTGGGACGAGGACTCCTGGATTTCTTCGTGGGACTAGGACCGTGGACTAAACTGCGGTGGGGGAGTGACACTTTCCAAGTGCACTGCCGGGTATGCAGCAAAGGAAAGGTTCTGTCAGACTTTTTTATGGACTAGCCAGTTTTTTTGCAGTCCGACCAGCCCGCCCCGAGGGCCCACCGATGCGGCACTCTGGTCCACACGATCATCAGCAATAATAACTAACAAAAGCCTGGACACAGCGAACTCTTTTACACACCCCACCTTGGAAGCCCTTACTCAAGCCCATGCAAATATTCGCATCCACCCTCACCTTCCATTTTCCTCCACTAACAGCTCCATCGAAGGCTTCCATCCTTCTGCCTTCTAGGGGGAGGCCCTTGTAGTGTACCGGAAAACAAGCTTTTTCAGTATTTTGTAACATTGGATTTTACGGTTGTTTTAACCTTCGAAACGTCCACTTGTTTTACTGACTGCACATCCGTTGACAACCCATTTTGGTGAGCACCTTGCTGCCCCTTTTTCACTCTGGTTGATTCGCTCCCTATTCTTGTAGCCTGCACAATATACGTTGGGTTCAGTCGCCTCCGACTTCTATACTGTCGTATTTGACACGTCTTACGTGTCCTTGCTTACCGACTAGTATCCCAGGCTCTGCCCAACACAGGGGCATCAGTCTCAATTACTAATGGCGCATTACTGTTGACAGCGATCAATGCTGCCTCGACTAGTTCGACCTTTAATGCTTCATACGCGTCCAAAACACTATTTGACAGTGGAAAAATTTTAATATGAACGAGCGGATGGATCTTGTCTGAAAAGTATAACTGGGAGTAGTAGGTAAACATCCCAGCTACTCTTTATTGTGACTTGCGATCCATTGGCGGAGGTAGCATTATTAGCGGCTTAAAGCGATCAGGGTGCGGTTTTACTGTGCCCAACGAAATTTTGTAATCAAGCAGGTGAATTTCCTTAGTCGCAAATATGCATTTTTACGGTTTAGGGTCATTCCATACTTTACGACGACGCACCAGAAGCTCTGAAGATTTGTGTCATGTTCTGCTAAGTCCGCTGCACATAGTAATATGGTCGGCCTAGACTAATGTTCCATTGAGATTTTCGTGGCGAATTAGTTCATCTGTAGTTCTTTGGATGCATGCAACACCGTTGGTTACTTCAAAGAGTATACAGCGGAACTGATATAAGTTATTGCACGCTTCCTATGCGGTATATTTCTTCTCCTCTTCCTTTATAGTGATTTGATGATAGGCTATCCAAGTCAAGAATGCTGAACGCCCTAAAATGGGATATTCTCACCGTCATGTCGTCTATATGCGGTAAAGGATAAGCATCCAGTTCCGTAAAGAGGTTTATGGTTTGGCTATAATCGATAACCTCTCGTTACTTTTCGCGTTCGTTTGTGGTGACAAGAACTTGTGCACGCCAAGGTGATTTCAAAGACTTGATTATGTCTTCTTTTAGCAGCCTATCGATCTCAGTTTGGATGGAATGTTCGTCTGCAGGATTGTCTCCGATGACTTGATGCGTACTAAAGTAAATGAGGAAGATAGGTAGCCGAACAAAGCTGAGGTAGGCAACTGAGCAGTTGAAAAGCCACATAAAGAGAACGGAGGACGAGTGCCATTGTTAGGTATCCCTACGGTTGTATGCAGCTGTAAGAAATTATGTCCTAATAAAATATCAGTGCACATAACCGGGTATTGAAAGCTTCACGTGTGGGTAAAACGCTCTTTTGTGTACGAGAGAAGCAAAATGGTGTCCTTTGGTATGACTAATAGGTTTGTGGAAACCAAAACAATTCTGCTGTGTGGTGTCAGCTTTGCCCAACGGTGTCTTGGTATAACAGTTTCACATACAAATCTCTCAGAGCTTCCTGGGTCGATTAGCGCCTTCAGCTTAATTCCATTTACAATGACATCTGTGATAGCCTTCGCAAGACGTGCGGGAGCAGCTGCATGGTGATAGAAGAAACAACGAACAGTGAGTCAGAAGCAGTATGTTTTTGGGTGTTTAAAGAACGACAAGCTTTCTGAGAATGTCCTTTTTCCTCACAAGACTTACATTTTGAGTCTCTAGCGGGACACTTTTGTTTAGAATGACGGTCGTAGCCGCAAAAATAGCATTTATCCGACAACTTTATTCGAGCGGTAGCCAAGGTGGCGTCCAGCGGTGAGCTGATGCGTGATTTTTCATGAGCAGCGGATTCATCAGCTATGGTGTTGCAAGGCACGATTGGAACCGATGAGACAAATGAATGAGACTGTTTCAGAGCTAAGTCTAAGCACTTGACCAAAGGTATTCTGTATTTTCAGGGTTTAATGCTCCAACAGTCTTTGTGTTATAGATTAGGATAATTACTAGCAAATGCATCGCGGATGTCATCACCGTGGTTCTGCTCAGCACTCACAGATTTACAATTACAATCTCTGGCGAGTGCTCGTGGTCTTTGTATGAATTGATCGAGATTTTCGTTAGATACTTGTTTGCAGTTAGCTAATAGGTGACGCGCGAACACTTCATTCTTCGGTTATACCCAGAATAATTGGAGAGTGCTGATTGCCGATTCGTACTAAGGACATCGAGAAATAACTGTATAAACAGCTGGAGAGAAAAATTGAAGGGGTCTTTAGCTTATCAAGTTTGTGTAAATGGATGAGGGCCAAGAAGTTGGTAAATGTAAAAAGCAGTGTTACAGTGATTCCGCTGCATCGGAAGCATTTCTGTCCGGGTCGCAGAAGCTGTTCCGTTATTATATCATTATACAGGCGTGTTAGTGCATTGTACCAAGCTTTTAGCGTGGCATCTTTTCGAAATCGCGTTCTTGCATTCATGTTAGCGAGGCTAAGAACGCTTTTTTGGCGTCGTTGACACTCACATTTGTCATGGGACGTTGGCTAATGGGACACCGGTTGGAAGCCCCGGGCATAAGCTACAGACAGTCAAATGAAAGTGGTCGAGAACCACCTTCTGTGCTGCCCTGATACGCGTCTGTAGGAAACCCCGATGATTTCTCTCCAAACCGAAACCGTCCAATCGGCAAGTTGTGATACCTGTCTAAGGAGGAGATCCTAACTACCACATGATCCGAAGCTTACGCCGTAATCAGTGCGGACAGATACAAAACACCACATGAAGCGGTCTACACTTATTGATCGCTAGCCGCTACATGGTGGTGACTTATTTCAGCAGCCTAACCACGATTACGGTGGTGGCGTAGACAGGCATTCTTCTAACTGGTATTCCGCAATCCCTTAGGTCTGAGAGTCACGCAGGCGCCGTAGCTAGGACAATGCACACCCTAAACTGAATCAGCAATGGCTACTAGGCGGTGGGACAATTTTGTGCGATTGTTATTGCGACGACCACGGGGGGACATTGTTCCCAGTGAAGTAGGTAGACCAACCTGAAGCTGAATAACGAATGTTCTATGAGTGGTTACTTCTATCACAGTTGATGACTAAACACAAACTAAGATGATGCCAAGTGTGGCGGTGACACGGCATTAGTGAGTGTTCGTTTGTCTCCACACTCACGGGCGACTTTGTTAACCAGTTATCGCTTCAGCGTCAACTGGTATGGCGTTATCTAAACGTCATAGGAAGGATGTGGAACCTATGTATTCATAGGATAATTAGGCTTTACTTCCATAGGTGTTGAGACGCTTTGACAAGTGGCTCTCCAAATAGTACCATTACAAGCATATTCAATGCAGATGGAACCTCTATTACGTCATGGACTGGAATGCTATCCTCACGGAATCGGGGAAACAAAAACTACCGTATTTATAAATGCCACATAATCCTGCAAAAAAGCGAAAAGTCCGATAATCAGCGGTGACGCACGCATTTTACTCTGGTAATTCGGGTGAGTACTTGGAACAGACAAACACTGTTGCTTCACCTACGGGCCTTCCTACAGCATGTTTGAAATTATTTACAAAGGCAACCGCGCCCAATACTCCTGCTATAGACCACTGTTTCAGCCAGTCTTAGAAGCAGTCATGTGTGCACGCCGTGACACACATTGTTATCGACTTGACAACTACTCAGAAACATTTTGTCATTAAAAAGTAGGTAATTCCGGAGACATTGTTGAAGGAGAAAAATTGCTCCAAACCTTATGCTTACAATGCGTATGCAGTGCTTGTTGGAGGGTCATATCAGGGTCGTAGGGTCACCTAGTAGTTCAAGCTTATCAGTCGCACGAAGTGAAGCGTAAATATCATGTTGAAATGCAGGATTGACATGCATCTTATAACCTTTAAATAACGGCAGATCCATGTGTACTGAGGCCGTAACTGCTTACCGAAATGGCCCACAGGTGTGGAGACGAACGAACACTCATCAACGTCGTGTCACCGCCACACTAGGAACCCTCCTACTTGGAACAATGGCTACAGATCCAATGATGCTCTTATCTACCCAGCGAACATGACCTTAGTATACAATGCGCCGACTACATCAGCAGTACGTAACTACACTATTCACATGAGTGTACGGCCAACTGAAACAACACAGCAAGGAACCTTTTAGCTGTAAATACTTTAAAAGTTTATTTGAGAGCAAGTCCTAGGTTTACCTCCTCCATATGAAGTACTGTATTGTTTGCCATCGTAATGAGGCTGGATGTTACCGTGGTGCGATGGTTTGTGTGCCTCAGTGATGCATTGAGCTATGTTGGGTGGTTCTTTTGCACCTTCAGAGCCACTCATATCAGATTGGTCAATGGTTAGAGGCCAGACAAACTCAGCCTCCTGGTCCTTCAGGTAGGGGTTTGGAATGAGGGTGACACCTTATTACTTAAATCGGACTCCTTGTAGCCCAACGCCAAACCCGCTGTCTTGCGGCAAAGTTTTTGAACCAAAGACTTTGGTTGAGAACCCTAATCCTCCTCCTGTCTAGGCCTGGGCAACCTGAAGGTATCCTGCCCACGCAATGCAATGAATCTTTTCAAACAATGTCCTGATACTCTGGCCACCGCAGAGGATAATAAACGGCGCCCGATCTACTGCATCGAGCAGGGTGGATAGGGGTTTAGCTACTACTGCTCAAGCCTTCCCGTCTTCTTATTCCCCCTCTTACGCTTTTTCTCCCTTATGGTCCCGTTCCAAATTCACTTTCATCCCCCAGTTTTCAACACCGATTCCTTGCCCTTCCCCATCATGCTTTGCTAGGCGTTTACCTTCTAGTTTCAACTCACATGCTAACACGGAGCGTCACTCTTGCCCTATCGACAAACCCATGTCTAGCCAAGCGGTGCACTCCAGTTCATCG
Organism: Dicrocoelium dendriticum; assembly: GCA_944474145.2. NCBI lineage: Eukaryota > Metazoa > Platyhelminthes > Trematoda > Plagiorchiida > Dicrocoeliidae > Dicrocoelium > Dicrocoelium dendriticum. The sequence continues at coordinate 107,320,856 of OX104065.1, forward strand.
GCTTCCATTTGGAACCCTCGATCCTCCTTCAGATTGGCCTGCCTCAATGTACGCACATTGCTACAAATCGGTCAACAGGCAGCACTTGCCCGAACATTTGAGACCCTCTCGATCGATATCTGCTGCTTATCGGGGACCCGCCTGCAAAACTCGAGCTCTGTGCTCACTCTGCGATCCCCTTCAGGTGACACCAGCAGTATTTTCTCATTGCGCCTACCTGGTGACGATGCAGCTTCGAGCATCGGCCAAGCTGGTGTTGGCATTGCTCTGAGTCCCCAGGCTGAAGCTGCTCTCTTTAATTGGATTCCAATCAGTATCCGGATGTGTGCGGTCCGATTGGCTGGCACGTTCAAAGCTACGAAGTTGCGCGGGACTAATAGGCGTCTATTCATCATCGCTGTCTAGGCGCCCACAAACTGTAGCGATGATTCGGTACAAAACGACTGCTACCGCCAACTGACCCAGCTCATTCGCCACAAAAAGCGCACGGACGCTGTTGTGCTGGCGGGGGTTCTGAACGCGCAAGTTGGAAAGTTGTCCACCGATAAAATGCGTCTGGGCTGTCAGCACTGTGTAGGCTCCCGCAATGATAACAGTGAGCGGTTACGTCATTTGTGTGAAGATGCCCGCTTATTTCTTGCGAGCACTAACTTCCGAGACAGCACTCGCCGGAAGGTGACTTGGCACCCACCAGCCTTGGACGCAAATCGATCACATTGCCATCAGTTACGGCTGGAGAGGCTACATCCAGAACTGTCGCTCGATTTGGAGCACATGTGTGGACACCGACCATGCACTTGTATGTGCTGGCATGCGGATGCGTTTTTTGCTGACGCCCACGACGACGCTGTGAGCGTATTGATACCAGCCAACTTACAAAGCCAGCTGTTCTAAATGCCTATCAAAGTACGCCGACATGCGAATTGAGTAAGCGCCCAGTGGAGACAATTGATGGCCACTGGTCGCATATTCATCAGTCCTTAATAGCAGCAGGGAATTCCTCATGTAGGAAGTCTAATCGCCAACATTGACATTGGGTCTCTTCGCAGTCTCTGGAACTTATCGATGCTCGCCAGCATATTCCAGCCGGAAGCGAACACAATGAAAGTCACAAAGAGCTCCGGATAAAACTCCGTGCTAGTCTGAAAAGAGGGAGCGCGAATCTTGGTGGTCTCTTTGTGCGTCAGAGATGGAAGTAGCCGCTGCCATTGGTAACCATCGAAAATTATTCCGTCTGATACGGGAAACGGGCAGCAGGAGACCTGGTGTTACTGAATTAATTTGTGACGAGAGTGGACAGCCTATCCACAATTTGTCAAAGCGTTTGGAGCCTATCTGTTGATCGTAATCGGTGTACTAGCACATTTCTCTGGTGTCTAGAGTGATGAGCCAGTCGAAGACATAATACTAGATTGGTCATGCTGCCAATCTGCCGTAAGTACGTTTCACTTCCACGCGAGCGAGATAACATCTAAGTGAGTAGTAATAAGAAGCGGATTGGTTGATTGTGTTGAGTGTGCAACGCATGCAGGCTGTTTGAAGAGAAGTTTTGAAAGCTTACGGGTGGACTGTACGGCTGCCTTTTTTGCGCGCTTGTCTATCTGGCCACTCGTGATATGGTATTCATAGTGTAATCATGCCACTGCGAGCAATCTGGAGAATCGATACATGTTCGATTTCGTTTAGGAAATGCATGTAATTGTTAAGGTAGTATGAGTTAATCAGAAACAATACAGTCATCATCATCGTTATACACGTTAGCTAGAGGTGGCAAGCACCTCAACTACTGTGCCGCAATACATAAAAGAAAAAGAAAATAAATGCAACAGTTGCATGCCAGCTGCGCTACCAGCAACGGATGGGCATCGTTCCGTTAAGCTACCAGCCAGCTACTAGGCAACAAGAATAATTATTATGTAAAATTATATTACGCTACGAAATAAGATAGCGGATGAGGGGAAGGCTAAAAGGGATGGGGATGGACGAAGAAACTCACAGAAGGAACGCCCACTGAAGTCGGCTCCTAGCCATGTCAGCAAGTATATCTAGCCAAACGTGTTCACCGTCTTTTGGACCCCAACCAGGGAGCCGTGACGCTCCAGCCGAAGCCAGGTCAGAAGTGAGGGCATTCATTCTTCTCGACCAAGTCATTGCTTGACCACCCCTCCTTCCATCCACACCCCCGGTGAGCAAACAACGCACGTCGCGGAAGTCGGTGGACTGGCATGCGCAACACGTGGCCGAGCCATCCGAGCCTGGTGCGTGAAATAACAGTGCTGAGCGGTTCATTTCCTTTTCCTGTGCCGGAAACAGGGCGTCGAACACGCTCGTTGCTCACGCGGTGTTCCCACCAGATGTAAGCTAAATTGCGAAGGCACCGGTGGTCGAACGTAATTAGCCTCTTTATGTCCGCTAATCTAAGGAGCCAGGTTTTACAACCGTACAGTAAGGTCGAACGTACCGCTGCGTTGTACACTCTACCCTTCAGGCCGATAGTAATGTCGCGGCTCCGCCATAGGTGGAGAAGGCTAGCAAAAGCACTTCGAGCTTTTGCTATACGGTTCGTGATCTCATCTTCAATCGCAAGGGCGCCGATACAACTTCTCAGGTAGTTGAATTTCTGAACGACTTCTAGCTGATCCCCACCTTGGTTCGGCACAAGAGGCGATCCTTGCCAATCCTCGTGGAAAGCTTTGCACTTCGATGGTGCAAAGCGAAGCCCGAAGCGGCTGACAGCCAGTGCTAATCTGTCCAGTGCAGCTTGGCACGTCTGGGAGCTGTCACAGATGAGGGCAATGTCGTCTGCATACTCCAAGTCAAGAAGTCGTTCTCCTGCGAGTAGCTCCACACCTAAGTCGTGTTCTGTGAAAGCAATTTCCATGACTTCGTCAGTAGTGAAGTTGAAGAAGAAAGGTGACAATGGGCATCCTTGTCTCACACCACAGGAGATATTGAAGAGCGCCGACAGCTTGCCGTAAGCCCTCACTCTGCCTGAGCTACGCGCGTATAATGCTCGGATAATATTTACATATTTCTCAGACACACCTTTTCTGAGTAGACAGTTCCAAAGGGCACATCGATCAACCGAATCGAAGTCACCCTTTATGTCGAGGAACACGACTACGGTGGACCGCTAATATATTTGACGGTGCCCCAACGACTGACGCAAGGAGAAGATGTGGTCGATGCAGCCACGACCCCGACGAAACCCGGCTTGCTCCTCACGGATCTGGCTTTCACGAACGCCAGTCAGTCTGTGAAGGATTACGGAGGCAAGTAATTTGGAGGCGATGGGGATCAGACTGATTCCTCTATGGTTGTCGCATTCCGAGCGCGAGCCTCCTTTGAAGATGGGAACAATAACGGAGCGGCTCCAGTAGGTTGGGACAGTTTCCTGCTCATACAGTTTCACTAATAATTCATGTAAAGCATCAACAAGAGCAGAGCCTCCGAATTTGAAGAGGGCTGGAGGAAGATCATTTAGTCACGCGGCTTTGTTCAAATTCAACAGCCCGATCTCACGTTTAACTTCTGAGCGAGAGGGTGGATCCAAAGCGACAGCCCACGGAGCAGGGCGATCAGTGGCCGGTGAGGAATCGAACAATTCTGACCGATAAATTGCTTTTCAAAATCCTCAACCCAACGCTCTAAATGTTTTGACAAATTGTGGATAGGCTGTCCACTCTCGTCACAAATTGTTTCACTAACACCAGGTCTCCTGCTGCCCGTTTCCCGTATCAGACGGAATAACTTTCGATGGTTACCAAGGGCAGCGGCTACTTCCATCTCTGACGCACGAAGAGACCACCAAGATTCGCGGTCTCTCTTCAGGCTAGCACGGAGTTTTATCCGGAGCTCTTTGCGAGTTTCATTGTGTTCGCTTCCAGCTGGAATATGCCGGCGAGCATCGATAAGTTCCAGAGACTGCGAAGAGACCCAATGTCCATGTTGGCGATTAGACTTACCACATGAGGATTTTCCTGCTGCTAGTAAGGTCTGGTGAATATGCGACCAGTGACCATCAATTGTCTCCAGTGAGCGCTTACTCAATTCGCATGTCAGCGTACTTTGATAGGCATTCAGAACAGCTGGCTTTGTCAGTTGGCTGGTGTCAATACGCTCACAGCGTCGTCGTGGGCGTCCGCCAAAACGCATCCGCATGTCAGCACATACAAGTGCATGGTCGGTGTCCACACATGTGCTCCAAATCGAGCGACAGTTCTGGATGTAGCCTCTCCAGCGGTAACTGATTGCAATGTGATCGATTTGCGTCCAAGGCTGGTTCGAGGCTGGTGGGCGCCAAGTCACCTTCCGGCGAGTGCTGTGTCGGAAGTTAGTGCTCGCAAGAAATAAGCGGGCATCTTCACACAAATGAAGTAACCGCTCACCGTTATCATTGCGGGAGCCTACACCGTGCTGACCGCCCAGATGCATTTCATCAGTGGACAACTTTCCAACTTGTGCGTTCAGATCCCCCGCCAGCACAACAGTGTCCGTTCTTTTGTGGCGAAAAAGCTGGGTCAGTTGGCGGTAGAAGTCGTTTTTTACCGAATCATCGCTACAGTTTGTGGGCGCGTAGGCAGCGATGATGAATAGACACCTATTAGTCCCGCGCGACTTCGAAGCTTTGAACGAGCCAGCCAATCGGACCGCACACATCCGGATACTGATTGGAATCCAATCAACCAGAGCAGCTTCAGCCTGGGGACTCAGAGCAATGCCAACACCAGCTTGGCCGGTGCTCGAAGCTGCATCGTCACCAGGTAGGCGCAATGAGAAAATACTGCTGGTGTCACCTGAAGGGGATCGCAGAGTGAGCACAGAGCTCGAGTTTTGCAGGCGGGTCTCCGATAAGCAGCAGATATCGATCGAGAGGGTCTCTAATGTTCGGGCAAGTGCTGCCTGTTGACCGATTTGTAGCAATGTGCGTACATTGAGGCATGCCAATCTGAAGGAGGATCGAGGGTTCCAAATGGAAGCCGATGAACTGGAGTGGACCGCTTGGTTAGACATGGGCTTGTCGATAGGGCAAGAGTGACGCTCCGCGTTAGCATGTGAGTTGAAACTAGAAGGTAAACGCCTAGCAAAGCATTTTGGGGGAGGGCCAGGAATCGGGTTTTGATAACAGGGAGAATACAAGTGAATTCGGAACAGGACCATAAGGGAGAAAAAGCGTAAGAGGGGGAATAAGAAGACGGGAAGGCTTGAGCAGTAGCATCCAAACCCCTATCCACCCTGCTCGATGCAGCAGATAGGGCGCCTCTGCGGTGGCCAGAGTATCAGGAAATTGTTTGAAAAGAGATTCATTGCATTGCGTGGGCAGGATACTTTCAGGTTGCCCAGGCCTAGACAGGAGAACGATTAGGGTTCTCAACCAAAGCCTTTGGTTCAAAAACTTTGCCGCAAGGCAGCGGGGTTTGACGTTGGGCTACAAGGAGTCCGATTTAAGGAATAAGGTGTCACCCTCATTCCAAACCCCTACCTGAAGGACCAGGAGGCTGAGTTTGTCTGGCCTCTAACCATTGACCAATCTGGTATGAGTGGCTCTGAAGGTGCAAAAGCACCACCCAGCATAGCTCAATGGATCACTGAGGCACACAAACCATCGCACCACGGTAACATCCGGCCTCATTGCGATGGCAAACAATACAGTACTTCGTATGAAGGAGGTAAAGCTAGGACTTGTTCTCAAATAGAACTTTTAAAGCCTTTACAGCTACAAGGTTCCTGTGCTGTGTTGTTTCAGTTGGCCGTACACTCATGTGAATAGTGTAGTTACGTACTGCTGATGTAGTCGGCGCATTGTATACTAAGGTCATGTTCGCTGGGTAGATAAGAGCATCATTGGATCTGTAGCCATTGTTCCAACTAGGAGGGTTCCTAGTGTGGCGGTGACACGACGTTGGTGAGTGTTCGTTCGTCTCCACACCTGTGGGCCACTTCGGTAAGCAGTTACGGCATCAGTACAGGTGGATCTGCTGTTATCTAAAGGTCATAAGATGCATGTCAATCTTGCGTTTCAACATGATATTTACGCTTCACTTCGTGCGATTGATAAGCTTGAACTACCAGGTGACCCTACGGCCCTGATATGACCCTCCAACAAGCACTGCATACGCATTGTAAGCATAAGGTTTGGTGCTATTTTCCTCCTCCAACAATACCTCCGGAATGACCTACTTTTCAATAACAAAATGTTTCTGAGTAGTTGTCAAGTCGATAACAATGTGTGTCATGGCGTGCACACATGACTGCTTCTAAGACTGGCTGAAACAGTGGTCTATAGCAGGAGTAGTGGGCGCGGTTGCCTTTGTAAATGATTGCAAACATGCTGTAGGAACGCCCGTGGGTGAGGCAACAGTGTTTGTCTGTTCCAAGTACTCACCAGAATTACCAGAGTAAAATGCGTGCGCCGCCGCTGATTATCGGCCTTTGCGTTTTTTTGCAGGACTATGTGGCATTTATAAATACGGTAGTCTTTGTATCCCCGATTCCATGAGGATAGCATTCCAGTCCATGGACGTAATATGGAGGTTCCATCTGCATTGAATATGCTTGTAATGGTACTATTTGGAGAGCCACTTGTCAAAGCGTCTCAACACCTATGGAAGTAAAGCCTAATTATCCTATGAATACATAGGTTCCGCATCCTTCCTATGACCTTTAAATAACGCCATACCAGTTGACGCTGAAGCGATAACTGATTAACAAAGTCGCCCGTGAGTGTGGAGACAAACGAACACTCACTAATGCCGTGTCACCGCCACACTTGGCATCATCTTAGTTTGTGTTTAGTCATCAACTGTGATAGAAGTAACCACTCATAGAACATTCGTTATTCAGCTTCAGGTTGGTCTACCTACTTCACTGGGAACAATGTCCCCCCATGGTCGTCGCAATAACAATCGCACAAAATTGTCCCACCGCCTAGTAGCCATTGCTGATTCAGCTTAGGGTGTGCATTGTCCTAGCTACGGCGCCTGCCTGACTCTCTCAGACCTAAGGGATTGCGGAATACCAGTTAGAAGAATGCCTGTCTATGCCACCATCGTAATCATGGTTAGGCTGCTGAAATAAGTCACCACCATGTAGCGGCTAGCGATCAATAAGTATAGACCGCTTCATGTGGTGGTTTGTATGTCTGTCCGCACTGATTACGGCGTAAGCTTCGGATCATGTGGTAGTTAGGATCTCCTCCTTAGACATTCATCACAACTTGCCGATTGGACGGTTTCAGTTTGGAGAGAAATCATCGGAGTTTCCTTCAGACGCGCATCAGGGCAGTACAGAAGGTGGTTCTCGACCACTTTCATTTGACTGTCTGTCGCTTATGCCCGGGGCTTCCAACCGGTGTCCTATTGGCTAACGTCGCATGACCAACGAGAGTGTCAACGATGCCAAAACAGCGTTCTTAGCCTCGCTAACTTGAACGCAAGCACGCGATTTCGAAAATGTGCCACGCTAAAAGCTTGGTACAATGCACTAACACGCCTGTAAAATGGTGTAGATGGTTTAATTTGTGAGATTGATTAGCGTTTACCAACTTGATTGAATGTGTTTCATTGAGAAGACGTAGGCCTGAGGGTTGGGCTTTACTTATCTAGAAACCTCGGTATGCAAGCTACAATAGCACAAACGATAGGTTATAACCGCAATATATAGTGACGACAGTTTACAATAGCATAAAAGTAATAACAACGTAAGAATGTAGATTCACATCAAGCCTACACCGTGTTGACCGCTCCGATGCAACTCATCATTGGAGAGTTTTCCAACTAGGGATTTCATTTCACCATCTAGCACCACAGTTCCCGTGCTTTGTCTGTAACGGAGAAGCGTTGGTGATAGAATTCGTCTTTCGCTGAGTCAGCGCGTAGACTGCAATGACATAGAAGCACCGTTTGTCCCCACGGGAGTTCGAGGCTCTAAACGAGCCAGCCAATCAGACAGCGCACATCCGACTGTTCATTCGGGTCCAATGGACCAGGGCTGATTTAGCCCAGTGGCTAAGATCAATTTCCACACCGGTTTGACCGGCATTTGAAGCTGCGTTTTCTCTGGACAAGCGCAGTGAGAAAATACCGCCGGTGTGGCACGTTGGGATCGCAGGGTAATTACAGAGCTCGAATACTGTAGGTTAGTTTCTGATAAGCAGCTGATATCGATTGTTCGGGCACGTGGTGCCTGTTGGCAAGTGCAACAAAGTGCGTACGCTGAGGTATGCCAGTTTTAGCGAGGAGCAAAGGCTCCAAATAGTAGCGGATGAACTGACTTTGTCCATTTAGCTGGACATGGACTTGTCGACTGGGCCAGTGGCGCCTTGCGATTGCGTGTGAGTCGAAACTAGAAGACAAACGATTACTGAACCTAGATGGGGGGCCAATAATTGGGGGTTGAAAACAAGGTGATAAAGGTGACGTTGGAACAGGATGATAAGGATGAAAAAATGCAAGAGGGGAATAAGAAGACGAGAAGGTTTGAGCATTAGCATCCAAACCCCTATCCACCCTGCTCGATGCAGCACTTAGGCCGCCGTTTATTATCCACTGCGGCGACTAGGGCATCAAAAGATGAATTTAAAGAACTCTAATGTTGTGTTGCGTGGGCAGGATACTGTCAGATTGCCCAGGCCTAGACAGGAGAACGATTAGGGTTCTCAACCAAAGCCTTTGGTTCAAAAACCTGACCGCAAGGTAACGGGGTTTTGGCACTGGACTTCAGAGCGCTTGTTTTATGGAGTAAGGAGCCACCCTCACTTCAAATCCTAACATGGAGGGCCAGGAGACTGAGTTTGTCAGACTTCTAACTTTTGGCCAATCTGGTATGTGTGACTGAAGGAGCAAAAGCACCATCCAGCATAGTCCAATGAATCGCTGGGGCACGCTACTCACCACATTACGTTAAGGTCCAGTGTCGTCGCAATGGGCTGGAACAATTTAAGGGTCTTTAGATTCCTCAACCCATGTAAACACGACTCTTGTAAGGGTTATTCTTGCTTTTTCAACTTGCTAGTAGTTCGCAACAATTAGGCCGAATTGCTCGATCAGAGAAAAACATTATTGTTCATTGTCTTTTCCAAACCTAATGACATAGTTCCGCATTCTCTCCTGTTGTACAAGCTGCAGTTCTATGATATTTCTAGACAAGTCTTAGGTTTGGATTTTTAAATGGAAGATGTTTGTTTATGTGGATTCCAGTCTCTCCGTTAATATGTTCTCAGCGGTATCCCGCAGAGATCAGCTTTTAGCTGCTACTATTCACTATATGCAAACGACTTACCTAATGGACTGGGAATGTCATCCACAATGTTCACGGGTGGCTCACTGTTCTGGTTCGCAATGGGTGATCTTAGTGGTCCACCGGTCCTACAAAGGGCTCTGGATAGACTTTGAAACTTGTCCCTATTGTGATAACTGCCCATAAATCTTGCGAAATGCTCGGCTTTGTGAGTAGAATCAGATGACCCACTGACTAATTATCTGCTCGGTAGAAACGAAGTGCCGTAAGTGACACTAAGCTGACCTGCCACCTAATTTTAAGTTCAGTGAACATTAAATGGCAGCTGCTCGCAACAGTTTCAGCATGCTGTGGATGTTCCGCAGTTATTCGGGATCATAATGACTCAAATATTCGCAGCACTTTTCTATCTTCTTTAAGTCACACAGTGTAAAGATTTGTCATCCCTATTCCGGACCAGGATGTCAGTTGAACGAATCCGGCACGTAGCCTAATGATAACAAGCTTGTGATCTGACGGCGCGGGTTTGAGCCTGTGCAGGATCTGGGCGACCCTCGCAGTATCCTTAGCCCGTGTGCGACCGGTAGTGGTTGCGTGGCAGCGAAGCGTCGGTACTGCGTGCCGGCTGCTGCTGATGCTTTGCTTCTTTTTTCTTTGCGGTCGGGGACGAAACTGGTGTTTGAATTAAGGAAGCCATCGTACTCTGAGGGGCTACTCCAGCGGAATGTTTTCGATGTATTACAGACGATTTCGGCGCGACCTAGTCCTCACCTATCGCATATTAACTGGGCAAGTCGGCCCTGAGTTATCTGGGCTGTTCCATCGCACTCGGGTGCCGACTCTTCGTGATCATCCATTGGAGTTGCACAAACACTGGTCTTACCGCGTTGAAGCGGATTTTCGGTAGTCACGCAGGGTTGTATGTCCTTGAAACGTGCTGTCCATGGAAGTGCTAGCGACACCAACAATGAAAGAGTTCGAACATCGACTTGACGCCCTTGGTCTGCTGTTTAAAACCTTCCCTTTCATACTCCAGGTTTTTCCTTTGCTGAAGTTTGCTTTTTTATGCTTAAATTTGTATTTTAAAATTGCCATGTTCTTTGTTTCAGCTATTCTTTCTATTTCCGCTTTTACGTTACTTCACGTGCCGGCGCAGCGAGGACTGTTAGTGAAGGGCACGTGAAGAGAAGAGTCACCAACGGTACGCTGGCATACCATAACCACGCTTCGCTGCCACGCGAACACCAGCCGCATGTAGGCTGGGTATGTCGCGAGACCGCCCACACCCACGTGGACTTGAACCGGCAGTCTTTGGAGTACAACGCAAGCGCACAATCCTTTCGGCAACCGACCGACATTAGGAATGAAGCGCCTTATTGCGAACTTGGTATCGGTTGCCGTCCCCCGGCTGCCGAGTTGCGGTCCAAAGCACGATGAACACGTTTGGTTGGATACAATAGTTGACATGTTGAGAAGTCGATCTCAGTGACGTTGGTACTGTGAGTTTCTTTGTCCCTCCCCATTCCGGTTATCTTCCTCTTTCATTCACGACCTTAGTCTCAATCATAATATGTTATTTGGCAGTATATTATTTGTGGTTTTTGCATTTTATAATGCTTTGTATCTCGTTTTGATATACTCGCTATCTTTTTGTATTGTGACACAATAGTTGAACTGTGTTTCTAATTTTCAGCTAATGTGTAACGATGATGATGATCGGCCGACTATGGTGTGGATTGTGTATTGGTTGGCTCTATCTTGCAGATCAACCCGGCAAATCCCCTTCTTAATCATTGACTTTTCCAAATGTGAAACATTCGATGGATTTTCCTACCGTCCCTTTTGAACCGGACGTTGTGTTGCACCATCTAACCATTCTCCTCATTTGGATCACTGATTGGCGAAATTCTTGTTTGACTGTATTCAGCCTTCGTTAAGCCACATCTGGAATACTGCGTACAAGCATGTCCTCCTTGCTTGATCCGGGCTATGAGGTCAGTGGGGCGGGTTCTGAGTATTTATGGCCAACTGTCGCCGGTCCTCAATATCTCCAGCGGTGTGGGACAAGGTTGCCCGATGTCACATCTCCTTTTAAGCTTCGCGATTGATGAAGCCGTAGAAATTGCATTCACGGCTCACAACATACAAGGTGTGGAGCTGCCCCCAGGTGGGCCAAAATGTTGGAAACCTAGAGCACTCGACAAAACGTCTTCGATTTCGAAGTTGAAGAGGAATGGGGACATAGGGCAGTCTTATTGCACACCGCTATTGACAGTAAATTGCGAGGAAAGCTTGCCATAGACCCTCGCTCTGCTGTAGGTATGAAGGTGAATTGCCCGTAAGATGGCGGTATATTTCTCTGACACCCCGTTCTTTAGCAAGAAACGCCATAAAGCAGCCCGATCAACGGAGCCAAAAGCGGCACGTATGTCTAGGAATGTAACGATAGTGGGTCTGTGATAAGTGTGGCGATGTTCGAGCAGTTGGCGGAGCGTGAAGACTTGATCCACGCATTTGCGGCTGGGACGGAAACTAGCTCGTTCTTCACGGTAGGATGATTCATATATTGGGGATAATCTACGGAGCAGAATGCATGCCAATAGTTTGGAGCCAACCGAAATAAGACTAATCCCGCGATAATTTACACATGAAGTGCGAGCACCTTGCTTGCAAATTCGGACAATAACTGATTCACCCCAAGAGGAAGACACTTTCTCTTCATGCCAGATTTTCGCGAACATCGCGGTCAGCTGGTTAATGATCGGCACACCGCCGTACTTGAACAGCTCCGGAGGAAGTCCTTCTGAGCCGGTAGCCTTGAAGCGCTTCAAGCGTTGAATCTCGAGGCAGACTTCTGCTTCGTTGGGTGGATTCAGTGGGACGAGTCAGGGTGGACAACAAGGTGTACTGATGTACGGTGGTCAGTTGAACTGCAAATGAAAGTGCTCGGCCCCGCGGTCCATACGCCTCTGTTGCTTAGTGATCGGAGATTCATCCACCTCGCAAATAAACTCACTGAGACCAGGCTTCCTGAGGCCAGTGGACTGAATGAGTTGGAAAAGCTTGCGAATGTTGTTAGACAGGGCAGAGGTTTCTATCTCTAATGCACGCCCAGACCACCATGCCTTGCGATCCTTGCATAAGCTTTGCTTGAGCAGCCGGTTGGCAGAACGGCACTGCTCGTTGCAATCTGATTCCGCCGGGATATCTTTGCGGCGTTCGAACAGCTCCAGAGAACGAGCAGAGATTCAAGCCTTTAAGGGGCGTCGAGCTAGGCCTCAGCTGGACTCCCCGTGCGCGCAGTTATCACACTTGCCACCCACTGGCTTTTATAAGAGTCGTACCAGTAGTTGCGAGAATGCGTTTTCCATATATTTCCACAAAGTGATTCATTATCAAGTTTTTCTTGACTTGAAATCTGCTTTCGACCCTGTCGACCGGCAACTATGTGCCAGCCACAATCTTTGTATTAACAACACTGCTTTCTAGCACACGTTCACATCGTGTCACCTGCCCCCTTACCAAATTTCTCAATGACCTGAATCCAAATTCACCATAGCGGAGGTGTCTCACCCTCAGCTGACGTGTATTGATGATGATGATGGAATTGACCATATTGCCACCAGCCACAGATGGCTCACGTCGATCCAACACTACTGGTCAATTTGGAATGCGTGTCTGTATTCTGACCATGTTCCAGTGAGCCCTCCCATGGCACTCACTCATCCTGCTTCAAATAAGCTCTTAACTTCGAAGCTTCTTACTTGTAAGACGGACTTTCGGTTCGAATTGGTCCACCAGTTGTCAGCATCAGATGAGGTTAGTGAACCGATTTCTGACTAAAATCGTCTCATATGTGCCATGAAGAACGCATTTGATGTTTACTATACGATAAACTCCAAACATCATAACTATGAATGGACCTCTGTGGCATCGTTCATTTTGACTGAGGCACGGAAACAGGTTACAACTGGCACCGCGTTTCAGTGTGCTCGTGGCGCCACGAAACAACGATTGACAATGAATCCTAGGATTGACCAGGAACATTGGTTGGTGGCGAAAGCCCATAAAATGGAGAAAGCCAATGCTATTAGTAGTAGCCGAGTAATGTTCCACCTTATTCTGTATATGGGTTCGAGAAAGCCATCAATTATTGAGACAGTTGCTGAGAATTATGGACCATTCTCAGCCTCGTGGACTAGCCCGTTGGGCGGAACATTTTGAAGAGCAGTTCAACAGGCCTGCTGCGACACACCCACTTGTCAAATCCCCTGAGGAGACGTGGGAAGTTGACGCTACACCTCCCCATTTGGAAGGAATTCAAGATGTACTTGCTGTGTTGAAACGAAACAGGGCTCCTGTTCTCGACGACCTTCCTCTATTTTCGCTGAAGGATAGACGTGACTCTTCGTTGACTGAACTTGCTGCTGTATTCAACACTACTTGGGACACTGGAGAGGTGCCTTCGGACTAGCGAATGTCAACTGTCGTGGTCATCTTCAAAAAGAGTCAGCGTGATTTGCGTGAACTTCATCGAGACTTTAGGTGTCTTTCAGTTGCCCCTAATTTCTCACTGACCTGATTCTTCGATGACTTACTGGTCTTGGTCGACCACTTATTTACCCTTCGCAAAGCGCTAGGGCAGAAACACTTACAGATGACCAACTAGTGGTTTTCCTAGATTTGAAAGCCGTTTTGGATTCTGTTACTCATGCGTGCTTGTGGCACTGCTTATCCGTGAAGAGAGTGCAAGTTAAACTCCTTTCCTTTCTTAAGTCTACCGTGACTCCGGAAGCCAGGTAAGGGTCTACCAGAATCTGTCTTGAGCTCCACAGGACAAGTGGGGTTCGACAGCGTTGTCCTATCTTTCCTTTCCACTTCAACTTTGTGATCGAAATGATCATGAATGCCTGTTCTTTCAGATTCTTCAGCAGTGGCAGTTCGGTCGGGCGACCGAATGCGGGCAATATAGCTTATCTTGAGTTTGCCACATTGGCTGTACAACATTGTGTTGTCATTGTACACCAGCAATTCTACGAAGACAGTGTTACTAAAAAAACGGACAGCTTCTGAACATCATTTGTACGAACAGGTCGAGTCTCGCCACCGTAGAGCAGGACTGCTCTCACTGCGGCATTGTAGATTCGGACCTTCAGAGAGACTCAGTTCACGTCGGAACCATATATGGCAGATATATTTAAAAGCAACCCGAGCCTTTGAGATGCACAGAGACATCATCCGTTAAGCCGTTAGTGCTGATGCTTCTTCCGAGGTAAACAAACTTCCAGGGCATGACCTAAAAGGATACTGCCAGGAGCAGCTCCTAAGTGGCATTATAGGAAGACCTTACACATCAATGGGGCGAAGATCATCACAAACTGGGAGACTGTCACGTCCAACCTACACTGCGCATTTTGGGACGCCTGTGACGATTCGCAAATTACGGCGATGTCGTCTGCATACTTCTAATTGCGAAGTCGATTCCCCGGAAGCAGCTGAACTTCGTTAGGTTCACAGTTGTACAAATCACTCTCCAAGATGTCGTACATGGCGAAATTGAACAGGAAGTGTGATTCTGGGCAGCCCTGTCTCGCCACTGGTGACACTAAAGAGGGGCGAAAGTTCGACGTACACCCACATGGACTCAGGTTCGGGAATAGTTGGCCTGAAGAATGTTGACATACTTCTCTGGCACTCCCCTTCTTAAAGACAACTCCAGAGAGCAGCTTGGTCAACTGAGTGAAACGCGACTCGCGATCGTTAGCCGGCGGAACGTATGACGACGCTCGTCTTTAGCGGAGCGTGATTGATACAACGCCGGTCAGAGTGAAACCCAGCTTGCTCTTCGCGTATGTTCGCATACCGGGCTGGGCCTTACAAGCAGAGCAGCGAGCACTTTGGATGCAATGCAGGTGAGACCAGTCCGTCTGTGGTTAGCGTAGTCTTATCTGACACCCTTTTTGAAGAAGTGCACGATACTCGTTAGGTTCCAATCAGGCGAGAATAACTCTGTGATCAAAACCTTTCGGAAGAGGGAAGTTAACTCCCGAACAAGGTATGCAGCTCCATCTTGTAGCACTTTAGGAGACGAAGCTCTTAAGAATCCTCGGCCCCAGATTGGGATGAAACATTTACACATCAAGTAGCACTCTGAATTCCTGAATCAGTACTTGCCGGTGCTGCTGACCAATTAAACTGCTAATCAAATTGCTCGACCCAACGAACAATTCGATTTGTTGATCGATTCGCCGAGCTTGATAAAATGATTGTATACGTTTCGCCACTGTGCGAGATGAGCAGACAACCTGGGCTACCTGTATTTCCAAGCATTGGGTGCACAATTCGACGTTTTTGACAGTGGTCTGGCTCGCTGTTGGTTTCGCACAAAACTTCCCTTACAGTCGGCTTTTGCCGCCAACGAATCGGATCGGGAGAAAAAGCTACAGGAGATTCTCCGAGGTGGCCGCTTGTCCCATCTCAATGACCCGCTGCTTCCACCAGGTCTCGCGATCCTCCCGGAGAGACTGTTTGAGTTCAGCGTTGATAGTTCTTCGCAATGAATGGTACCTAACTCCAGCAAGAATTCCTCAACGAGCTTCGAGAAGCCGCAGAGACCATGCAGAGATCCAGTGTTTGACAGGAATACTAATGGAACCACAGACCAGGGTCCCATAATTGTGTATGGCGCTGCCAATGTGTACCCAGTGTGTTTCTACGTCTGAGCACGAGACGCTCTTGAGTTGTAAGGCCAGCACATCCTGAAAGTATTTGAAAACGCGTGGACTAGATAGCTTAGCCGCCTCAAGCCGTTTTCGGCGACGCTGTAGAGCGATCTTGTCACACACAAGCGCGGGATTCGAAGTGAAATAAGTACTCTAGATTAATTTGCAATCTTGTATGCAGCTCCGTCGACGATAGCTGATAGCAGTGTGGTCAATTTGTGTCCACGGCTGGCCGGATGATGTGGGTATCCAAGGGGTGCATTGGTGCCAGGATCGCCGAGAGCTAGCACTCGACAGAAAGAGGCCGTGATAGGCGCAATTTTGAAGTAGGCGATCACCGTTCTCTGCTCTGTTAGTACTATATCCATGTTGACCACTGAGTTAACGTTCATCTACTGGCCTGCTTTTTTTAAGTCCCCGGCAAGCACCACGATGTTCATGGACGCTTTTTCGGAAATGGCCGGAGAGTTGACAGTAGGACTCCTCTTTAACTGACTCCGGGCTGCAGTCTCTTGGAGCGTATGCTGCTACAATGAACAAGCAAAGTCCGTTGGCTCCGCGGCTGGACCGTCGCCAAAATCAAAGTCAGAACCTTGGTGCAAAAATACAATTGCAAAATAAGTGAACATTTATAAGTCGATTCAAGAGTGCCACATTTGAGAACAGTCACGTCAGCTGCCCTGACTGGCAGTTTAGTTCCGATAGCCAATAAGATGGTAGCTGTGCAAGTCACATTGTGGTCGACTTGCTTCTTCGGTTGTACAGCATCGGCCCGAAGCTTTTCCGGACAAAAGGTAACAATATGAGATAAAAAGTCTATGAATTAGAAGAGGATATAAAGGATGTCAGTACTACGTCCTTGGGTGACGCATTCCAAGAAGCGACTACTCTACGTGACAAACAGAAGTCAGTTCTCAACTAACCAGATCGAGGCGTGTGCAACTTCATGAGTGACCCTGAAGAGTTGGCATCCGAACAGGATGGAGCAGTCAAAACAGATCAGAGTCCATCTGGCCAGACAATATACGAAAGGTAAGAATCAAGTCACCTCGAAGGGACCCATAGTGTCTCAAAACATTTGCAATCTAAGCAGGCGATTGGGATATGATATATGCCTTAATTTACGACTGTCTTATCACCTAGGGCGATGTAGAAAGTATTGAGCGTGTACAGCATGTGACCACCAGATTCATTCCCACTTTACGAAGTGTGCCGGTGCAAGAGATCAGAACTTTATACCCTGTCTTACCATCGGTTACTGGTTGACCTCATCGTTGCGCGTGTTACATCTTGGTGATTGCCACATGTTGAGACCGCTGCTCCACGTGCGCACACCAAGCAGCACACGAGGACACCGGTACAAGCTTGTAGTACTGGATTTCAAGCGGGTTCCCACCAATTCTGTTTCGAACCAAGGCAAGCTACATCAGCAGTACGCCAGTACCCAGTACCGACGCTTCGCTGCGGCGCAACCACCACCAGTTGCACGTGGGCTAAGGATACCGTGAGGGTCGCGCTGTCCCTACGCCCGCTCGAACCCACACCGTCAGATTATAAGGCAACCTTGTTACCTATGGGATACTGGCCGGCTTTCGAACGCAGCGTATATATATATATATATATATATATATATCTGGTTGGCGGCATCCCGTTTCAGATTTGCCTGTCACTGTGGCAAGCCACAGGACGCCTGCGCCTACAGAGGGACCATGGGTGGCTTGCGCTGCACTACCCACAGCTCCAACCACACACCCCATATATAGTGTAAACCCGAAGGAATAAGACCAGGAGGCATGCGGATGGGAGCCACGTTTCATCAACGGAGCCGGCCCACACTCCTTCACAGGCAAACACAAGCACGGTGTATGTGGGAATCAAGCGCACACAAGGCGGTGGCTGGACCGTAGTCCGCTCCACACTGAGTGCATGGAACCACTCTTTGATCCTAACACGGCCACAAGGACCGTGCACCCCGTCACCTCCAGCAACGACCAACTGTCTCCTGGAGCCAGTATGGACGAGGTAGTGGGTAATAGACAGGTAGGCACCTTGTCAACATGCACATCAAGCGCAGCCACACGGGGGATATCAAACAACAACCAATCATTCGAGAGAAATGTAACAAACAAAATAACTCGATTAATGAATAAGGAAACGGTGACATAAATCTTAAGTTAATGAGCATATGAAATAAATTGTTTACAAACAAATCCTAGATAAGTTCACGAGGTGAGAAAGTATACTATACGCAAATGCCACGAACATGAAAATGTTATGGAAATCGAATACAATTGGCTTAAGCGAGGTGTGCAAGTTAATGGAATAGAGTACAGGTAGACATTTATATGAGAAAAAAGCATTAAGGGAAAATTGAAAACCCACCACCTGAAATAAAGAGACTTAGCATGCAAGCACGCGGTTAGTAAATCGAATGCAGCGTGCCTGCAAACGCTGCGCCGGTTCTGCCTACGTTCTCTGCAGGACCCGTTGTCGCTTCTGTAGTGGTCCCGAGTGGCCTCGCTCATGGCTCACTAGACATTTATATGAGAAAGAAAGGCATTAGGACAAAATTGAAAACCCACCACCTGAAATAAAGAGACTTAGCATGCAAGCACGCGGTTAGTAAATCGAATGCAGCGTACCTACAGACGCTGCGCTGGTTCTGCCTACGTTCTCTGCAGGACCCGTCGTCGCTTTGGTAGTGGTCCCAAGTGGCCTCGCTCATGGCTCACTAGGCCAAGTCAAACAGTTTACCAATGTGTAACTGAGGTGACCGAGAGTAACATTACTGGATAACGGAGAGGATTAACACTAGAAAGACCGCTCCGTCGTTATACCTAGAACGCCCGGGACCGATCAAATTGACTACATTACTGTATTCCTTTACATTAGATTTTATTCACAAATTTTTCAATATGCTTATTAAAAATTTTTGTGGGACATAGCTGTAACTGAAAACTAATTATACTTATTCAGATTTACATTTGGAACAGGTGATAACTCTCAATCTGTCCGCATGAACCACAGTTTTTTCACATACAGAATACTTACTTTTTGACTTGTTGCTTGTCCAGTAACCGATTTGACACTGCCGACGTTTACTTTTCTCACGACTTCCCAACTGCGCTGAGTAGTCCGGCGTAAATCCAGTTCAATAGTTCAATAGTTCAATAGTGTATGGTGGGATAAAAAGCAATAACTTTACAAGACCCACAGGATGGCAAATGGAAGAAAACAAAAGTTTCAGGTGTGACACAAAAATATCAGTAAGTTAGACACTGCAGTTTGTCATACCGTTATATAATGGGTATCATGTAAGTGCAAGTCCAATAGTCTTTCGAATGTCTCGATGTTTGGTGCGTTCACCACATGCGATGGCAGTGCGTTCCAGTGCGGACAGACACTAAGAGAGTAAAAAAACTTTCTACAATCTAAACGGGAATATTGAGTCACAAGTTTTAGTGCATGGCCTCGGCATCGTTTGTCGGCAGATAATGTTAACAGCGACTTACATGGATGGTCCTCTTCTCTTAGTATCCGGTAAGTGAGGATCAGATCACCGCGAAGTCGTCGGTATTCTAAGGAGTACAGACCGATCGAACGAAGGCGCAGTTCATAACTAAGGCCCGATAGACCACGTGTTGCCTTAGTGGCTCTTCTTTGTGGTTGCTCCAGGAGACGAATGTCCCGTTTTAACCACGGACGCCATGCCTGCACCGCATACTCGAGGTGGGGACGAATGTAGGCGTTAATCAATAATGGCACGAGTTGCCGCTCGAAGGTACCGAGCGCTCGCCTCAAAAGCCTCAAGTTTAAGTTCGCTATGTTAGCTGCCTTTGAACATTGGAGCGAATTACCCAGACCTTCTTGCACGATGACCCCTAAGTCTCTTTCGTTGCTCACCTGTTTTATACGCGCTGCCCCAGGTGATATGTGTTGCTGCAGTTACTGCGCAGCGACAACAGGTGACACTTTTCGGGGTTCAGGGGTAGTCGGTTGTTTACTGCCCATTCGTGAATCCGGTTCAGGTCATCCTGCAGATAGACAGGGTCAGATGTTGACTGAATAGCTCGCCACATCTTAGCATCGTCGGCGAATATTTGCATAGGTGATTGAATGTTGGCAGGGAGGTCGTTGATATAGACTAAAAAGAGTAACGGGCCGAGAACTGATCCTTGCGGTACGCCGCTAGTGACGCATAGGCTATCGGAGTGGGTGTTGGCGATCCTTACCTCGATTCTTCTGTCGTATAAGTAACTTTCCGACCATGTGAGCAAGGATCCGTGGATACCATAGGCCGCAAGCTTTCGGAGAAGTGCTGGGTGATTGACTCTGTCGAATGCCTTAGAAAAGTAAGTAAATCACATCTACGGGAACTCCCTCGTCAGCAGCCCTGGTCCATGAGTCCCGAGCAAGTAGTAGATTGGTGAGGCAAGATCGTCCGCGTCTGAATCCATGTTGGAGGTTGGAGAAGATTTGTAGGCTTTCAAAATATCTCACCATTTCATCAGCGATTATAGACTCCATCACTTTTGATAGAACAGGAAGGAGAGTAATAGGTCGGTAGTTGGCAGGGTCTGACCGCTTACCTCCCTTGTATATCGGAGTGATAAGTCCACATACCTTGCATGATATATGGATGCACGCAGCTCTTTCGCAAATCCCATCAGATATGACCGGCGGGTTAGTTTATTTACGGAGACAATACTATAAATTATCCAGGAATTAATGGCAGTCCAATCCAGCACGTTGTAGAATGTTTGGACTGGTCACCGTCGATATGACTTGGCACTGAGTGTTCCTGCGATTTGGTCGAGTACATCTACCCCAAACTTTTTGGAGTTGTAAACCAATACAGTCTCGGGTTTCTTTCCAGAGTCTTGAATGGAAGGACTACTGTGCAATGAACTGGAGACCAAAACGTTTCTATTCCTTTTACACTAGTAGGATGTTGATGTGTGCTTCTGACGTAAAGGGGCCCAATAAATGCGCACGCTACAGGAATACTTATGTTCCACTGACAACTGACATCTAAAACTCTCTTGGCCTCAGCTTCAGTACATACTTGAATCCGTTTCAACATCTAGGGCGTAAGTATGATGTCAAAAGCGTTCGAGAGCTAGCCATATTTCACACATTTCTTAGCATAGACAGTTTGTCCTGGTCCAACCTTGAAAGCTTTCTGTGATGGCATCCTACCAACAGTAGTTATCTGGAACTCCATTGCGGTTCACGATGTAACATCTCTCGATAGGTGCACTTTACTGGAAGATGCGGCATCGGTTGATACACTCTCATTACTGTCATTATGGGAACTGTCCCTGTCAGAACTTTGAATACCCGGGATGCTGTGATCTTCCGATACCTGGAAAATAGTCTTCATCAACATATTTATTCTCGTCTGCAGACTCGTTATAATAGCTGTAAGTGTTCGTCAAACCTCAAAAGCTGTTTTCTTCTACGAGCCGTTATGTATCGATGTCACTGAAATTTATTAGACCGAACGTACAATATCACTGGGGAATCGTGAATTGTCTAGTTTCACCTCCCTTTTGACTGATATTACATGTAACTTTGTCAGAAATAATAGTGGCAATTGAAAATGGAAAATACAGATTGGGGGAAAGAGGTCATTTTGACCGCTCCTGGGCTTTCTCGGTAGCATGAACACAACTACTTTTCTCCAAAACCATATCAGGTATGAAAGTGCACCCTGACAGTTATAATGGACGTCTAAAAATATTAGAAGTCACGAAATATCTTTTGAAAATGTTTGATAATGTAGAAACTATGCACATTTTACAACGCTGAGCAGTCAAAATGACCGCTCCGTACGTCCATGTTAATTAGCGAACGTATACTGGCATGCCCAAAATCGAAGGGTGCTGACAGAAGTAACTTATCGCATTCGAAATAGTCAACTTTGATGATGCTACAGCGAATGGAGAACGAGAAAGCTCATCCACAGTTATTAATGGATAGCGATTTCGAAGGAAGATGACTTGAAAATCAACATTTAGACGTTCAGATGGCTGATTTCTTGTTACCAGCTGGCCCGTGTAGGGTTTAAAAAATCTCCGTTTCAGCCCACAACAAACGACACCACTCAAAGTCATTGCTTTGATTTCAGCCATAGAATACAGTAGGTTTTTGACGCGGATGAAATTAAACATACGAGTTATGTCCGAATAACACAGAGCATTATGGAATTGTTTTATATTCGGGTTGTCAGACGAGCTGCTGCAGCAGGTATGTAAGAATGTGTCAAATCCATGATCGAGCTTATCGGATCAGTGTATAAGGTAGTTTTGAAGGTGCACAACTTCAAGCCTTCAGCGCTGTTTTGTAGTTTTCAATTTTCTGGTTCATAACATTTCACATGAACGAAAGAACGCTGGTCGGTGACCAATTTAAAGCAATTACCAAGCTGTACGTGCCGACATTTTCGCACTGCCTCAACTTTTCTTTTTCTACCTAGGGATGGCGAGAAAAGATGGCTATTGACTTCTGCCCTGGATTAATGTAGCGGGGATAGCTACCTCGGAAACATCTTTCTCAAGCACTAAAGGCACATTTGTGTCTGTTCAGTTCTTCCTTTAAATCTCCAAAGGACTTATGGACAGATGGTGGTCTGGAAAATTCAATATTGTGTACTAATGGGCCAGTTTTGTCAGAGAAGTGCATTATTCATTTGGAATAGTAAGCAAACATTCCTGTAACCCTCCGTTGCGCCTTGAAGGAAGACAATTATTGTACAGGCCTTAATCTCTCGGGATCCGACTTAATTGTTCCAATCGAAATTTCAAACGCCTTGAGCTGAATCTGCTTGGTCCCGAACATGCGTTTGCATCGTTGAAAGTGATGCCATACTTTGAAACCACGTTCAGAAAGCAACATAAATTCCGTCGATTTCCAGTAGGGTCTTCCCTCGAACGGTGACTTTGTCTATGTGGGCAAATATATCGATCAAATCTTTTTTGAAGACTATTTCATCAATAACTCTTTGCATGTATTGCTATTTACTCCGCAAGTTATGCGAAATTATTGGTAAAGTTTATCATAAGCCTCAGAAGCCGTGTTACAGTCGTTCTTCAGCTTTGATGGGATTTGATAGTAAGCACCCTTTAATCCCAAAGTACGTGCTGAACTTTTCAAACTTGACGATCTTCGTTACCATCTCGTCCAGTTTAGTTAGACAATAAGCATCGAGACGTTTAAATCAGTTTGTATCTTGACTTTAATCTACGGATATGTGTCGTTTGTCTCTCGTTGCTAGTGACCAGTACCTGAGTTCTCCATGGTAAAAAGAATGGTTCGATGTTTTTTTCTAGGTAACGGATTATTCGGATTAATGAAAACATCTTCCTTGGGACTGTTTCATGTGGAATTTATCCTTGTGGGCTTGCACTCCAGTGCGTGGTAACAGAAATGGCATGAGGCTTCAACGTTAGTGAGACCGCAGACACGAAGGTCGATTTACTGCCACTGAAAGGAATCCCCAATTTCTCATGCAGTTGCGAGGAACCGTATTCGAGAAGGAGATCAGCATAGATTACGTAACAATTTGACTTTGTGGTGAATGTCTCCCTTATGTGTAACCATCACATTGCAATGCTCAACTGTACACTTTTGCGTTTCGGTTGCAGCCATGGATAGATGTATGCGTGCTAGACGGTTTAGTGTTTCAGTTCGCTTTTTGAGCAACAGCAACAGAAACGTAGTTTTCGGAATCGCCGGTATTAATCAGCGTTTCCAGCTCAGAACCATTAATCTGTATAAAGTGCTAACCCGCGTTAAGCAATCAGTAGCAACTACAATTGTTGATTGGGGATCAACGAAGTTGCCTCTTCTTGGGCGAGCTAGCTAGACAAACTCCTGAAGTGTCACTTCTGACAACTCGTGCAAATTGCTTACCTAGCCGAACATCGCTCATGAATGTTAAGTTAAACCGCAACGGTATGTATGACGATGGAGGAGATTTTGCAGTTTTTGGGAGGTGATTAAATTCCATTGGACACTGATGTGCATGCTGGGGAAATTAAGGCATTGGGTAAGACTCTGAGTGTTTGTGTGTCATTTCCCGGACCAATTAAAATTTAACGTACCATATCCCAGTAAGCGTCGTCGTCTACGAGGAGAAAGCATCTGTGATAGTGTCGCAGATCACACCATCGTGCTTTTGCTCCGCACTGAATGTCTTGAAGTTGTGGTCCTTAACAAAAACTTTGGTTCTCTGGGCGAATTAGTTCAGGTAAGGTCCGTTTTCTAGTCGGTGCGTAGCCAAAGTGGCGGGCAAATTGTTTCATTTTTGGGTTTGATATAAAGACATGTATAGTTTCGTTGAAGTTGATGTTATCAGAAGCATATTCGAAGACCGCTGGGGCAATTTATTTCATATTACTAATGAATAGGAGGATTTTAATTTTAATTTTTGATGTTTTCGTCCCAGCAGCTCACAAGCTACATAGCACAGTCTAGTCCGGAAAAGCACCAGACGCGTTTAAGCTGCTGGCTTTTAGCGGTCATGCGTTCGATCCCCAGTAGGAGGCCGAGGGAATGCGCACCACCAACGAGCCCCAAGATGGCGAAACGCGTCTGGTGCTTTTCAGGACTGGGCTTTGCTGTGTAGCTTGTGAGCTACTGGGACGAAAACATTCAAAATTCCGATTTATTTAACCGTGATTTTCCTTTTATCAGCATTGTGTGTTTCAAAACACTCAAGAAATTACAAAATGCATGGTATCAATGAATCCATTGTTTTTTTTTACATCCGGAGCGTTAAGATCATTTTCGAACCCTCCCTGTCTGAGAAAACCTTCCATGGATATTGATTCGCAGGCGAATTAATTTAGTGTAACGGAGCAGTCAGTGAAGAATCAGGACACTGGAATTCAAGTTTTACTCGTCGTGAGTATAGATGACAGCTAAAGGTGTAACGGACTGGAGAAATGTAGTGGCAGCACCAAATATGGGAGGAGGAATAATGCCACAATAATCTGACCGTCTCAGAGAATACTCAGCAGCGCCCTGTCTGCTGCATTGAGTAGCGTGGGCAGGAGTGACGGTGCCACTTGTACCATTTTTTATTCATACTCTTACGTTTTTTTATCTTACTCTTCCCTTGTTACCTTCACTCCTGTCTCTACTTATTTATAGCTCCTGCTCCTTGATCTTCTTGCATTTTGCGTCAATAGAAGTTTTTCTTCAACTGCCGACTCACATGCAATCGCAGAGCTTCGCTCTGGCCCTGTCCACATGTCCATACCCAATCAAGTGGAAAACTGCGGTTCATCTGCTTATATTTGGAGCCCACGATCCTTGCTAAGACGCAGATGCCTCAACGTGCGCACTTCTCTGCAGATTGGTCAACAGGTGGAACTTGCCCGAATACTTAATTTTTGTTACTTATCAGAAACTTACCTGCAGGACTGAAGCTCTGTGCTCACCCTACGCTCCCCTTCATGCGACACTTGTGGCTCTTTCTCCTTGTGCTTATCCAGAGGTAACGCAGCTTCATGTGCCGGTCCAGTTGAATTTAGCTTTGCTCTGGGTCGCCTGTCTAGAAGCTGCTCTGTTCGACTGTATCCCAGTCATAGTCCAGTGGGTCTTTCCAGGTTCGTAGCTCCGAAGGTTCGCGGGGACCAATAAATACCCGTTTGTCGTTGCTGCATACGCACTTACTTGGTGAAAGGTGACTTCTGTCATCAACTGTACGAGCTCCTTCTTCACAGCAGACGTACCGATACGTTAATATTTGACTGGTGTTCTGAACGCTCAAGTTGGAACACTGTTCACCATTGAGCTGCATCTGGGCAGCCAACACGATGTAGGCTCTCATAATGTTAATTGTGAGAAGTTGTTACACTTATGTGAAGATACTCGTTAGTATTTTTTCTCGCGAAGATTGTCTTACGACACATCAGCCGCAGGTGACATGACGCTCACCAGCCTCGGATCAGTCATAGGCGCAAATTGAGCACATTACGATCATTTACCACTGGAGAGTCTGCGTTTAAAACTGCCGTTTGATTTGGAGAACAAGCATGGACTCCGACCCTGCACTTGTGCGTGCTGATCTCCGAGTGCTGTCTGATGGGCATCCGTAACGACATGAGCGCATGGATACTGTCCCGTTGATGAAGTCAGATGTTCTGAATGCACACTAAGTACCCTGGCATCCGGGCTGAGTACGGGGCCACTGAACACATTTACTGGTCATTGGCCGCATGTTTACCAGACGCCATTGGCAACAGATATGTCTACGTGTAGGAACTTTAACTGCCAGCATAGGCAATGGGTATCTAAGCAGTCTTTGGAACTTAGAGATGCTCGTCTACATATTCCGGCTGGGAATGAAGACAACAGGACTCGCAAACATCTATGGGCAAATTTACGTGGTGATTTAAGGAGAAGCTACGAAGGTTGCTAGCTTTATCGTGCATTGGAGTTGAAAACTGCCGTCGATCTTGGTAACCATTGGAAGTTATTCCGTCTCCTACCGGAACCGGGCAGCAGGAAACCTGATGTTAGCGAGACTGTATGCGACGAGAGTGAACAGCCAATCCATAGCCTGTCAAAATTTTTGGAGCATTGGAATGAACACTTTGAACAGCAAATGACTCAGTCAGAACTACCAGACTCGATACCAGTCAGTGTTCACCTTGCTCCATGGGTGTTTTTCTTTGGATCCACTCTGCCACGCATACGTCGAACCTTAGATCAGAATATAGAAGTTGGATAAGGCTGCAAGACTAAATGGGTTCCCTTCGGATACTTTTAAAATTCGGAGAAATAGCTTCTGTGTACGATTTTCATGGTTTTAAGTGGAAGTATGGATGCAGGAAATTGTACCAGCCGGCAAGATCTGCTCTGTTGTAACCCAATGTTCAAAGGGACTTACGTTCGGAATGTGGCAACCATAGAGGCGTTAGTCTGATGTCCAATGTTTCTAAATCGTTTGCCCCTATATTTCTTCACAAGTTGACTGTCGCGCGCGATGGCCATATTCATAAAGGGCTGGCTATGTTTCGTCAAAGTTGTGGCTGCATTATCACATCTTTAGTTGTTGGAACACTGTCACCTATAATGACGATTGGCCGTAGTCATGTTCCTCGACATCGAAAGTGCTTTCAATCGGCTGCTATAATTTTTGTGGATTTTTCGTCAGATGGGTGCTATATTTAATGAGTTACCACCCGTCCTGAACACTGAATGCTGTTAGATAGACTCTATCAGCAGAATCATCAGCATCAAGTTGGTATTTGATGCTGACTCTTCGCTACCGCCCGCAGACTAGAGACAACTGAGCTCACCCGCAGCTACACAGACTCAAAGTGGGGTATCAATTGGGTCACAATGCAGACGCCTTATCTTTTCGTCCGATAATTTCTTGATTTTTGTGGCTACCACATTTTTTTCTTGCACACAGCGCACGTGCTGGTAATGTCTTTTCGAAATCGTTTCAAAACCCTGGCCTCGTCATTTTTTTAGTGCAATCGCCCACCTCGATGGAAAATTCACTCACAGAAATCACTGGAATGATTAATGGCCTGTCAATAAAGGGAGGTGATGTTGCGGAGTATGAGTGTTTGCTTTCTCTGCTAAATACTTTGGAAATCTCCGACATCAGACGGATTCTGCGAAAGTGCGACTTCATGAAACTATTTGCCGCAATGAATCTGCAAGAAGGGTGGGTTCATGGTCAGCCTTTGCATATATCTATTGATTAGAAAAGTTATGGATGTTGCTTTGAAATTGGCTAACAAACTATTCTCCGGTGTGCCTTTAGTTGAGCTTATTGCACAACATGAGCCAGAAGTAATGCAAGCATTGGAGGCAGAGAATCCCGAACTCACTATGTTCGTTCTGGAAAAAGTACGAAAGAATTCCTGATATTATTTCGATTAGCTAAAAGCCGGTATTTCGGGGACTTCAACCGCAGACTTCCTCACGGAGAACGTCCTGAGTGTGATTATTCGTCTGGCTGTGCATGATGATTTGCGCATCGCCAAATCAAGTGTTTCTTTCTTGTCAGATATAGGTATCTATCTCTTACAATTCGTGTCATCCCCAAACCAGCCACTGAAATCCCAGGCGGCATCCACAAAGTATTCGGTGCTTCATCAGTGGCACGCTTTGTTGCTGCTTGTAATAGATCGGAGTATGCACTTCGCATATCTGAGGTCAGCCTATTTGTAACCCTAACAGATTGATTATAGCTGGCCGCAGATGTTTCTGTGAAGGTCCCAAAGCATTTCGAGGTAATACGAAAGTCTGGAGTGCTGGACATCCTTCTTACTGGATTGCTTGAGCGAGATCCTCTCATCGTCTTAAATTTTATCGAAGTTACAAAAAAGATCCTCGTCCTCCCGGACGGTTATGACTGGATTCCCTCAGCGTTATTAAATGGAATGCTGTCACGTTTAGCGGGATGGAAAAATGATCCAACGGGACGCCTTATTTTACCTGGTAAGTTGTCACCTTGTGTACTCTGTGACGCTGGTTGTTAAAGTTTTGGTCTGTTACGTCTAGCGTGAGCAATTGCATTTGCATTATTAATCTTCTTTATTGCGGTGTGCAAAACTTAACTCCGTTATCCCAGTACATACTTAAACCCATGCTTTTTAACGGTACATTGGGGCCAACCTATATCCATTAGAAAGCTGACGTTGACACTTTAACTGGAACTGCAATTCAAATGGATTGGTCACTACTGCGGTTGCATCGGTTGAAGTTCGTTGGTCAGCTATAAAGGAGGTAGATTCCTTGTGCGCTCGGCTTGGGCTGTTGAACGAATCGCTCCACTGTCTCTACCGACGACCACGAGAAATACAAGAGGCAGCGAAATATCCGCAAAGTGCGAAGGCAAGCGAGCGCCGGCAGTTCGAAGTGGCTTGTAGTGAACGCGAAAACCGTCACAAATCGTTGAGCATTTGAAGCGACAACTGAAGGTTACAAGCGACCTACGAGTACTAGAAGTCTCGGCCGGACAGTCCCTGAGCGTGCGTCTGCGTTGGCGACGCGCTCCGTTCCGGTAGTTGCAATTGGCCCTACCTGGCTCTATAGCTTGAGGGCACTAGACTTCTTTTATTGTCAAGCCACGTACGTTGATTATTCGTGTCCTCTGGATGCCCGGTGACCGCGCTCTTCAGAATGTATTAAATGCTGTTTCTGCACCCATTTTGGTGAAACTGCTAAAGAAGGCATCTTCAGTACGCCCGTACGCAGTAGCGACACCTCGCTGCAACACAACCATCACCAGTCACGCGTGAACTAAGAACAATGCGAGCGTCGCCCTGTCGCCTACACAGGATCGAACCCATGACTTCCGGATTACAAGGCATGCGTGTTATCTTTCCGGTCATGGGCCTGTCGGGTGGCTATTCGGAAATTTTGTGTGAAGTCATGAAGAAATTGGCCATAAAACGTAGGCTGGTGTGTGCCTTCTTTGTGGATGGGGACCCTCAGGATAGATCACATCAGTAGTGTGAGACCTTGTTGGACTTGGCGCAGTCGCGAACTCATTGGCTCATTTGCATTTAGTTTCTTGCATCTAGCTCTTAACATCATCCCGATTAATATTACTTTTCTCTCAACTTTTCATTTTATCCTCTGCGTTCTATCGCACTTATCCTGCTGTTATTTATCGTTGTCCTAGCCATGACAACCATAGCTACCGCACTCCGGTGCCCGGATCATAGCTGTTTAAATGAATTGAACAATGATGCACCAAGCTCGCAGCATCTCATCCGCTGAGTATCAAGTTGTCCCCGGCCATCATATCGTCTGCCGCAATTTACCTGTTCAACAGGTCGCTATCTGAAGGTACATTGTAGAGCAAATTCCGATAGGTAGTGGACCTAGCCAAGTGGTCAACTAGCTGTCGATTTATCTGACACCTATTTTGGCCAAAGTAGCCGAAACGATTGCAGCTATTCGATTTAAAAGTCATCACGACTCCACACAGCACGATTTCATGAAAGGCAGTTCATACATCACATACTTGTCCATAACGAGACAGGTTGCACGCAGTGAATCAAAGAAAGTCTGCCTACGTTATCTACGCCAATTTCTGCAAGACTTTCGGCGGTGCTGAGAACTCACCACACCAGTATGTCATCGATATTTCTATTGGACGACGGTGTACCCCCAGACACAGTTCTGGGGCTCAGTTTGTCTGCCTTCACGATTACTTCAGCTTCTGCGGTCACCGCGTGCCTTATTTGCAGACGACCTGAAGACCTGGATACTAGGTAGCACTTTTGCCTACTTTAACAAGATATCGACGATCCTTGCATGTAAAGTGCAGAAGCCCGTCTCTCCTCAAGTCTGAGGAAGAGCGGCGATGACCAAACATGTCCCCGACTGCCAATCGCTCCAATCTACTCTGGGCGTACTCTCACGCTGCGATTTTAAAGCTGGAAAGCACGAATAGGCTATACTTTAAAGGACTGGGCATGCATTGGGCGCCCAGATGATGTCTCTGATTTTGGTCTGAAGAGATTACCACTCGTCCGTTTTTCCGTTATGAGATGAATTTTAAAGTAGGACGCTCCCGCTTACCCGACGTAACGTGTAAAAGATCGAATGCCTCTAGTGTATCACTACCAGGCTCATCCCCAGGGTTTATGGTGCTAGACGTTGGAACTGCGTACCCTGTCGGGTACAGTTCGACATTATCATAACCTACTGAGGCCGTTCCTCCAGTCACGCACCATGTAATACACGTGAGCTCAGGTACAAGCTTGCAGTACCAAAACGCAGCGAGCCGCTTAGTCTGTGCTTTGAGGGGCTGTTGATGTATGAAATAACCAACCAGAATACATAGTGGAGCCGAAGTCGGCGTCATGATTCAAAGCATCTGGATGCATATTTCGCGAACATTCGGCAGACGTTTTGTTGGTATCGACATGCGTTTACAATCTCACGCGAGAACATGAATAACAATTGACTTGTTTACGGATGACTAATTGTAGTTAGCGCTCTTGTTCGAATTTGAATGGAGGTATACAAAATTTGTTTCTTCTCTTTCCAACTCATTTTATGACGGAACATAGAATCGTATGGTGAGGATGAGTGATTGGGACACCGCAAAGTCCACCACTTCACTTTCACATGCTACGCAACGGCTATTTGCTGTGAATGGGCGTTACCGCTGGGAGGTGGCGTGACCTGAGAGAATGGCAATAAAAACGGACCCTTTTGCTGTTACTTCAATCGCTTCCTCTTCTTCCACTAGATGTGGCCGCTTAACACCCTATTAAAAAATAATAATGTGTTAGCTGTACGCCGTAACGGCGCGTCGCTGCCGCGTGACCACCACAAGTCGCGTGCGGACTGAGTATACCGCCGGGACGTCCACTCCTACGCGGATTCGAACCTTATGGTTGCAAACCAGGTGCGCAGACCATTCGGCTACCGGCCGACGCCCTATTGGTTCATCACGAACCAGATATCAGCAGTACGCCTGCATACCGTACCAGCCTTTCGCTGCCACGCAACCACCAACAGCCGCGTGTGGCCTGAGGATAATGTGAGTTCGCCTGCGGGTTCAAACCAGTGACTTCGGGATTACAAAACAAACGTGTACTCAGGAGGAAGCCATATGTACACTCTAGCAAAGTGTGATGCAATATCACCCGGATTCCGCGAAACACGTGACCCATGAGGCGTGGCATGTTTCTGCCTAACTCGAAAACACTAATTTGAGGAACGAATAATGCAACAGCGCTAGCCACCATTGTTTTAAGATTTGTGGCACAGTCCACTTTCGTGGAGAGAAGCCCGATGCTACATAATGTTGACCGTCGATTCGTTTACCTTGTTTCCATAGCTAACTTCGGTCAGCAAATCTTGTACATGCTCTCAAACGCCATTCGGAGGCATCCATTGCATATATCCCAAGTTACACGGTTAAACACAGAGTACTGCACATTTTCGCGTGAATGTCACTTTCAGAGCAGACAAATATTCGTCTGATATAGATCCAGTTACATGCAGGTTTCTTAGGCGCTCATGAACTGCCGTGCTGACGATCACAAGCGATAAAATCTACTGAACGCTGTACTTATACTTAACAAGTACAGTCTTTTCCTCCTATGTTCGACCTTCCTCCCCTATGCGGGTTTGAACATCTCTATAGTGTTCCAATTCGCGCATAGATACTTGCGGTGGCATACCAACAAAGCATCTGTAAAATGGACCGGTGCATTGTTAATATCTTGCTATTTGTATGCTACATTCACTATTGTATTTTTGATTCCTCATACTTTATATTCTTCATTGTTGGCCATGACTGGGCTGATCTCTTGAGGTGACGGATTACAGCTTCCAAACTAAAATACATTATACGCGTGCAAATCATACTGCTACTCACTCGCTGGCTTATAACAAAAAAGTGCCAAACTCTGTTGATCCGCATGACGGAACGAGCTGAGGCTTCATCGCCCATAACCTATGCATAAAACAGCCCTTATGAAAAAACATTTGATACCTAGCCAATGGCCAACTTACTACTTTGCCACACCGTCACGGAGCCAATTGGAGCATGGAGGTGTGGGTGAAACCCATCGTGGGAATACCCTGCATGGAAGCAGGTCCCCTGGTGACAGTTCCATGGATGGCCGTATCACTTTACTTGAACTTTCGGTTAAATCTCCATTTGTTATTGTTCCCAGTTTCTTTATCTCTAATACTTTCAAACTGCTAATCACTTCAAAAAAACCATATAGGAACCTTCATACAAAACATGTAAAATTAACTATATTATGCGATCACGATGTACAAGTGGATCAGACCACTCATTTGGTCTTGGCTTCGCACTGTCTAGGAATAAAACGTTTGTTTATTTACACATATTAAGCCCAGTTCTGGTTGCAATCTATGAGCCGTAACCTTAATGCAACGGCAAAACTGGACGAGGGTCGCAACAGCATTGTTCACACTGGTTACATGAATCAAATTGGTGGCTGGCCGGAGACCCATAAATGGCGATCGGAATAAGGTGGCTATGTGTATTTGGCGTCTCCGGAACATGTAGTTGTTATTTCAGTAACTTGTTACTCTAAAAGCCAAATTAATTGAATGCGTCACTCATAGCCACCTCATTTATAATGTGTTACATGTATGCATTATGGAATCGCGCCATTGTTCTACAACTACGTAGATTTCACACATCAGACCGTTCGTTCAAATCGTTTGTGTATTTTCTCTGCTTATTGTATCAGGCTTTTTTGCTTTTTTTGGATGTGTGGCAAGTCTAAATCCTCTTGAATGGTTGGCCGAGAGCGAGTTGAAGAAAGAAAATTCGTTTTTACGAACACTGAAAGACGCTGTTGAGGACAGTGACCCTAGTGTTGTCCTAGCTGCTGCTGAACCGATTTGTTCAGTTTGTCACAAGAAGCAGGGGAGAAGAGAACTGAAAAAGCACTTAAGTACGTTTGTATTTCTCCTGTCTTCCAGTTTGTATCAATTTACTGACACCTGAATGAGCATTCGCACACCCATCCCTTTAACAAGAGTTCGATGCAGGCGTGTTTGCACGTTTGTGGTTCTTGTGAAAAGAGTCTACTGGGTCATGCATCCGCAGACGAGTGCCCTGTACTGCCCGCGTCAAATTTCATAGGGGCTACCGTCAGCCATGTGCTGGCGATGCACCAGTGCAGCCTATTCGGCTTTCTCCAAGTGATAACTCGGACGTTCCTATCTGCTGACAGTCGGAAAAATTCCTCAAAGTTAAACAATATGTTGAAAGCACTTTTCGTTGTGGATAATCTTCTAACGTTAAGGAGGGCGCAGCACATTTGCTCAGAAAGAATGTCCCTGTGCTAGGAATGACGTAGCAGTTAGATAGGGCGAATACTTGGGCCTTTCGCGCACTTCATTTTACAGACTGGAAACCACGCCATAGTCGACCAACGGAAGAACGTGAGGCTTGACGAAACTTTGTACCGACTGTTACCCACTAAGGCGTGCTTATGAATGGCCACATTTTATCCGATCTTAGTACCGCGTTTACATTTTACGAGGTTACGATTCTGCCAATTTAGTACACAGGCGGTGCAAACACGATCGAATAGTTACGACATTAATTTTCGCTTTCTACTTTATATGATGCATTGAACCCACTCGTTTAGCAGCGTCGGGTACTCATTCTCAAAGCGAAAATACATCAGCAGTACGCCGGTACGCAGTACTGACGCTTCGCTGCCGCACAATCATCACCGGTCGCATGTGGGCTAAGGATACTGCGAGGGTCACCCTGCCCCTATGCAGGCTCGAACCCGCGCCGTCGGATTACAAGGTCGTTGCCTTTAGGTTACGGGCCGGTCTCAAAGCGAAATGTGTTCGATGGATCAATTGGACTGCGTTTTATCGTGAGCGTACAAAAACTGTTATAAACGCCGCTCACCCGTACAACGGCTAAACTGATGCACCATTTTGCATTGCTCCAAGAGTTTCTTGCTGGTAGCTGGGCGAGAGGTGGAGTGCATTCATTTGTATTGTCGAACATCAGTTTTATCGGTGGCAAACCACATTTTTGTAAACACAGGTTGTTTTTCGTTACGAGTGCAAATACAATTGTAGATGAAGTAAGCCATTCCTGTTATTCATACGAGAAAAAATATGATTACTCTTTTCTGATATCTTCTCCACTCGTTCACCTCGGAGTCCCGATTCCGCCTGATGCCTTTATTGTGCATGAAGATACATCGCACTTATGAAGCACGGTATATACACAGGCTTAGCATCCACTCACAGAAACGCGTCACTTATTGTAATTCTTGAGTAAGTTCTTGGCGATAAAACAGCATCTTGCATTGTGACCTATCAGAAGCGGGAGCTCCTTCGTCCGAAGAATTAATGTTTGGTAGTAAATCATCTATTTGATAGGAAGGCCTCGAAATGTGTTTAGCTGCATTTTGTCTTTCATATCACATTGCGCATATGTATCTCGGACGGTTACCCTGACGTCTACAAGTCGCCCAAACCTGCAAGGCGCAACACGACTTATCATGACGGACTTTGAATTCACAGATCCTGATTTAGACATTTCAGAGGTTCACGACACGTTGCGAATCCCCGGCCAATTTTTCAGCTACGTGCAAACGTTTCTACTGTCCTCAGCGATCCCAAATTCTGCTCTTCCCTTCAAAGATGTCAAAAAAGTGTCGATTCCATTCGTACCCAGATGGTTACCACTTTGTGTTTATGCGCACCACAACCGTGACAGTGCATTGATGCCACTGTCCAAAGTTGACACGGGCACTCGCCACATTGAAGCTTGTGACAACTTATTGAGGCATGTTACAAGAAACTGCTTAGGGGGAATGCGGTTAGCTGGTGCAAATACAGCGAGGACAAGCAATACTAGGGTAGCTGATCTGTATATGTTGAGGTAATACTAGCGAAGACTGGTGTAAATCCGTTCCGAAATTCGGAGTACTCAAAAACCGCTAAACTGTCACCCATTGGTATGCAACTCGGGATTTCTGAGCGGTTTCCCAAGAACATGTATATAACTCCAGACTGCGCACTGTTCGAGCTGCAAAAGTTTGCGGATCACTTTGCTTTGAAGTTATAAGCATAGTGTTCGATCTGTGTTCTCACAGACGACTTCAACAGGACTGACACTGATTTCATCACCACCATTGGCTTAGCCAGTTTGATGTGATTCCCCACCAGACTCGATGCGCGTCTAGATTTAGTCTTAAATAACAATCAATCAATCAACAACAGCAGCAGTACATCAGCCACTTGAACTGATGCTTTGCTGCCATACAACCATGTCGACCTATGGAATAAAGAATAACAAGGGGGAGTGAAGGGGGACTTATTTGAAAATCGTAATGCCCTAAGCCAACATTCAGGTTCAAGGCGCCTACACCTTTGTTAACAACATACCGTCACAAACGACTGGCTATCGTGCAAAAATAAGGAGGCATCGGCGAGACAGCTTCCTTGCGGCTTTCACTGCCCCGCGTCATACTCAGTCATTACCCCGTAGCTAACTCAGCACCAAACACACGTTAAACAGGCAGTCCGACTAGGAGACGGCAGAAGATGCACCACTAGTATCGACTGCGAGCCATGTCTTGCCAATCTCCGCCACCTGTGGCGCAGACGCGACATTACTCTCGCCCTCAAGGGCAGAGTTTACAAGGCAGCCGTCCGTTCAACTCTCCTATATGGCTGTGAAACCTGGCCCATCAGGTCGACAGACATGAAGAGACTCGTCACGTTCGATCATCGCTGCCTTCGCAGCTTAGCTCATGTCTGGTGGGAACACCGCGTGAGCAATGAGCGTGTTCGGCGTCGCGTATTTGGTGCAGGAAGAGCGAGTGAACCGCTCAGCACCATTATATCACGCACCAGGCTCCGATGGCTGGGCCACGTGTTGCGCATGCCAGCACACCGACTCCCACGACGTGCATTGTTTGCGCGTTGTGGGTGCGGTTGGAAGAGGAGGAGGGGAGGCCAAGTGATGACTTGGTCGAGAGAAATGAAAACCCTCACTTCGAAGTTGGCGTCGGTTGGTGCATCCCGACTGCCTGGTTGGGGTCCTAAGGACGGTGAACACGTTTGGTTGGACACACTTGCTGATATGGCTAGGAGCCGGCCCCAATGGCGTTTGTGTTGTGAGTTCCTTTGTCCATCCCCCTCCTGTTTAGCATCCCCCTCCAATCACGATCTCAATCGTTAGGCATAATATGACTTTCTTTTACGGCAGCCAGCTGTTAGCTCTCCGGAACGATGTCCATCCGTTACTGGGGACTCAGCGGGCGTGCCATTGTTTGTTTGTTTGTTTTTTCATCTTCTTTTCTTACCTTTTGTATTGCGGCACAATAGCTGAGGTGTTTTCCACCTCCAGATAACGTGTAATTATGATGATGATGATGTCTTGTAAAGTCTCGAGCCAAGCACAAGGCGATTCACGTGGACTCCAGCCTGGAAGGCGAGACGCCACCCATCTTGTTTTCAACACAAAGGTGCGCAGCCTTGATAATCCCGATAGTTGCGCAATAAGAATGTGTCCTAAATTATGCAGTAAAGACAACTGTGTTGCGCTGACAAAAAGAACATTCAGAACTGTTAAACGGCGTGACTGTTCAGCAGATAACATCGAAAAGCGCAAACAATCTGTTCAAATGATTTTTCAATTTTCACGAATGAAGACTTATCAGTTCAATGCAAGCACCTCACAGATTATGTAAACTTTGTTTTGATCTGTGTTGTCCCGCCAAAACAATCAATTTGCGAAATGACAGTTGTGGAGGAAAAAGGAACAAGCTTATGAATATAAGATGACTAACTTTGTTGGCGTTAGCCGTCTGTCTGTGGACATAAAAGCTGAAGTAAGAAGGTTAAACAGTCTGTACATCCAGACCGATTTAGGCAACCGCAGTTGCCGTGACTTGTGGAGACTTCTAGGACAACTCTCTGGAAAGCATTCCCGCAGGATATCCAGCACCGAGTATGTAGACAAACTCAACGCAGAGTTCAGCTCCTCATCACCTAACACACCCCTACCTTCCATCACCATCATAAAGCCTCCCACTTTATTTGACTCCACAAGTGTTTACAAAGAGCTCACGAGACCAAACAAAGCCAATGGATCGGATGCTCTATTAGCAGTCGTTCCATAAGAAGGTGCGGATGTTTTAAAGACGTCTGACGGAGATCTTGTCTCAGTGCTTAATGACCGGTACAATCCTCGACATAGAAATCGGCCAGAATAATACCAGTGCCTAAAATTGGGCCTGAGAAATGTCGGCCAACTGCGTGCACATCCGTGCTATCAAAGGTACTGGAAAAAGTACTGATCCATATTTTCATAGGTGATCATGTTGAGGTTGTCAAACAGTTTACTTATTAACCGGCGTTACGTATCTGGCGCATTCCATTGCGTTAGCAAGGCCATACGGCTCCTATTTCTCGATTATGCTAACTCCTTTGGGATCCGCCACAGACCGTTACTGTTCGAAATTTTGTCCGAATATGGCGTCACAAATCGTACTTCACGAAGTTATGCGACAGGAAATCCTCTGTACTTCCAGCCAACCGTGGTGTTTCGCAAGGAGCCGTCCTATTCCCTTTTCTATTTTAAGCCTACATCGAAGTCTCCCTATTCCATCAAAGTTCATAGGCAGTAAATATGCAGATGGCGTCCTAGATTGCATAACCCCAATCATGGAGGACTCGTTGAAACACCAACGAGGGTTAGATGAACTAGTGACTTTGTCGAGCTCCCGGTCCCTCTGTCTCAACCATTCCAAATGTGACGTAACGTACTGTTTTCTACATTTCAACAGACTACGATCCCTTGTACATGTCTCCCCTCCCATGGATGATCCGAGCACACCTCGTTTTCTTACTTCACATTTAGATTAGTGTACACGTATTCTTGAGATTTTTAACATGTTACGCTCTCAGGCTCAAAATACTTTTCGTTCCCCGTGCTTTGATTAAGGTTGGCAACTGCATGTATTCTCCCTCATTGTTTCCCTGTTATTTCCCACGAAATACCTCAAAAAGATGATGCTCTTGTCCGTTCGCTAAAATTTATTTCTCGTTGCTCCGGATTAAGGAAAGAACTGGTCGCAAACATTTCGATGCATGCATCAACTTCATCCAGGATTTTATACGACTCCTCTCACTCTTTGCATACTATCCCACCGAGTACTTTTTCCACACGGTCGAAATTTAAAGTATTATATTTCCGTACGTCGTCGAATCGAAATTCCAGCCTGCCTTATCGATCACGTCTACTAGTCGACCGATCAGGAGTGAAACACAGCTCGCGTGACGCACCTTTTTGTTTTACTGCTGTCAAATTTTATTTTATCATTGATACTTTGTTGTATTATGTTCCGCGGTGTTAATGTGAAGTGCTGAAAACGCACCCATAAGGGTGGATAAAGGTTATTTTGATATCCTATTATTATTATTATTTTTGTATTCGTCCAGTCCCTTCAGGTGCTCTGTTTCCGCTTATTGTCAGGCTGGGTCACTTTCTGAGGGAGTCACCTACGACAGTCATTCTGCCGGCTGTTGCATATGTGAGTCAGCTCATTCGACAGCCAGATGATATCACCAACGCTTTGGAGGGTATAGAGCAAACTCGCATTGCTTTGGAATGGACTGCCTACGTGGCTCGAATGGGTGAAGTTCCGAGTGACAGGACACTGGATATAGGTGAACAGCTGCTATCTGTAGGAAAACTACTCAAGCGATTGATGACATTAGCCGCGAATCCATTCATAGACGTACGCTTGGCAGCTCTGCAAGCACTGGGCTCTATGTCTTCACAGGTACGTCATTAACTTGTACCCATATGATGTATATTGTGCTGATCTTCGAATTACTTCACGAACTAGTGGCAGTTTCAGTTAACAACAATGCAATGAATATAGCCGAAAAGACATTTACAAAATAGACATGGGTCCCAAGTTCACACACAGGAAAACTGCTAGTTGTTTTCTGTTTCATCTACATGCTTGTGTTATGGCGACATGAGCGTGATAATTCACCACTTACAACGGAGACGGTTGCGTTCTTAGCACAACAAACAGCATTAAGATACTCTAAGTAAGTCAGAAATAGGGGCCACAAATATGACCGTGTGATTGCTGCGCTAGCTTTTGTTGCCAGCCTGAGGAGGTGCATGATGGTAAGCGAAAACGCGCAGTTAAGTAACAACTGTATACAGGTACTTTAACTTATAGCTACGCCACCGCACAACCGCAAATGGTTGCACGCGGGTGCTATCAGGTCGCTCAAAGCTAGGCAGGAGCGGGGAACCGAGGCCGGAGCGTGGACGTTGTAAGTCAGGTACTCCATCGAGCACATCTTTGCCATTTGCGAGGTACCCCATTTCTAATGTGTCAACAAGGCGCGCATGCTTTTCGGTAGCCGCAGCATTTATCGAGTAATTACGCTAATTGACAGTAGGCTATACCGACCATTGGCCTAGTTGTTCAGACGCTCCGGTCAACAAATCAACCTTCTGTAAGTGCAAGCGACTTCACATGCCTGCATTCAATCGCAGTTGCTTTGTGGTATCGAAGCGTCAACATAAGGTACCCCATACTGCTAACGCTCCTTTTTCTACTCTTTTTATTAGATTGTGCTGTGCATATATGCTTTTCTGTACAACTTTTCACAGCCTTGGGGAGTACGCGTTTTCGTCGATCAACCAGGTTTCATGAAGTATCTACTGGACCGGAAGACAGAAGCCGGGCTCGCTAAAACAGCAGTGTTGATGCAGATGAAATACGAAATCGTCCAAGGAATTTTGTGCACAATGGAACAATACACTGGATATGACACTACGGACTTCTCGGTGCTTTTGAGTCCGGAGCAGATGTTGTGCCTGAAGCTGTACATAAAAGAAGGCATCTGGGGAATTCAGTCGTCCGATGCTGCTGTGGCTATGGAGCCTGGTTAATAAATCCTTTTCCGAAACTCTGTTGTTATACCTTGTGAATTGTTTCCACAGTGACCTTTTGAAGTGGAGTGTAATCCATGCTAACTTTGGGCGTGCGTTAAAACATGAATCTGAGTATAAAGATGCCACCTGAAGCCAAACCGGCAGACAAATAGGACGGACAATCATCCTAACAACCTCACAAAACAGCTGTTTTACCCTTACTAAATAAGTATGGGTGAGCCAGCAGCACGGATTAATAAGTTCGTTTTGGTGAGCACTTGATTAAACCATCGACTTATCGAAGATCTACGGTCCCATGAGGTTATGGAGAAAACAGTGCAATGACTCGTAGGGTACATTTATACAGAGACCTGTCATCTGAACCATCAATTTGATCCAGGATTAATTTTTCTTTTCTTTGAACTAGGTGCGCATGTTTCGTCCTCGTTCTCTTTTTTCGCTACGAACTGGCGTTTCTTGCTTTCGACTCTTGAAGTCCCCTTCGGTTTCTTTTTCGTCTTCTTTGTTCCGGTCTTCTTCCTATGAGGCACGCTCACTACATTATTTACTGTTGAATTCACGGTTCCGTTGCTCGTTGTCTTCAATCTCTCTGCGGCTTCTGTGTCCTCCGCCTTAATGCGCTTATCTCGACAGGCTTCTTTCTTCCGACGTTTTCTTTCCGCCTTCGACAATCCAGTGTTCTGCCTGATACCCACAAGAACAAGTAGAATAGTTGTAAGTGGGTTGTTACTACATGTAAATATGGTTCTATCACAGGAACCCTGATCTGTGTTGGCGCAATTACAAGTTTATAGTTTAGTAAAAAAAATTAGCATATTTTACGCTGTATTGGTAATGTCTATTACATAGGGGTTTATATGTCCCATGTACCGTATCATATTTAGTGTAAAGTGAAACAGAGTAAACACTGCTTACAGGATATTCGTAAAACAATCATCACCAAGCACTCGTTACACGCTTGGTCACAGATACAACAGCCGCCATTAACGCCGATAACGCCACTACTGCTAACCACAGTTGTTTTTTAGTGGTAGTGTGGGAGAGGAATACAAATGCTGGTGCTTACCCTGTTTCGTGCATTGTTGTAAGCAGAAAGTTGGCGAACTTCCTTAGTACTCTCCGGATCGGTTTGGGCAAGGGCAGCTGACACAAATTCTGCGGAACTGAAGGATCAATGACCTGAAACGCAAATTACAGCAGTAAAGATAGCTATAATCTTACGTGTTCGGGGCTGTTAATGTGCAACGGCGTGAAGATGGAGTTCATAACTTTACTCACCGGCACAGATCCAATTTTTTTAGCGGCTTTAACCAACTGAGTAATTGCTGTGAGAAAGGCGGTCGTCAAAGCAACTGAGTTCAGCCATTCGATAGAGCCTGGATTTTCTAAGCTGGTATTGTTTAATTTGGTTAGCACTTCAAACAACAGTTCGTCATGGAAGCGGATTAGTGCTCCTGATGAGGTGTCGCCTTTGACTAAGGTACCACATATTGCCGCCACGGATTCACAGCGTTGGATATAGGTGTAGTGAATGGCGCTTTTTGTTGAGCTACTGCCGTTGAGCTTTGCGTCGTCTCGCGAATTGGGCTCCATGATTTGGAGGAAGGATTTCGCCAATAAGGGTGCAATGTAGTTCGAAAAACTCTGACAGTATAAGGCAAAAGTACATTAAATGCACATGTATACCAATACGATCACAGAGTTAAAGACTGTTATTACCCGGTCAACTGAGGCAGACGAATGCCAATAGAAAAATAGACTCAATCCAATCGTCCCCACTAACATACAAGTTGCGTTGCGAATTATGAATGAGGCAAGTCCAATTAAACGAGGTATGACACAAACCAACTAGATTGTCAACGAATGATGTGACCGGCATGAGTGGTTGTCAAATCCAAGTAATATTCCAGTCACCACACAAGGTTCCGATTGGTCACACTAGGGCGCTCAACAGATACAAGAGGTCCGAATCAAAAGCAGGTGTTGCGTCGATAGATCAAGATGGACCAGATAAACCTAGCGCGGGCATTTAAACGCCGTTACTGTTTTCACAGAAGTATCTTTCCTACGCTATACGGTAAAACTTCCGAAGTTAGCCACCACTATGTTAGTCGTTTTTTCTCATTGCTTGAACGTTCACTACATAGTTCATGGATCCAGACCGCTGTAGGTTGACCACTTTGACCCGGCCCCCTGAGTGTTCAATTTACGGAAGTCTTATTGTACTTATTTTGCAGGGGTATTTTGATGAAATCTTTCTGAAGTTACTGATACGGTTTTGCTCCGCAGATTCTTTGAGAGAAAAATGCCTTGAGATATTGCGCACATTTCACGATTTGTTACTGCCTGGAAGATGGAACTAATTATCGAGAAATGCTCCAGTAAATACTTGTCGCAGAAACCGGATAAAATTCGTGATAATTCTCCCCAACAATATGCGATTGCTGTTTAAAGATGCGACTGCTTGGTCGAAAACATCTACGCATCCTTTTCCCACTTTGTTTTTACATTTGGAAAATCGCGCATATTAAATGAGACTGTTTTAGTTCATTTGCACTTGAAGGTATAAAATACTGAAAATGCACCCATCCGGGTACATAAAATTTACTTTGACGTGAAAACGCTTATTTGATTCAAAATAGATGATAAAGGAAGAAATCCAGCGTTGAAAAGTGTAATGAACCCTACATACAATTTAGGTGAAAATCAGAAATGCTCTCAGAGTACGATATCTGTCTACGCGAATCTACAATTATCGTCAGGTCACTTACATGTAAAAATAAGCTTCATCGATCAAAAGTCGTGAGTGGCTGCACCAATATCCAGTTTTGCCACGGTGTGACTGCGACCAAGTTGCAAGACGCCCACAGACTAATCGTGGGTGGTTGGTGTTGCACCACCCGCAACATTACACCTAGTGTAAACTCGAAGCATAGTGTGCAGACGGGAACCATGATTGTTTCCGTTGATCCACCACAGATGTTGCATTTAAAAGGGATACGTATCAGAAGTAGACAAAGCGGCGACTGGGCCGGTTAGAAATAGGGTTAGATTTTTCTTACCCTTGATTCGAAGTGTTTTACGAGAACGTTCTCATAAAACACAACTTTTTGACAACAATTGTACCTTCCATAAT
The DNA here is from genome assembly GCA_944474145.2 of Dicrocoelium dendriticum. NCBI lineage: Eukaryota > Metazoa > Platyhelminthes > Trematoda > Plagiorchiida > Dicrocoeliidae > Dicrocoelium > Dicrocoelium dendriticum. Next base: position 107,364,399 of record OX104065.1, read on the forward strand.
TTTTCTTTTTTTGCTGGCCCCATATCTGTCTGTAGCATATATATGTGCCACATGCTGATGCTGATGTTGCATACATCATGCTTCTTCACCACAGTGGGACTAGCTAGACCTTAACCAGGATAAAAGTATTGGGAGAAGGAATACCGAAATACTTCCACAAAAAGTATTCCACTTTGTTGAATTTGCTCAGTTCTGTTATTCTGCTGCATATTCCGTGTCAATTTTGTGTGTTTGTTTTCCTTCAAATTCGATGTTGGTTATTCCATATCCCCGGTGTGGATGCGCTTAATGCGCATGTTGACAAGGTGTCTATCTGTCTAACACCCTCAACCTCGATTACAAGTTTCAGTAAACTGTAGAATGTTGCTGGGAGGACAGGATGCACGGTACTCGTGACCGTCGTTCCATCCAGAGTGGAGCGGACTACGGGCCAGCCACCACCTTTTGTACGTCTGGTACGTATGATACCCAAAAATTAGGTAGACGGGAGTGCTGCTGCTGTGCATATTGAAGGAGTGTTGGTTAGCTCTGTTAATGTATCTTGGCTCCCATCCACATGCCTTCCGGTCTTATTCCTTCAGGTTTACCCTGGAAGTGGGAGTGTGTGGATGGAGCTGTGAGTGGGTGGAGCGCAAGCCACCCATGGTCCCTCTGTATGCGCAGGTGTCCTGTGACTGTCCTAAGGAGGCCGCAGTGACGGATAAATCCGTAATCGGATGCCTCCATATATATATATATATATATATATATATATATATATATATATATATATATATATATATATATATATATATATATATATATATATATATATATATATATATATATATATATATATATATATATATACATACATATATTAGAGATAGAGGTTAGCCACAATGCAGACATACAAAAAACCGATTTGTATCTAAAGCCAGTCGAAATCATGAGCTTCCCCATCAGTTCCACGCATGTACCGAGTTATACTAGTCGAATTGCTTTCGATTCGTGTGTTTCACGTAATTTGGCTATTTTAGTAAAACAGCCAAGACAAAAAGTACTTTGCGACTGTGTTCCCGAGGCTGAGTCGCTCGGTTGCTGCTGGATTCAGCGACCGACATGATCAACTCCCGTCACCTCTGAACCTTACACCATGACTATACTCAGTATCGTAACATCATAGTGTTTTACTGAATCATATGGGCATGAAGCGCAAAGGATCTGTAGTCATCAGACGAATAGCAGAACAGCATTAGTCGTAGTCATGTGAATGTGGTTGTTCCTTGTTGTCAACTGCAGTTTCGGCTGTCACAGTGCATCCAACAATTGAGTTGGGTACCTGCAATTTTGCGCATGCAAGATGATACAAATTACGCTTCTATTTGGAACAGCTAAAGTTGCTCGGAGCGAGACCATTGGTCCTATTAGATTAAACATTTTTCAAATCCGACTTAGTGGCATTAAACACCAGTAAACACAAACTACGGCAAAATTCGCAATCAACTCATCGAGATTGGTGGCCATCATTATGATTCTCGTAATTACCGCTTTTCGATGCCATAGTGGGATTACTGGGTGGATGTAAGGGTGAGGTGTCAGCGGTTTGAACACGTTTTTATATCGACTGGAAATTTGTGTTGACCTTAAGACGCAGTGACGAAGAGGATGCGGTAGACCACAGAAACCGGTAGTTAAAGCCAACCAAGACTGACAGTAAAAACGAGTTAAATGTTCAAAGAAACTCACCGGACAGCTTTTCAACAATGAAAGGAGGACAGTCCTATGAGTCTTGCATTTACGAGCTGACGAGATAAAAACGGAAAATTCCCGCACCAAAGGTTGCAACAGCGTTTCACTCAGATCTGGATGAGCCGTTGCAACTGAATCGGCTAATTGAAACTGAAGAAAAAACAGACATGATTGCGCATTTCGGAGTACATATAAATGTAACACCAGAAGTTAAACGGAAGAATTGTAGTCGAAACAATAAAAAGGATTAGGTAGACCGAGTATTTTTTAGTAATAAATCCTATGTGGAGGTACACGGGTCGCTAACAGTACAATTATCCACATGCTCCCACTCACCAGAAACTGTGTGATGGCTGTCAGCATTGTAACCAATTGCGGTGGGGGGTGCGCTGAAAATTTTGAAGAAACCGGAATTAGGAAACGCGATACATACTGCAGCATAAATTGTCTAAGCGCAAATTAGAGTCAGATGAAAGCCTCAAATACCTAGAACAGGTGCATTTCAAAGAGCGGCGTACAAGAAGGTTTAGATATAGTGGACGGTGCCGTGACAAAGTCTCGAACACAGCGTGATCACCGCTCCTAGGTATGTCCCATAATAGTAACAAAAATAGTAAAGACCAGAGAACAAGGAACAGAAGCACATTAGTGAATTCAAAGTGTGAAGCAAAAAAAACCACTCGTTTGATGAGGGTAGTTGAGGGTCAGACATGAAAGCAAATGCAACAACGCTCTATAACTGTGCCACATTCAATAGGGGTCCTAACGATTAATTTCGCTGGTCTCGAGACCATCAAAAACATGCACTTGCCAGATTATTCATCCTGCTGCGCAATTCAGGGTTTCACCCAACGGGTTACTAATTAATGATGCAGCGGCTCGATAGGAATAAGTACTTGTTAACCGATGTAGTTTAACACGACACCACCACCAAAGAATCTGGGCCTGACCTCAATTAAGGATCCAACTGACGAGCAATTAAGTACGGAGTTATATACTCCGCTGAGCGCATGAGATAGTGAAAGACCGTATTATGAATTCATGCAAATACTCTGGATGGTCGTTTACTATATGCAACTGACTGTGACATGACTAAGTGGAGCAGTTTTTCATTCGTGGTGTGTGCGTGTGTGTGTTGAAAATTGTGACTGAAGGTTTAAGGACCGCGGCACAAGGGAAAAGACCAATCGTGCTCTTCAGTGCAACAAGTGTCAACCTTGAAACGACCTGAGTCGATTTTCGGACTCTAATGAGCGGTCTGCTCGAGCATTTATGTCAAAATCAAGGCGCAGTACGGATGACAGATGAGGATTGACGATAGAATTGGTGTATGGGGGCGGTTGCCACGGAAACAACAAAAAGCACTGCGACATTGGCCGTTGCCCAATAATTATTATTGATCCTCGCAAACATGCGAATGAAGTACGCTTGAGCGAGTTGCTCCTCGCGTGTCTGCTGAGTGCAAGTCTGGTGTCAGTAGCAGCGTTAAAGGTATAAGTTCCTTAACTAGTATCTGAGCCCTGTAGCCACCAGTGCAGTACGACGACAGTACCTAGCAAGCGTGCTACAGAAACACAAATCAAGATAGAATGTGATATGGAAGCAAATGTTGGTAGCTCAGGTTGTTCAATTGGTGGACTGAGTGTTCGTTGAGCTCGGCAGGTTGATTGCAAACGTTTCGTCACCACTCGAGGTGACATCGTCAGTGCGCGTGTAATTAGCAGAGTGGCGCGTGCGAAGTGTCCGCGATTCAACGTCGAGTAAACAACATCAGAAGCCAGCGTAACTTAGCACTGAATATGAAGTTGAATAAGCTTACGAGAAAGTCTGGCCACCCCAACAGTGAAGGATGGATCAAAAACTTGTCTAGTCGTCAACTCAGCACAACGGAGGAGAACATACTAATCAAAGGACTAAACTTTAACGCAAAACATGCATCATATAAGGATTACTTGGCTAATCTGGAACAGGTTTTGAACACAAACGGACTGTCAGAAGAATCGCGGCAGCAAATTAGACAAACAGTTGTCCCTGCGATAACTCGCAACAAATGCACACATACTCTTGCAAAAGAAGAACGCGAAGCACTCAGAAGGCTACAAAAGGAAGACAATATTGTAATCCTACCAGCTGACAAGGGACGCACGGCAGTAATAATGGACGAACCAGATTACGTTGCAAAAGCCAAACAACTCCTTCCCGACACGACCACTTATCGCCCCATAGATCAGGATCCCAGTACAAAACTGAGTACTCAAATCAACACAGCATTGAAGAAACTACAAGCAACGGGTGAGATTACCAAGCAGGAGCGATGGAAGATAAAAGCTGAGGATACAAATATTGCAAGATTCTATGGACTACCAAAGGTACACAAAGACGGAGTCCCATTGCGTCCAATCGTCTCGTTGCCAAGAACCCCATCGTACAAATTGGCAAAATGCATGTGGAAGAAATTAAAACATCTAATTGCCGGCTCTGAACAAAGCATCATCAATGCTGAACAATCCATCAACAAACTGAAGTGTGTTACAATAGAGGAAGATGAAATCATGTTGTCGTCTGATGTCACCGCACTCTTCACGTCGATCGATCACGAACTTGCAAAAGAAACCATGATGGAATTACTTCGCAACCAACTGAACACAATAGGAAACCTCAAGTCGGAGAGCATATGGGAACTCTTGGAACTCTGCATGACTACTTATTTTTACTTTGATGGGCAAGTATACCAACAACTGAAAGGAACGCCCATGGGATCGCCCATCTCAGGACTTATTGCAGAAGCTGTGATGCAAAAACTGGAGAGTATCACAATACCGTTAATCAAACCAAAATTATGGATCCGGTACGTGGACGACACGTTTGTCATCATCAAACGAGATTCCATACAGAATACCCATGAGTTAATCAACAAACACATTCCAGGATAGCAAGCTTACAAGTGAACTCGAAAAAGACAACCAGTTACCATTCTTAGATGTACTGGTCCAAAAAACACTGACGGAACATTTCAGACATGTGTATATCGACCAAATATTGAACTACCACAGCAACCACCCACTGAACCACAAGAAAAGCTGCATTCAAAGCCTTTTCAATAGGGTCGAAACACACTGCAGCACGACAGAACTGAGGAAGAAGGAAGAGAACCATCTATATCGGGTATTGCAAAACAACGGGTATCCAAGAAACTTCATCAGAAGAAACCTAAAGAAGAGGGTGTAGCAACAACAGCAGGAAAACATAGATAAACTGGTAGCGTTTCCTTACATCAAGAATGTATCTGAACTAACGTCAAGATTGCTAAGACCACATAGAATCTTGGTAGCCCACAAACCAACTGGTACTTTGCGAAGATTGCTTTCAAGACCGAAGGACAAAGTTAAACAAGGCAGTCAGAATGATGTCATCTACAAAATTAACTGCAAAGAGTGTGACAAACACTACATCGGACAAACTGGAAGGAAACTATCAACACGGATCAACGAACACAGAATGGCCATACGGAGACACGACCCGCATTCATTAGTTTCCATGCATGAAGACCAAGAAGGCCACCACTTCGATCTAGAGAACGTTAAGATCCTAGCCCGTGGAAATTCGAGGCAAGCTAGAGAATTCTTGGAGGCATGGTATTCTACCGACAGTTCAATAAACCGACATGTTGTAATAGATGCTATATATACGGCATTGCGAATGAAAGATCACCGAATTACTAGAAGAAATCTAACGGAAAGGAGCGCTAGACTACTGCATCAAACGACGACAAGCGAAGAGTCCCACGCGCGTACACTACGAGGTGAGAATCAGAGATCGATTTCTGTGGTCATGTGCTCGTCGAACAATCCAAACTCAGAGTAGCGGCTAGGAGATCGATCACTCACACTCACCGACGCCTCGTACGCGCCACACTGCTACATACACTCGCACTGACGATGTCACCTCGAGTGGTGACGAAACGTTTGCAGTCAACCTGCCGAGCTCAGCGAACACTCAGTCCACCAAGATAGAATGTGTAGAGATAGTGTTAGTCTTCAGCCAATCGGAGATAGAGTGGGAACGATAAAAGGCTTGGCGTGAAGCGTGACTCTAGGTTTGCAGAACATCGCTCAACGTCTATTATATGCTGAATCCTACCGAGTAATCTGAGAAGATGGAATTAGTGACGGGTCGAGAGCAGAGAGGAAACAACAGTGAGTTTTCGTAGTGAGACAATACTCTTCAACCGACTATTCGTAAAAGCATCCAATTCTAACCACTGAGTCAGTAGTTTGATCAGCGAGGCAGCAGGATGGGACACGAATAACCCAAAGTGACTGACTGCCTAACGGTTGTGTAAGAACCATTAAAAACCATTAAAGAACCAACAGAATGTTAAGCGAATTCCAACCCTGAAATGTTGCTGCTAGAAACTTACCAACTGCGGCGATGGAAAGCGCTGCGTCCAGGATACTGAGCAGCTGATCCGACGTTTCTGAGGATTCTGTCAATGCCTTGAGCAATGCCTGCCGAGCCGATGGTGTCCGAGTACGTACGCGGCAGATGGCGTTTACTATGCACTCGAATGGTGGAAGGTCGCCCCACCGAGCCACGAGACTGGCTTTTTCATGCTTTTTTGAATCCGAATTTGACACCCTTTTACCTTTCAGGGCCTTAGATCCCAACTTAATCAACTGAACCAGAGCGGGCTGGAAAAGACAATCAAGGCATGGATGAATGTTCGGAACAGAAGAGAAATAGGCCGTTTAATGACGTGTTACGCGGTGTCCACGATGGCAAAAATAAAATGCAACATCTAGCCATAAAAGCGCAGTAAGAAGATCAAGTTTATTAGGTTCATGCATTTTGCACCGCTTAGTCAGTAATGTAAACGATGAATTCGCTATTTTTTCAAGTTGGTTACAGATGAAATTAATCAGGAACGATGGAAAACACGGAAATTTCACCCGTTTTTGTACACAGGGTACCAGTTTACCGTGACAGACCCGGAAAAAGCAGAAATTACCGTGATGCAGTTGATCTCAGCCAGGTGACCTGAGGACAATGAGTACCTGTCGATGGAAGAGGCCGGCGAACTACGTGAACATGGCGTTCGAGTTATACTTGGTTGCTGCGTGGTTTATCACTGGAATGCTTTGGCACATGCTAAATGATTCGGGGATTCGTTGTCTTAACGATTCCGCCTACTCAGTAGAACATCCTCGCCTGAGTCGGCTAACTAAGGTCTTCACAAGAGACCGCTTGCACTAACTTGGTGTGAAGTTGGTGAGCCACGTTGTTTTTCTGCACATGAACGTTGTAACTTGTCCGATTCGATCTCGTTATTTAAGGTTCACCCTAGGAAACGGGAAATTGTCCACAATGTTCACAATCGTAGTCCGGGGTAATGAGTGTTGTGATAAGTAATTAGTCGTCATCATGGCTATGGAAACCTTACATCAAAAGAGTTATTTCGTTGAGGCAGAATTTTCAAGAAGGCGATTTGTGAAATTTCCGAAAGAATTAGAAGGGTTCTTTCAAATGATGAGATCAATTAAATGAAATCAAAATTAGCAACGAGCCACAACGCCTTAGCGCGATGAAACAGCGAGCACATCACCATTCTTAGAGTGTGAAGGATGGTGCTTTTCAGGCATCTTCAAAAGCGTAATAATCAAAGAATGAACGTTATATTCAAACCCAATGATATCCACACTGGAAGGTCGAGAAAAAGTCGATGGCAATCCCAAGCCTGTTACGAAAGACAGTCCTGTTGACATGAGTAGTGGATTGTGCCCAATGATTTAGAAATAGGTCCGTTGATAAGTTACTTGGTAGCACCAACATCCGTGATAACTCACTTGTAATTGATGCAATTCGTCTTTAATTTAATGCCGCCAGGAAGAGTAGTAAAACTCTGCAGGTACGTCTCAACTGCCGCGTTCAGGGTGATGAATTCAAGATAAAAACGTATGTTTTGAAGGGCAGTAAACATGAGGATCTTCCATGTCTGGGTCCAACTCATCTATAGATAGAGTTGGACAACATAAAGAGGCACGCTGCACTTATTTGCATATGCTCCTTATTGTAAAAGTGCAAAGTGCTACTACAGGACTGATTAGTTGCGCTGATTATTGATCGGAGTAGTTTATCGGTTCACACACATATTGACAGAGGTATCGCATCGGACCATCGGTTGACCAGAAGGAGTAATAAGTCCCTAGTCACGTCAAAGAAGTGAGGCGGAACCAAAGGCACGCATTATGAAGTTGCTCAGGAATCAACTGATTTGTCCAGTCGTTAACGGAGCAGTTCTCTGTTTAAGAAATCAAAGATGAGAAGAGATATATCTCTTCGCATAAAGCAAATAAGAATGTAAAAGCAACGCAGTTCAAATGCTCCAGTCGCCTATTCTCAGTCCGGCCTTCGCTGACTTATTCTGTTGCGTTACTTTTACATTCTTATAACTGTATTTGCCTGATGAGAAGTATTGAAGAGATCTTTTCGCAACGAGTTCTTATTTTGATTGTGTCGTATATAGGCATTATGTATGAGTTATCTGTTTGAGGAATAAATGCATCGTGGTTTAGCTGTAAGCTATCGGGCGCGTCCCCAGGTTGCGGATAGGGGAATGCCTTCCTTTTTGAGGTAACTGCGAATAAGTCTCGTTTGCCTTACAGGCGGACAATCAGCGGCAGCGTCCTAGAGCGTGGGGAGTTCTGGGCTGATCACCTGGTTCTCCATCAAATACCACAAGAACTCGTACGGCGCTATGTCAAAGCCAATGTGACCGGCTATAGGGTCACTGACCACTCATTTCTGTAACGGAGAGCGGATGAACAATCTTACTCGCCACCGGCTTCTCTGTGGACTGCTACTGAACAAAAAAAGGCGAAGGAGCCGCCCGGATGTCAAAGGTCTTCGTTAATCGCCCCGCTGGTTTGCGGGTTAGGTCTTAAGACCAAAGATTCGGGGTGGAGTCGCTTAAGTCAACCCTCGTCCTCGGCCTGGGCAACCGGGAAGATCTCTGCCCACAATCTACTAAACTTTCCAAATCCTTTCACTGACTACCCGCTTTTCCCTTTTTTGTTGTTGTTAACTATGTGTTGTGGCACTGCCAATTGTACATTGGTCAAATGTTGAATAATAATAATAATAATACAGTTTGATAAAACTACACTGTTTGTACAATCTAGGTCAGATAGTTGATGAGCCTATAAGTCTCCTATGTCTGAACGGTGTTTATTTACATTGTGCTCAGGTTAATATTCAAAATGAGAGGGTAATGAGAAATCTGATTAAAGAACTCAAGCGCAGTGGTATTTGTTGCATAAAAAAATCACGGTGATCAAAAGCATTGAAAAAAGTAGTGACTAAGGGGCTTTGAGTGTTTTGCATTCGTTTCCTTATTTTCTACCGCAGAATGTTTCGCAACAACGTTTAAGCTGTTTTTAACTCTCCTCGGTGGTTGTATTAGTTTATTCTGTTTGTTGTTTGAACGACCCTGAACGAACGTTCCAATCGCTCATCTGTGAACACGTTTTGCCGCCGTTCTCAGTTGCACTTTGTCACACGTGTGTTCACATTCATTCGACCCAGATTCATCTGCGCTATCTAGTGCACTCCATCTTTCGGATCCAGCTTGTGTGGATCGTCTTTTATCTCCACGTTGCGGTTTTTGCACTATTCCCGTAACAACACAATCGAGGAATTTTCCGAATCACGAACCACACAGAAATATTTGTGGTCCCAAACGAAAGCCAACTACACGTTTCATCTGACGAATCAGCAACCACAGCTGTGGACCATTCATCAAAGTAACTATCGTACACGTTGTGTCCGTATCGCTCAGTCGCTCTGTTTGCCGCGTGAACGATCTAGCCGCTTAAACCTGCCCCGCCTGGGCCAGACGCACAGAACGTGACGACCTTGAATATGCAGACAATTCAGCGCACACGCGACCGGCAGGAAACCATAAGCGCTCGGGCCTCTCTGGGATTACCATCGATCGACGCAATGGATCGTGGCGACCAATCAAAAGCCCATGTTACCGCATCCAGATCGACAGTAGTTTGTGGCCTTCCTTCATGCCATAAAAATGTACGGATCGGTATTCAATGTAGCAGTTGCCAAGGCAAGTTCCATCGCAAATGTTCCAAGCTCACAGTGAACCAGTTGAAGCTACACAATAGTAAACCAGATTCACTGTGGTTCTGTTCAGTATGTATAGTCATCCCACTGGTAAAGATTGTACATGAACTATCTCAGAAGTACGAAATACTAGTTGCAATGTTTGAACAAATGAGGAGCACCAAAAGCGATTCATTTGTAGAAAGCGTGACAGAGTAAATCCCGGTCATTCCCATCCAGCACCGCATTAAAACTGAGGAAGAAGGCTAGGCAGCGCGCTAAAAATGCATCATCTGTGGCATTAAACGCCAATACTACCAGTTGCTCAAATATGCCTGAAACAACCACCGCCAGTCCGATTGCAATGAGCACGGTCAGAGCCTCGTCCACCCTCCAAACGGTTCCGAAAATTCAGAAGGGCTTCGACACCAGTGGTGTTTGGAACTTGGTTGCTGCCAAAGGTGACCGGAAACATAGATCTTCGGCCACTCCCATTGGACCCATAATAAATCAAGAAGACGAAGCTATACTCAAACAGCCTCTATCGACTGCATACAGACCAGCTGGTCGCTTGATCACAACCAGAGTTGCACGTAGTATACCAGCGGTAATCTGCACCAAGATTCCAGAATCGACGTCAAATTCCTTAAAAGGAAAACAACTTGATGACGTGAACCAGTGGAACTCCATATGTGTAACATTATAGGTGTTGTAACTAAGCCCGTAAATTTGACACGCGTTACCCGTCACCCAAACTCACAGCACTACGGTGAACCAAGACTTTTCCGAGTTGTGCTGACTTCTGCCAATGAAGCAGAAGCTGTCCTGTTATCAACAGCTCGCCTCCGGAATGGGTCATGTTTCATCCGCCTATTCCCGGATATTCCGTGGAGCGAGCGCAGACAGGCGAAGCACTACTTGGACGAAAACCGGAAGGAATCCGTAGCCAGGACCATCCTTGTACACGGTGTTCCCGAGGCTGGAAATCATGATGAGCGCGAGGCGGCCACTCACGACCAGGAGCATGGGCGGTACATTCGCGAGACCCTCTCCCTGGAAAACGTCATAGCGAAATCAATCTCGAGGCTGCGCCGATCGCCAAACTACAAGAGATGTGGCCCGAGGATTGTGAAAGTGGTCCTCCAATCTAGACAAACGTCAGCAATGGTAGTGGAGGGATGGTATGCGGGCCGCAACAGCCCTCCTTCCGAGCTCCGGATCAAAGCAAGATCTGCTAAGCAAACACACGAGAGCAGCCACTTAGTCAGACCACTTATCGACAAGAGTTGGGATAACTTCAATCAACTAGCCAACGAAACTGGCAAACACCCCATACATTATATACAAAGAGAGAAGCAGAAGTAATGGTAGGATCCATGAATCGGACACAGATGAGTTCGTCATCCCCCAGCCAAAAAATAATTAGTTGCCGACCTTTTACAGGTCGGCACAACATTTTATCCAAAACACCCATCCCACGATTCATTGCTAACAGAGAAACTTTCCTGCATGTACATCAATGCACCAGGTCTCCTGAACAAGCTTGCCGAACTGCGACTACGTCAAGCGTCACATGCCTGGGATTTCAAATTCCTCACGGGAACCTGGTTGCACTCAGAAATTACCTATACCGAAGTCGCGATAAATGGTATGTCCCTTCTCCGAAACGATCGGCCTAGCAAAGGCGGAAGGGTAATGTTACACTACCGCAACGACCTGCAGTGCGAACCAATGGCCGATCCAGAAACGCTGATCATAGACTCCCTCTGGTGCAGTCTGCGACTGAGACGCAACGACACTTGCCTTTTGGCCGTTTTTTATCGTCCCCCGATGTCCACCCCAGAAATGGACTCCAATCTGGCATTATTCTTGGGAAGAGTCCTACGAGGGCGGTACAGTCATGTTTTTATCTCAGGTGACTTCAATCTTCATGATGTGGAGGTTCCGGCATCCCCCAAAGAGCAGTTTAAGGCCGACCTGCAAGAGTATATTTCAAGCATTCCATTCTTCAGCCATGTCCGTTCACCCACCGATTCAGAGCCGAAAACAAGCCATCTTTGCTTGAAGTAGTGCTCACGAACGAAGCTCTCATGGTTGAGAAACCAAGGGTGGAGATCCCTCTGGGGCGAAGTGACCACGCAACCATAATTTATGACTTCGTGTGTTATGCGGAATATCCACAAGAACATACTAACTTGTTTCGAACAATCACCCACTACGACATACTGGCAGAACTTGTGGGAGATGCCAGCTGGGAGTTTCCGGACGACTGTTCCATTGACAGTGCTTCGTTGATTTTACTGTCAAGTTCAGTGATCTGATTAAATCTGCATCGATCAAAAGCCGCTTCGTTCTGCAAGGGCACAATCATTCATTCGGAGTAGAACCCAAAACACATGACAATAAGAGACGCTACGTGACATGTGCATTGAACGAACCCTAGCCCTGACAAGTGGAGTAACTAAGTTGTGCATGTTAATCGCTGTACCACACTTGTGCGCGAGGACAAGTTAGTACAGTAACAGAATCTAGCGGAAAAGTTTTGTGTTAACAAAAACTTCTGTACAGACATGTGAACAGCCTCTGGAATGTGAAACGTGGTGTTCCCCCACTAATATCAGCAGAGCATCAGTTCAAATGGCTGATGTACTGCTGTTGATGATGATGAATATCAGCGGATGGATGTACTCAAACCGCCGAGGATGCAGCCAACGTTCTACGGCTACAATATGCCCCAATTTTCCGATGTGCTCCAAGCATTTGTAACACACCTGCCCCACTTTCCCAGATGCCAGTCTTTACCCACGTAACGTTTAGTTCAGCGACTATTTTGAGGAAGCTGCTATCGTTGCGCACGCACAGTTCCACCGGAATTAACAACATTCCCCCGAAAGCACTGTAGTTGGCAGCTACGAGGATAGCTGAACCATTAACGAGATTTTTCCAAAGATGCCTGGAAGAACAGCAGGTCCCTAACATGTGGAAACAAGGCATCATTACCCTGATTTTCAAAAGTGGTAGCCGTTAGGATTCAGTCAACTATCGCCCAGAGACTCCTCCCGCTGCTCTTTAAGGTGATGGAATCGATCATAGCTGAGGCTGTAATAGGCTACTTTGAAAGGTCTAACATCATAGCGCCGGAGCAATACGGATTCCGTCAGCATCGGTCATGTACTACCAACCTACTTCCTGTCAGTGGCAGTTGGACCGAGATAGCCGACAGTGGGACCGGCATTGATGTCGTCTACCTAGACTTTTCCAAAGCATTCGACCGCATAGATCACCGCATCCTTCTCCAAAAGCTGCAAGCATATGGAGTTGGAAATCCTGTCCTTGGATGGATCGGAAACTTCCTCTTTCAGCGGCGCCTTCAGGTTCGAGTTTGAGGTCCATCTTCTGACCCAATTGGTGTGGACTGCGGTGCTCCACAAGGGTCGGTGTTGGGGCCGCGGTTATTCTTGTGCTTCATTAACGACCTTGCGAGTGTCATCAAGTCAAATTTCCTGCTTTTTGTCGATGACATCAAGATATGGCGGGCAATCGACTGTCATGAAGATCACGATATGTTGCAACGAGACTTAGATTGCGCTTTTGAATGGTCCAAGCTAAATCTACTTCCGTTTAACACGGACAAGTGCAAAACCACGCATGTCCGCCACAAGCCCACGTAAGCATATAAGCTTGGAGACGATATGTTGTACACGGCCTCACAAGAGCAAGACCTGGGGGTGGTAATCCAAGACGACCTCGGCTGTTCGGTGCAGTCTTTGAAGGCGTCCAAAACTGAGAACCAACATGTTGGTCTGTTACGGAGGGCGTTTGGGAGGTTCGATCCCTCCATCTTCCCCAAAATGCTCAATGCGTATGTGAGGCCCCATGTAGAGTACGCGATCCAGGCTTGGCAACCCTAGTTAAAACGCGACCTGGTTGCACTGGAGACCGCACAGCGACGGGCAACGAAAAATGTGAAGGGTTTGTCCCATCTGCAATACTATAGGCGACTGAAAGCCTTGGGAGTGTACAGCGGAAGATATCGCTGTCTACGAGGGGACTTCATTCTGGCGTTCCAGATTTTGAAAAACTCCGGTCACGCTTGAGGTGACCTCCTGAAGCTTAGCGGCAACAAAGAATAAAGGGGTCATAAATTGAAACTTGCCACCTAATACAGTCGGCTGGAGTGCCGCCGGAATTATTTTTCCCTTCGAGTTTGTCAACCGTGGAACACTCGAATTTTGTCATTTCAGCGCCCACGCTATTCATTTTTTAAAAAAACGACTCGACGATGCTTTACACCAATTACATTACTTTATCTTATTTCTGTTCATTCAGTGACAAGATGCAGACAAACATTGTGCTCACCAACCCCACGAAATCGGGGTAGACAGATATACCTGTATATGAACGTGGATAATATGGTGAGTCCACAGATGTGTACTTCACTTTTGTGTAACTTCATTGAACTAACGTTATTCCGACAAACCATCCCACGGGACTTGTCAAGCCTTAGTTTTTTTTCATCCGTATTATACCACTATTCCATCGTTCACATGAGTTATTATTTCTACGTGGTATTACCATTGTAAGGGAAGTTAATGAAAATGAAGGACCATTGAAGCCATGCTGCATATGTATTTGTAGTACTGATAACTGTTATGAATAAGTGAAATGGAAAGATACGAAGCAGTACGAACGCATTTTCCGTCTGGTCTTAAATGAATGAAAATTCGTTCATGTGATACCGACCACTTAGAGTAATACAGATCAATAGAGCGCTTGAATCCGATTTCAACCTTACATAAGGATATAGCAAGAGTGCGAATCCCATCAACCACCGAATTCGCGGAGTGAAAGGCTATGGAGGAAGTATTTGCACAGATTAGTTTAGCTTAGTCTGCTAATAATCATGTTTAGTTGTATTCAGTGTATGAATTGCGTTGCTATGCAATGCTATGCGGTTAAGCGGGTTTAATGAGGTACAGTTAAAAACTGTGACCAAAGCTAACGGCTTTGCGATCGAACGACTGGCGACAAAGAAGTATGCCAAGTAGACCAGGCAAGCGACAGTTCAGTTCAGTTGAACAACTATGATCCGGGTACCCAAATGAGGTGGATCCAGTTGCCACGACTCACACCGTAAGAATAACAATAAATAACAACGATAGGACAGTGGGTTTGGGTGTGAATGTAGAGAAAATAGAAGCAAGAAGGAAGTACGTTGGACTAATCAGAATGAAATGAACATTAACAACCAGATAAAAGAAACCGGACGTAGGAACGTCAATGATTTCGTGACTGCGCCATGTCTGATACGGTCTCCAACCATTGGTGTGGACCATCCCGAGACCCCCATCCAAGAAAGACGGCACGCACCCGCCTGACCAAGTCTCTCAGTTAACTGCTTCATGCCTCTATGAAACAGCATGGACTGGCCATCTCGTGGTTTCACCCAACTTGATGCAGCCACAGCGTATAATGCACACCGAGGAAGCCGATGTTGATCGGTTTACGAAGTACATGGCTTAGCCAACACGAGCGACTAAGATATATCAAAAACACTCGAGAGACACCAGAAGGATTCTTGCCAAAAACCAACTGGCAGACCTCAGCATTGTTCACCTGGTGTTCCCAACAGACGTGAGCAATACTCTGCAAGCACCGGCGGTCAAACACGGTCTTTACTGTGAAATGGCCAGGTCTCTGATCCATACAGTAAGATCGGCCTTATCGCAGCGTTACACACCCTACCTTTCACTGACGAGCTAATAGCCTGCCGTCTCCATCCATAGTTGTACCACTGGAAAGCCACACGGGCCTTACTGGTCCGTGAAGTAACCCCTTCAGTGATGTGACCACTAGAGGTGACAAAGCTACCAAGATAAGTTAACCGATGCACCACTTCCAGTGGCCGTTCGGAAATACCTAAAAGCGGAGGTGTGTAGGTGCAGTCCTGCAGCATTATTTTACACTTTGAAGGTGCAAAGCACATGCCAAAGCGTGCAGCGCTACGCAATCTGTGCAGTAGTATTTGCATAGCCAATGCGTCAGACACAAGAAGAGCAAGAGACACGGCTGAATGTCAGCGCTCGCCGCCATATCGGCTCAAGAAGATAGGCGGATGGATTATTTCAACACAGATGCGTCATCATCATCATCAGTATATCAGCCATTTGAACTGGTGTTTCGTTGCCATACAAGCACAACGACCTACGGCAAGTAGAAAAATAAGAGGGGGAGAAAGGGGGACATACCAGAAAACCTTAATGCTCTAAGCAAACATTTAAGATCAAAGACGCCTACACCTTGTGTTAACAACTTACCGTTAAAAATGCAGGCTACCGTGCAAAGATAAGGCGGCATCGGCGAGACAGCTTCCTTACGGCTTTCACTGCCACGCATCACAATCAGCCATTACCCCGCAGATAACTCAGCTCGAAACAAACTTTAAACAGGCAATCCCACTAGGAGACGACAGCAGACACGCCACTGATGCCGAATGTGAGACATCTCCTGTAAAGTCTCGGGCCAAGCACAAGGCGGGTCACGTGGACTCCAATACGGAAGACGAGACGGACCAACGGCACCCAGTTTGGTCGTCAGTGACTTCATTTCCTGCTGCCAAGTCAACTTCTGTCCACGTCGAGCCTTGTGTCACCCTACATCTGGCAGACTAAACAAGACACTCCTCCTAGGTAAGCGGTGACCAGTCATATGTAGCACGTGCCCAAGCCAACGCAACTTATTCAGTGCTATCTGTCGTTCTAAGGAATTAGCTTGAGTATCACTGCCTAGCACTCGCCTACGCACATCGTAACGGGCACGTTGGTGCTACGCGACACTAGCAATGCTCTGCAGACAGTGATGATCCAAGACTTGAAGGTGCCTCAGATCTTCAGACCGAAGGGGCCAATTCTCACTCCCATAGAGTAGGATGGCTCTTATTGTGATCTTGTAAACGGACTTTCATGCGGAGGAAAACTCCTTTTGTCACCAAAAATGCGCAGATTCAAAAACGAAGTTCTGGATTTTGCAATACGTGAAATGACTTCGGTTGCTATGCACCCATCATTGGTGATACAGCTGCCAGGGTAAGTGAATCGATCAATCACCTCGAGTTTCTCGCTATTTAGAGTCAAAGGATCGTCAAGTGGCTGTTGGTCCTGCAGCAGCACTTTGAAGGTGCGATGTGCATGCCAAATAATGGGATCAATTTTAAAAGGCTACTCAGAATTGGTTGATCCGCTCCAAAATCGATAAACAGCAAGACGATATCGTCCGCATAATCAAGATCAACTAATCTTTCACCATGCAGCAACTCAGCACCTGCATCGTGAAATTCTCCAAGGGAACACTCCATGATGGAGTCCAAGACGAAATCGAACAAAAAGCGTGAAATTGGACAACCCTGACGAACGCCACTTGTTGTCGGAAAGGCACTCGACAAGTCGCTGTAGACCATGACGCGACCTGTAGTGTTCGAGTACGGAACACATAAAATGTTCACATATTTCATGGGAACACCTTTCGGCGCAAGTACTTCGAACAGAATGGATCGATGGATAGAATTGGAAGCGCTCTTGAAATCGAGAAACACAGCTATTGTCTGTCTGCGGTATTATGCATGGCGCTGTTCTAGCACCTGCTGCAGTAAATATGTGGTCTATATAGCCACGCCCTGGGCGGAAATCTGCCTGCTCTTCTCGAATTCGAAATCCCCGTTCCGCAGTGAGGCAAGTTATTTTGTCACCACTGGATTTACGCTAATATCCCGGTGGTTAGAACAGTCTGTGCGACTACCCTTCTTGTATATTGCCACTATTATCGATTTACTCCAGTTAGCCGGGACACGCTCTTCGTTCCAAATAAGTTCGAATAGGGTGGTCAGTGCTTTCCAGAGGACCTCACCGCCACGCTTAAATAGTGCATGTGGGAGGGAATCCGGATCAGCGGCACGAAAACGATTGAGGACTGTGATCGTGTTTCGGAACTCAGCCTCCGATGGAGCCTGTAAACCAGCGATGTCCTAAGCTCGGCCCGCGGCCTCATTATGTAATAATAAATTTTAAGCTCGGATTTTTTCTTACAGATGATATTGTATAGATTAATATCGTCTGTGCAAAGAAATCCAAATATTATATACATTGCCGGTACGTAGCCTAGAAGTAATGAACTTGTCTTGCGGCGCGGGGCAGGGCGACCCTCACAGTATCCTTAGCCCACGTGCGACCGGTGGTGGTTGCGCGGCAGCGAAACGTCGGTACTGCGTACCGGCGTACTGCTGATGCCTATATTATATAGATTACAAAAAACTAAGGATGTTATGAGTACAAAATTCAGCGGCGTCAGATGCTGGCAAAAGTCAATGATATACTGTATATATTTAACTACCTATAAGAAGCCAATCTACTGCCTCTACTAAAGAGGTCTTAACTGAAGCAAAAAATAATGATCACAAGTTCTCAGTTTCACCCTTCACATTAGAAACTTGCAACAACAAAGTTATGACCTGCGTAATTTTTGTTATTCTCTTAATGTCAGACTGAATATGGCCCGAGATATTTGACCGTACAAAATGTGGTCCTCCTTGCGGAAAGTTTGGACACTCTTGCTCTAAACTAACCGTCCATGGCTCAAGCTGCATCACCTGAGAAGGAAGAGGTGAGAAAATGGGGGGTCAACTGAACAGAACGAATCATATGAAGCTTTTTATTGTGAACCAGAGCACCCGCACTGTCTCTGATTGTCTTACTGACGCATAGTTTCATGGGACCAGTGGTGCGAATCAGGTGGAAGAGTTTGCGATAGTTCTCCTGTGCTCCTGCCTCCTACATTTCTTGAGCCCTACTGGTCCATCATGCCTCCTTGTCAGCGCGCAGGCTCCGTTTTAGTTCGCGTCTAATAGTCCGCCTGGTCACATTGTTCTCAGATTCAGACGCGAGGTTTCCTCTGGATTCCAACAGGTTCACCGACCTCTGGGATATCCAGTGACTGGTGCGTTGACCACTGATAGTGCCACAAGCATGGCGGCCGAGATGCTATTCCACTGAAGCTCAGGGTCATTAGGACAAGAGAAGGAAAGTTCGGTACGCAGTGCAGCGTGGTAGGCTTGCTTGACCGAGGGTGGGATGATTTTTCAGTTGTAAACGTGGGACACGCTTGATGCGCCTCCCGGTAAAGTCCATGGAAAAGCGACAGCGTACCAAGGCATGATCAGAATCGACGCAGGTATTCCAGTATGAGGGGAAATCCAGGAAGGAACCATGCCCCTCGTAACTTATGCCAATGTGGTCAATTGGGGTCCATCGCTGGTCAGCTACAGGAGGACGCTAAGTGGCACTTCGGTGCCCACTGTGTCTAAAAGCAGCCCTAATAAGAGACAGCTGGTGCTTTGCACATAGTTGCAAAAGACGCTCGCCGTTGTCCGTGCGGTCGGAGTTAAGTCCATAATTACCACATAGCTGCTTCTAAAGAGCCCAGGCGACTTACTTGTGCATTCACATCCTTTGCCAACACCATGATATATGAACTGGTAGCACTGCGTAATAGCGTGCTCAGTTTGTGGTAGAATGTGTATTTGGCAGCATCAGAGCTGCAGTCAGTGGGAGCATAAGAGGGAACTACAAACAAACAGCGTCTTGTATTACGTCGTGAATCAACCTTTGTCGATGTCGTCAAACGGGCTGCACACAAACGGCTATTCCCCGGAATCCAGTAGACCAACGATGACTCAGTTTTCGAGCCCAGTACGATACCTATCCCAGCTTGATCAGATACTGCTGCATCAGTGATTCCGAATGAGTGCAACCAATAGCGAGAGGACAAGCCGAGTGCAGTTAATCCAACAATCCCATTGGGGTTATTGATCCTGGTTTTGGATGCACGACGCGGGTCAACACCCAGTGTGTCTGACGTGCGTGCGAGTGCAGCCCGTTGATCTATTTGTCTTAAAAATGCGAACGTTGAACGCCGCCAAGAAAACGGAGGGACGTGGCCTTATAAGGGACAGCTGCCGATAAGCGTCCAGTGGGTAGTGCGGGAAGGTAGCTGCAGATGGTTCGACTCCAGTGATATTACGGCTGTTGCTAATTAAGCCTAAAGGTAGGTTATTAATGGGGGTTAGGAAAGGAGTAAGAGAAAAAGGTGGAAAAGAAGAGAGGCGCTAGTAGTAACATGTTTTCGCTTATCCGCCCAGCTGTATGCAGCAGATAAGGTAACCCTTAACAAGCTGCGTGACGGCCGATGCAGGATGTAGTTGAATTTTGAGGAAATTGTCATGGTTGTATGTGAGCTGAGATACTGTCAGAACGCCAAAGCCCAGACCGAAGCACGATTAGGGTCCTCATCCAAAGCCTTTGGCTCAAAAGCTTGTCCGCAAGGCAGCGGAGAAGTGGCAATGATTTAGTTTTACAGAAATGGACGCCATCCCATTTCAAACCCTTAACCTGGAGGACCAGGAGATTGAATGTGTCTGAACCCTAACTATTGACTAACCTGGTAGGAGTGGCTCTCAAGAGGCCCAGGGGCATCACCCAGTATAACTCAACGGATCGATGAGGTACGCAAACCGTCGTCGCACCACGTTAAGGTCGAGTCTCATTGCGACGGACCTCAGAGACAATGAAGTAGTTGGTACATAATTCAACGATGCTTCATTACGTGTTTAAAACCAACACGGTAGACAGATGATATGTAGTGAGCAACAATATCGATAGCAAGAAAAAACTCACCACGAGTAAATTAGGCTGTGACGTGTGTTGAATGACACATTCCAATAGATCGAGACAACTGAAACGAAGAAAGATGCTTTACAAGAACAAACAAGATCGATCGAAATATTTTTTTAATTGGAGCAATGATAAAAACATCTAAATGTCCCAGTAACATCATGAAAATGGAGAGCACTCTCTCGGTGAAGATGTCTGGAACTATTTGACCATAATACCATATATTTTGATAGACAGTCTTAAGCGTACTGTGAGATTAGCATACTCACCGCATCTTCGTTTCGCACAGAGCGCGAGCGCGTTCAGCTGCCATACGTTTGGGCATGACGATTCTATTCGCTCGAAAGGCAGCAGCCAAAGCCTCGTCGTTGGCGAACATTTCGGCGTCGTCCATCGTTTGGTGGGGTGATCCGAACTCCTCTTCGGAAGAGGCATCCGACGCAGGAGCTTGTTTAATCTCCAAGGTATCTTCGTCAGACTCAGTCTCGTCGGCGCTGTGTTGATTGTTATCTCCATCAGGCTCCGAATCTGAAACCGTATTTGTTATCCGTTCTATAGTTAACTGTGGAAACCAAGTGATATTACCCAAAAAAGAACAGTTACCCAGGTCTAAATAAAATATCGTTGCAATATTGCAACAAAAAACGGCAACTCTGGATGGCAAGATAACAGCTCAAGTTACAGGACGAATCGTGAAATCGAAATTCGCTCAAATAGATAAGTGAAAATGAATGAAGAAAGACCAGTGGAAAGAAATTCAAGGAAAAGTAAAGCAGTAATAGCCAGAACAGTCTAAAAAATATTGGCGACAGTAGGCCGCAGTGCGTGCGTGGCTAGATTTGGTATCTAGTTCTCACAGTGAATGGTTGTGCGTTGTTTGCGCGCCGGTGGTGTGGATGGAAGAAGAGGAGAGGATGCCAACTGATGACTTGATCAAAAGGAGTGAATGTCCTTAGTTCGAAGTTGGCCTCGGTTGAGGCCAGAGAGATCATAAATACCTTTGGCTGGATACACTTGTGGACATGGCCAGGAAGCGACCTCAATGGAGTTTGTGCTTCTTTGTCCCTCCCCCAATCCCGATCTCATTCCTGACATATAATATAACCTTTTGCGACACAATAGCCGGTCGCTAGCTTACCGGAACGATGTCCATCCGTTACTGGTAGCTTAGCTGGCGTGCTCTTTTTTCGACTCTCATCTACTGCAGTACAACAGCCGAGGTGTTTCTCACCTATAGCTAACATGTATAATGATGATGATGACAGGATGGTTTCGACTCAATATTCAGCGCAATGATTAGTACATTCTCTTGGTCCATCATATCACACAAATGATCGACGTGCAAGATAGAAACATAGTGTACGAGTTATCGAGGAAGAAGTTCCGAGTGTACAAACGATGCATACACTACTGAATTGCGTGAAGTGAAGCGACATTTGTAGAGCAATCATCGGGCGAAGTTACCTAAAGGATGGGCAGGCAAGAAAAAAACATGGAATTCTGACAGAATTTAACGGCATATATGGTAGAGTATATATATATATATATATATATATATATTAAACACTTTACCAATTACAATACAATTAGCTGAGTGCCACAACACATAAGGGTAAAAATAGTGTGAAAGGAAAAACAACAGTTAGAATAGAAGAGTCTCACAACAAGTGCGCCATTGTGTCACGGGCTTTGGCCATATCCTCTAGCGTTTGCAATCAGATGTGCTCGGCGTGCTTTGGTCCCCAACTCGGGAGTCGGGAATGAAGAACAGCCCGCTTCGAGGTATGCGCCTTGACGCATTAGATCCAAGTTTTACACTGGCCTCCTTGTCGTCGCTTCTATCCCACACATTCGCTCACAAATAGGACACGTCATGACAGCCTCTGGGTAGGCATGTGGAGCACATGTCCACGCCACCGAAAACTCCACAGTGAAATGATGCTACCAATCGGTTAGCGGAGTTTGTCAGGTTTAAAGACTCGCCGACGGACTTCCTCATTACTGATGTAATGCTGCCATCGATCACCAGCAGTGCTTCGTTGGCAGTGGTGATCGAAGACAGATAGCCGCTGAACATCGCTTTTGCGAATGGGCTAAGTCTCACAGCCGTAGAGCAGAATCGCTCGTACCGTAGTATTGTAGGCTCGTACCATCAGAGTGAGGATGAGGTCATGACGAAGCCACAGGTGACGAAGGTTAGCGAAAGCGACTCTAGCCTTGGAGACATGCAGGGAGATCTCATATGTCAAACCGCCAATACTAAGACAACTCCCAAGATAAATGAATTTGTCGACCACTTCCAGTGGATGCCCCGAAAGGATGAAAGGACACGCACTTGGCCAGTCCTGTAATAGGACCTTACATTTAGAAGGGGCAAAAGTCAACCCAAATTGGGAGGCGGACATCTCCAGTCTGGGCAGCACATGCTAGACGGCTTGGGAGGACTCGCAAATCACAGCGATGTCATCGGCGGTCACCAGGGCGCAGTTCAACACCGCAGAACTCAGCTTTTCCGGTTAGTATCCAGGATCTCGTCCATGGCGATGTTGAACAAGGAGAGGCTGGGCAATTCTGTCTAACCCCGCTAGTGATCCTGAAAGGGGGCGAAATGTCTCCGTATACTCGCAAGCGGCCCGAAGTTTGATGGTAGAAGGGCAATTTTATAGGTAGTTCGTCGCGGTCCCCTCTCAGTCAGAAAGTTCCGACACAACTGGAGAAGCACCAGACAGCTGTTACAACCTTTTGGGTCTCGTCGGTGGTGCGCCTTTCTCGGACCGCTGCCGCGTTCCGACCCCATGATTTCGGGCGGCCAGCAGCTTGTGCCACTAGGTTAAAAGGACAGTGATTGGCTTTCGAAAGGCATTGATATCATCGCAGCTCGGTCGTTAACACAGGCAATCGCAAAGTGGCCAAGTTCAGTTGAGTCACTTCAGTGATTCGAATCGAAAAACAAGGGACAGAAAGGACGAATCTCAAAGCTAACGAAACCGATAGTTCATCTTTCAAACAAGCATGACCCCAATAAGCAAGACGATTTCGATTCACCTAGTAAGAAATTGCGGCTCCAGTTGGAACTAGCTTTTACATCCAATCGCTCATAAAGCTCTACATCTGAAAAAACAACTTTTCATCCAACAAAAAGTGCTCACCGTCCAACGGATCCGCATCGAACGTTATCAGCTTATCCTCGGTGATTTCCGATTCATGTGTCAAATCAACGGGTTCTTCCAACCTCGTTCTCATGACATCGAGAATGAGATTTAAGGAAACAGGATCCACGGCACCAACAATAATCATTTGTTCGAAGGCGGCGCGAGCACAAGAACGGAGTAAGTTGGAAGCGAGGGCCATAAATCCAAGTATAACGTCAGACAGAACAGCAGTCCATGGAGGCCCATCAGGTGAATCGGACGGTTTTTGGGTGCGACTCTTCTCCAAAGCTTCGGATAAATCATCCAAGAGTCCCATTATTGAAGACGAATCTGGGGCACAAAAAAATAAAATTAAAACGAATATCAGTGAAAAGCAAGCGGGGCTGGCCCGCTGCCTTTTCCAGTCTTACTGTTGTGGAGCGTATACAAGTAAACTGCAGTATTGTTAAATAAATACCGTCACTCAAGACATGGGGAAAGCGGCAAAAAATAAATGGAGTGACAGTGGTAACCGAACTGCGGTAACAATGGCTCCAGAAAATTGGGATAAAGAAAGAATTTACGATAGTGCTTATGCAACGGATTGAAAAAGTGCTACAGTCCTCTTCCAAAAGAACTCAGTTTGAGATTTCGTGCGACCCTAGTCGGGAAATGTATAGAAATGACGACCGTGGAAGAACCTTGGTATGGAAGAACAAGCAGTTAAAAACGAATCTACAAGTCTAGATGAAGTGGTAGGCAGCGATGGTTCGCACACAAAGCTAAACAATTGGGTTGCAGGTATGTCGCCATTAATCGAGGCAACACATTTAGCGCGTGAAAGAAAATGGCTTGTTAGTACTACCGAGCGTCAGGTAAAAGCAAAGACGGATGCCAGTCTGTAACGGGAAATATACAACTGATTTGCCCAAGACTCTGTAATGATAACAAATTATTTACTATCACACACTGAGAATGTCCGAAACGCAACTGTCAGGCCCGAGGAACAAAGCAACGCCACAACAGCAAGTCTGAAGTACTAGTAGTTCTATTTATTGGTAGTGTACCCTAAAAAGCAGGCATTCCAAATTGGCCTTAAGTGTGGGAAGGATAGCGGACAGTTGACTAAAGCACAGAGACAGACAGAGTATTGAGAAATACTAAACTTCTATTTAATTACCCAGACGCCTATACCAGAAAGCAAGCATGAGATGTCTTGTTCTACAACTACATCCTGTCTCAATACCAGTTGCGTATCCTGTAATCCGTTGGTACCGAGCAAAAGGAAGATCGTCAGTCCGACTTACAGTGGGCATGTTTCAAGCAGAAACTGATACAATATATTGACCTCTCCAACGCTCGCTAGGCAGTTTAGCATACGATGCAAGTTTTGTTTCCGAAGCATATGAACGGTATAGTGGAGTCTTAGTACTCTAAAGGCGCCGAGCTCAGACACAAATAGGGGAGATTAAGCGATTCGAGATTGTGATGATAACAAGCCTGCAACAAGTGGGATTTAAAATGCTGAAACTATGTTCGAAAGTGTGCAGGAAAAAATTGGGTTCTAGTGAAAAACAACACAATGGTTCGACTTCGGAGCCGTCTTACAATGAGAATGAGCCTAGGGGACATAGAGACCGATATAGCTCACCTGAATTTCCCTGGGCAAAACTGAATAGGCAGCCGGCGGCGTGCAAGTTGGCCAAATGACATCCAAAATCGTTATGTGACCCGCGATCTTGTAGAAGAGACAACGACTTCTGGACATATGGAAGGTAGAGGGTAATTTGGTGACCTTCTTCGGGGGGTGGGTCCAACTTACGATTCACAATGGAGAGGACATACTGCAATAGCTGAGAAAGGTTTCTCCGGGGAGAATGCTCTGAATAGTGTGTTGCATCGGAACACTTCGACAAAAACCGAAACAAAGCAAGATAGCAGGCTCTGGAGTCGTCGGGGGATATTTCAGGTTCAATTTTACGGCTTTCAAGCGGGATCAAAGAACCTGCCAACCCCATCGTGAGGTAAAATTTAAGGATCGAATTGACTAGCTCCGAATGGGGATCACTGGAAGTTTGATCGAATGCACAATTCAACACGGCCAGTAGTTGCGACGCGATCAAACGACGGAGGACGTGCGGTTTGGGCAACCTGATAGTTCTTTCATCGGTTTCAGGGGTCAATGAGATTGGTCGGTGAAACGCATTCATTAATTTTCTGGCGTAGGAAGTCAGTGCAGGTGCGCTCAACCCCCGGGAAGCGCGCTCGAGTAGAAACTGCAAAAATTGGAAGTGTAAAACGGTTGAATGGACTGAAGTGGGAAATTGCACCTTTTAGAGACATTGAAAGCAAATAAGTGGGTTACCATGAAGATTGCCGTGTGTAATTGAGAATGCAAACGGAAGTACTCAGATACGAAATCGAGCAAGTGCAAACTCAGTCCAGAGTTTAAATCAAAGAAACAAGAAGCAACAGAGCAGTGATAAGCGCTCCGACCATCACGCGACAAGTGTGTACCAGACAGCAAGGGAACCTGTGACCAAACACGACAGATCGCTGGGGGGGGAGGAGGGGGGCATTTGATTAAAATGACCAGATCATAGAACTATACCACAGTGTACGAGAATGGAAGACAGCACGCCAACAAATATGTACATAGGACAACTATGCATGAGAAAGTTCGAATCACTCTTATCATATTGACGGGGTGGTGAACTGAGGGCGAAAAGCTACTGAGGTCCAAAATTCCCGTGGGACGGGCTAAAAACTTTCCAGCGAGTGATGTAAGTCGGGTGTAAACCACAAGGAAATCGGGAGTGCAAAGGCACAGCAGTAATCAACAAGAACAGTGTACTGATCCCAAATGCTCTCCAATTACTTCAACGTATGCATATACAAGGTTGATACTGGTATTGATGTAACAATATACTAACAAAATTCGGTTTGGTCCTGCGGTGTTACTCGACTACGGAAGCCATCTGTGGTCAAGATATAAGTTGGATTCTGTCAACGATAATGGAAAGCTATACATTTTTTTTGGGGGGGGGGAGTTGCGGTCTCGTAAACTGTCACAGATGAAATCAATATCGCCGAAGTACTCTAAGTTGAGAAATCGACAACTAGGAAGCAAGTTTAATGGACACATCGTCGATAGCCTTGTCAACAGCGATTTAGTAGGTGGCAGCGGGCACCCTTGTCTCAAACCACTGGCGATATTTAAAGGCGGGGACATTATTCCAGAACTGTGTGCACATGTTGCCTTTATAATATTTGCGTATTGTTACGACACAGGTTTTCTAATCAGATAGCCACAGAGCCTATTGAATCATGACAGCTAGGCGAGAAAGGTGATTGCCAACGCGCGCGTGTTTGCCACAAATCGTGCTTGGGAAAGATCCTGCGAGCATGTTGCCAAGGCCGGACCGGAAGCTGATGAAATCGCGCGTCAGACATCATGTGCGTTGCCATACACCGGGTAGGCGGACGAAGACTGGCGTGCCCGAGCAAGACAGTGAACTGGCCAGACGGTGCGGACAAGCAAGTGTAAAGCGTGGGCTTACAGCCAAATCCGCCAGACGATGTTTAGAGGATTGCTGAGACCGATATATAAACATGAGCGTTCTCGGTCCTAATACAACTCTGGTCTGCTGAATTTTCTTCTGTCTTCCTTCCTGTCGTGTTTGTCAAGGCGTCAAACAGAGCAGGCGTAAGGGCGCAGATTTACCAGCAGGCGTGAGTCAACCGGTCGATTACAGGTACAGTGTTATAAAAAATCACCAAAATCAAGGCACATTTGATGTCGAGGAACGCAACAGGTGGGTCGTCAACATAAGTCGTTGTGCTTCAACTCGAAAACCTTTGGCGAGTCTAATTTTCAAGTGCGCAGTCAATCTATACAGAACGACAGAGGCAATCAATTTAGGGGCGATGGAGATAAGACTGAACCATCTGAGACAGCCAGGTTCTGAACGTGCTCCGCGTTTGAAAATCAGGATCTTGCAGCAGGAAAATTCCAATCGGTTGGTACAACTTCCCGTTCAAGAGTCCTGCAAATAAATCGCGCAATCACCAGAAATGCTCCGAAGGCAGCGCTGATCAAAAACAGACTGTCTCTCAACATCCTTTGCGCGAACAGGCCAAGTCCCGTAGCCACAGAGGAGAATTGCTTTCACTGTGACATTGTAAACTCGGCTCTCCAGAGCTAGACTCCGATCACCTCGACGCCAGAGATAGCGGAGATTGGCAAAAGCAACCCGAGCTTTGGAGACGCGCAAAGCGACCACATTTGTTAAGCCATTAGCGCTGAGGCAGCTTCCGAGGTAAATGAACTTGTCTACCACTTCCAATGATTGACCTAGAAGGGTAAGGTCAGGAGCAGCGCCTGGTCAGACCTGCAGGAAAATCTTGCATTTCGATGGTGCGAAGGTCATTCCAAACTGGTAGGCAGATGTCTCCAACCTACACAGAACATTTTGGGTGGCATGTGAGGAAGCGCAGATTACGGCGATGTCGTCTGCTTAATCTAAATCCCGAAGTCGGTCTCCCGGAAGCAGCTCGACGCCGCTGGGTTCGCAGTTCTTCAGAATACTCTCCAAGATTTCGTCTATAGCGAAATTGAACAAGAAGGAGGATGCTGGGCAACCCTGTCTCACGCCACTGGTGATATTAAAGGGGAGGGCGAAAGTCCGCCGTACACCCGCACTCGGCCCGAGGTTTGAGAGTCGATGGCTTGAAGTAAGGTGACATACTTCTCGGGCACTCCCCTTTTCAGTAGACAACTCCAGAGAGCAACTCTGTCGACTTAGTCAAACGCGGCTCGTATGTCTAAGAAGACAGCGATCGTTGGCTGGTCAAATGTTTGACGACGCTCGAGTATTTGGGGGAGTGTAAAGATGTGATTGATGCAACTCCGGCATGAGCGGAACCCAGCTTGCTCTTCACGTATGCTCTATCCGCGTACCAGGCTGAGCCTCCTTAGAAGCAGAGCTGCGAGCACTTTGGAAGCAACACAGATGAGACTAATCCCTCTGTGGTTGGCGCAGTCAGTTCGGGTATCTTTTTTGAAGACGGGCACGATATCCGCTAGGCTCCAATCAGATGGGATAACTTTAGTGACCCAGATCTCTTGGAGGAAAGAAGTTAACTCATGATAAGTGATGGGCCGCCATCTTTGAAAAGAGCCGGAGGGAGTTTATCTGGGCCAGGGGCTCTGTAGCGCTTTAAGAGGCGAAGCTCGTGGGAAATCCCAGCCTCGGATGGTGGTGAAGCGTTTACACACCAGGGAGCGCGCTGGGCTCCAGAATGGGAACTCATTGTTGCTGCTGGCCAATTAAACTGCTGCTCAAAGTGTTCGGCCCAACGCTCGAGTCGGCGTTTTTGACAGTGGATTGGCTCGTCATTGGTTTCGCATAAAACTTCGCTTACAGTCGGCCTTTTGCTACCAGTAGATCGGATCAGACGGAAAAGATTACATAAAAATTCCATGAGGTGGCCGCTTGCTCCATCTCAATGACCCGCTGCGTCCACCAGGCCTCGCGATCTTCCAGAAGAAGCTGTTTGAGCTCAGCGTTAGTAGTCTTGCGTAGTGAATGGTATTTAACGCTAGCAGGAATTGCTCGACGGGCTTCGAGAAGTTGGAGGGATCGCGCAGAGATCCAGTGGTTGACAGGACTACTGGTGAAGCCACAGACCAGGGTTGCAGGGTTGTACATGGCGCCGCGGATGCGTCCAGTGTGATTCAATGTCTGTGCATGAGGAAATCTTCAGCCGTGAGACTAAAGCATCTTGAAATGCGCAGAGAACGTTTGGGGCAGAAAGCTTAGCTACGTCAAGCCGTTACTGGCGAGGCTTCTGAAAGCCACCAAAACGTAGCGCAACCTTAGCACACACCAGCGCGTGATCCGAAGTAAGATAGGTACTCCAGATTGATTTGCAATCCCGTATGCTACCCTGCCAGCGATAGGTAATGTCGATGTGGTCAATTTGTGTCCACGGCTGGCGAGGTGATGGGGGTCTCCAGGTGGCGCGTTGGCGCCAGAATCCTCGAAAGCTAGTGATCGTCAAAAACATGCCTTGGTCGGCGCAAGGATGAAGTAGTTGATCACTGTTGTTAGTTCTGCGGGTGCCATGACCGTGTTGACCATCGAGTTCACGTTAATCAACTTCAAGTCTACAGACCTGGAAGTTTAAGTCCCCGGCGAGCACCACGATGTCGGTACGGCACTTTTTACGGAGAAGATCGGCCAGTTGACCATTGAACTCATCTTTAACTGACTCCGGGCTACGATCTGTGGAAGCGTATGCTGCGACAATGAATAGACAGCGTCTGCTGGTTTCGCGCCTGGACAGTCGCACTGAAGTTTCAAGTCGGATGGCGCATAGTCGACTGTTAAGAGAGATCCAGTCTAGTAGCGCGGCCTCAGCACGTGCGCTCAATGCCAGTATAATCGGCGGCTTGAAGCAGTTGAGTCTCCATATAGACGCAAAGTGGAACTTGCAGAAGGTGAAACTAGTCGCAGCGTCGTGTTAGAGTCCTGTAAACGTGTCTCGCTGAGACAACAGACATCAATGGCCGTAGTTTCTAGAGTGCGAGCAAGGGCTGCCTGTGATCCAATCAGCATCAGTGTCCGAACATTGAAGGTTGCCAGCTTGAATTGGGAATGGGGCGCTAGAAATGGCTTGTCAACATGACTTGGCGTATCTTCGGACCTAGACTCCTGATCCGTATGGCGAGAACGTTCGCCCAAGATGGTACGATGTTGTGAACTCGAAAACGGAGGGGAAAGACCAAGAATGGGGGGTTGAACGAATGTGGAATAAAGTAACTAAACGGTGGTGCGATACAAGGTGGTTTGGCAGATTCAGCCGCCAGCACCTCGGCCGATGAGAGTAGTACGAGGGAGTGAGAGCAGATAGAGCGAGAGCGGAGAGTGCGAGTGAATAATTGCTGAGAAATGGATCCATAGGTTGTGTGGGCATAGTACTTCCCGGTTTCCCAGGACGAGGAAGAGGGTTGACTTAGGGGAACCACACGGAGCCTTGGGTCATAAAGACCTGACCCACAAGGCAGCGGGGCGATTGACGTATACCGCGACCGTTGACAGCCGGCTCTCTAGGTGAACGGCTTTCGAGTAGAGGCAAACTACTCAGGGCGCCCAGAGCCCCAGTGAAGCAGCAAGGACTACCGAGCTCGAAGCGAAGCACGAAGACCGTTGACAGCTGGGTGGTTCATACGTTTGCATAGAAGCCGGTAGCCATCGAGGTTGTTCATCCGCCCTCTGTTAAGTACTCACTTCTGTGACCAGAAGTGAGTGGTCAATGACCCTACAGTCGGTCACATTGGCTTTGACCCAGCGTCTTGCGAGTTCCTGTGGTATTTAATGAGGAACCAGGTGACCAGCCCAGAACCCCCCACGCTCTAGGACGCTGCTGCTGATTGTCCGCGACTGCTTATTCATCTCGCCTGCGAACAGCCGAGATTTATTCACAGTTACCTTCACAAGGAAGGTGTTCCCCGGTGGCGTACAGCTCTGCCGAACCAACCAGTAGTCAGTTCACTTCCGGTAAACATGGAGTAATCTCTGAAACTGTGTATGGACTTATTGCTCAGGCTGGAAACTGCATTAGCCTGAAGGACACGCGACTAGTGACTTCCAACCCCGTTCATTGAGCGATCACTCAGTCCGGAGGGCAAGATACGTTGATACACATTCAGAGCTCCTAGCTACAACAGGTCATAAGTATCCACGAGCTTACGGCATCACAACGGACGTCCGCTGAAAAGTATCCGTAGATCAGCACACACAAATACATGATCGGAGTATACGCTCGTGCTCTAAATCGAACGGCAGTTCTGGACGCAGATTCGCCAGTGGCAATTGATCACGATGTGATCAATTTGAGTCTATAACTCGTCCGAGGCTGGTAGGCACCATGTTACATTTCTGCGGATGCTGTGTCGGAAGTTATTCCCAGCGAGAAATAGACGAGCATATTCACACATGTGTAACAACCGCTCACCATTATCATTACGGGAGCCTACACCGTGTTGCCTGTCCAAATACAGCTCATCATTGGACAACTGGAGCGTTCAGATTGCTAGCCAAATACAGCAGTACTTGTACCATATTTGTGACGAAAGAAAATTGTTTAGTTGATGATATAAGTCATCCTTCACCGAATCAGCGCTGCAGTTTGTAAAGGCGTGGGCAAAAACAATAGACAGGTACCACAGTATCCGTAGAAACCAAATCGTCAGATACGGACTACAGGTTTGCAGGGTGTCATACGTAAATTGGACGAGCAAATATGGAAACGGCAAAAGCTAGTGAATTCAACGAGAGAGCGAGTGAGGAATTCTTACCGGATGAACAAATCAAATAGACAGGATGGTCAGATCTCCGTAGCTAGAAGAGACTTAATTAATCAACCTGGTAAGAAGAGCTACGGGATAAAGAAACAGCAGTTAGATTGCGCGTAACGTGAATAATCATGAATGACATCGAGAGATAGCTTTTCATCTCGAAGTAGTGGGTTGGTAAGTGAATGCAAAATCCCCGGTGTTATGAGGAATAAGGAGTCCAGTTCTGCTGACTGGTAATCACTGTCCGACCTGATACACATGAAAAGGGATGCGACCGAAAGAGTATTACTCCACACAGCGTAAAACGTAGCACATAGACCACTACGCCTGAGTAGAATGCGTACTCGCTGTGACTTTCAAACCAAGATGTACGCACCGATGTTATAAAAAGCGGTGTATGCAAACGGAGCATGAAACATGGTAATAGGGGCATATCGGATGCTGTCCAGGTCATCTACTAGCTCACCCTGCAAGGTTTCAGTGCTCCGGAAGCACATAACAAATCACAGAGCGGGTAACCGGCAGTGAAACAAGAAAATACAGTTTCAGGTGAGGCTGGAGTGATGGTTCTTCGTTTCTCTTCCCCGGAACTCTTATTCCTGATTTGTAAATTCCAGCTTTGGACAACATCCTTTAGACACTGTTTCATCGCCGAGTCAGCATCAGAGAAGCAGGCCAGATGTGGACTGGACAGTTGGAACATGATGAAACGAACCACTGTCTCGGACAAAACAAAGCGTGTGAGATCATCTCCGTGAGAAGAAATCATGTGAGACGTCAGTTGAAGAAGGAGGCGATAGGATTTCTGTTTTGTTTTCGATGTGTTTAACTTCCCTGTAGTATAAAAACAGAGTGGTGTAAGGGTACTGGGGCTGAGGAGACGGAAATTGTAGTGGAAAATAAGCAAATAACCACCCGTCCGCTAAGTAGAAAAATGAATGTATATGCTCAACGGACAAACAGGATAAAGCTTGGAGTAAAGTATTTACAGGAGCAAGAGAAAGAATGAGTTAATTAACTAAACGGAAGTGGAATAGTAGAGATGACACCGCATGGTCCGCATGATCCCAACGTCTATATGCAGTGGAGTGAGTACTCGTATCCCATACGTCCGGAAAACTGAAAGAAATATAAAGCCGGAACAAAATACCGAGAAAAAAATCGCAGGAAAAAGACTTGAATACAAGGCTTAAGACATTGCACAACTGATTAACGGTAGCTGCTAGAGCCAATATACATCGTTGATCTATGGCAAAAACAGCAAGCCGGTTTGGAGTTTGATGTCTGACGCCAGACCCTAAGGTACCACAATAGACAGTGCTTTGAACGTAATCCAGCGACAACAGCGGGGTTCCACCATGCGCAATCCGACCGATGACCCACCCTGGTGAGTTGTACGACGAAGATGAGCTTTGCTACATAAGAGTCAACAAAAAAGTGGCAAAATAGGCCGAGTCGCGTCAACGCATGTGGTCATCCCTAGAACAGATCGATGGAACAAGTAGTCAGATCAGGGATCGCACAATTAGGAAGGTAATGGTGCATTTGTGACAATTCCCTTGTTTGCAATGCGAATGTGTAGGTGTTTGACCTGAATGGGAGTATTTTTATCCGCCCCCATTTGTTTACCAGCAATGATCTCTGATATGTAGGCCGAGGTACCCAGGTTCACCGAACTTCCCTGTTCAAGTATAAGTAAACTCAGGGTAATTTGACAACAAAAGATACATCCCCGAAAGCACCTCAAGTAAGCAATGGAATCAAGCGACCGGTCGTCAGGTGGGAAAAGCCTGTTGGATCGCCTAATTCTCCAACAACACCATACCTAAGTAAGAAGGATGGGGCATACAAAAATAAAAACCGCACCGCCTCAAATCAGTTAATGTAGTTTACACAAGCATCCACCAACGCAGTCTAGGAAAATATGAAGAAAGTGGCGTAAAATAGTGTACGGTTGTTTCACCCATAGCTGAAAGGAAGACAAGCATAACGGTATGGAGGTAATTCTTTAGACATAATCAATTAAAGAGAAAGCCACCAGTTAACTATCGTTATTAAGAAAACGATCACTTCCAAGCTAGGAAGATTGGCTATATATATATATATATATATATATATATATATATATATGATACCACGACGTTAGGCTCTGTCCACCTCCCCAGTGAATCATTTCCCCAGGTTTGGCGCCATTATCAGGTGGATATACTACCCACCTCGCCATTGTGGTCCGACATTAATCCTAGGCCCATCGGATGTTTATCTATCATGGTCTGTACTATTGCGCTCGGCCATACATATATCCTGGAGCATTCAGCAATCTTTTTGATCCATAGTTTCTATCTTCCACTGGTTTGTACACTTGGGTTCTTATCCCTCGCACCTCCGGAACATAACCACTTTCCTTGTAACAGGAGAATCTTTACTTGGTGCAAAGTACCATGGCTATCTTATCCACCTTGCCAGTGAGGCCGCCAAATCTCGCCGGCCTTTCAGCTGAATATCGAAGCTCTCGACTATTCCGTAGACCAGAGCAAGCCCTTTGAGCGGTGTTCTCTATGGGCTTGAACAATTAGAATCATATCCTTGAGACGTTTGAAACAACCAACAGAGATTTATTTCTATGCAAGCGTTCCACCTACCTGCTGTGGCTATTCCTTTTCGACTTGACTGCGAAACACACCTGGCCCGTAGTTTATCTGCTCGGACAATTATAGGGCGTATGAAATATCCGAACTTCGATACTCAGAGGTCCTTGCTCAACTGCTACCGCTTGTTCCAACCATCACTAGTGAATCCTGACTAAGCATTTTGCGCAGCCGCTGTAAAAGTGGGTGCCCTTCGACGGAGGTAATCCCCGCGGCAACACGGCCGTAAAGTTGCATTGCCAGTGGCTCCCTGATATTCAACTTGTGGTAAACATCAGTGTCCCAAGACGTGGTAGGCTTTTGCCTGGCAAGCATTTTTCAAAGAAAAAGCCGCAAACGTCCGCTTAAGGACACTGCGACGTGGCGGAGGTTATTCGTTACAAAAATGAAATCAATGCCTACTGCCACTGGCAACGATCCTGTTAACCGAACGTTATGTGCACAACGGCATACGTACAAATCCACACTCTGGTCTAACAGTGTTTATGAAACATTTTGCTGGGTTCCAACGCACAAGGACTATGGGAAACCAACTTCCGAAAGTATGCAAAGCCCCCGTCTAGTTTTTACATAATGAAAACACGTAGATTAATCGTGCCTCGGCGTTACTTTTCTATCTGACACCAATGAACATAGCCCTCACCCAAGCAACTGTCCTTCATAACAATACGCCTCACTTTTCGAACCACATCTTTTGCGAAAACGTACTTCCTTCGTTTGGTGTACACGCGCTTATTTTGTTTCCGTGGCTCTGACAATCACTTAAGCACACCTGTACTGGGGTGTATCGCTCATTCGAGCATAAACTATATATTTACTAAACGTAATTTACCCACCTGATCATACCTTCAAAGGTCTGAATTGCCCCGTAGAGAATAAACCAAGTACGCTTTATTATTTACTACAGATTTAGTTCAACACATTCTATCTGTTCATGTTAATTCATCCGTAGAACTGGCTACGAAAATACACACGGATATAAACTATTCATTACACAGCCTTTTGTCCAACTGAACATTTAGTTTAGCAATGTGACGAAACTACAGAGCAACCTGTGCCTGCGCATGGGCGTACGACTCGTCTGCCTTACCTTTTCTAGCTACATTTCTGCTTGATCCGAATATTACCCTTCAAGAACTACCCAGCAAATTATGTTAGGGATCCCGCATCACACATGGAACACTGTTTAAGCCGCCAGTGTTTACCGTTTTTGCATGTATTAAATGGCATTTCTTTACATTTTAGATCGCCAATGTGTTACAGCTGAGAAATCGCACCTCAATCGTTCGTAAAAGCGCATTAGTGAACTGACTTGAATAAGTGAGTTAATTTTAGGCTGACAGCTGTAAATACACATAGAGGTAGGTTTAGTCCGCAGGGTTCTTAGCAAAATGGTTTTATTCTTTTCTCTGATTGCTTCCTTTGAAGCTGTCTATGCTTTCAGTAACAAGAGCCCCACAATTTTGACATCTAAATCGTAAGAAGGGGCCGGTTGAACGGTTCTATTAGTTAAATCTAGTGTTGTGGGTATAAACAAAATTCGTAGCGGCACCGGTCGAACTATTTTGATAGCAGTGTGGGATAGTATGATGAGCTAAATGGAGGTAAATAAATGGTTAAAATTAAACAGTATATATTCGCTTGGCGGGAGAGCCTATGGTGCTTTGAGGCTAGTGGTGGCTAGATCCTGACAGATGGTCCATGTCTAGTTACTAGAATGTCGAGATTACATACACACATACATACTGCTGCGCCATTAACTCGTGTCCTGGACGCCTCCTCTTGGCGACCGGTGGGTGTAAGTTGGGTTTCGCCCTTCTCCTTGCTAAGATCCAGGACACTAAGCCGCATGCGTCAGTGAACTGACCATGTGCTAGACCCGCTGCCTTTCGGGGGTACATTTAATCGAAGTGTTTGGCTGAGGACTCGAGTCGATCTCCTGTCAGGTATGGGCGCCCTGGCAGTATCCTAGTCTATTCTCTTCGGAGGTTAGGAAATGGTCGATGGCCTTCTCGTAAAACCTAGCCATGGCAGACAACAAGTCTGCGGGTTATAAGCTCACAGTTCGATTGGCGTACAGCACGAGCG
Organism: Dicrocoelium dendriticum; assembly: GCA_944474145.2. Lineage (NCBI taxonomy): Eukaryota > Metazoa > Platyhelminthes > Trematoda > Plagiorchiida > Dicrocoeliidae > Dicrocoelium > Dicrocoelium dendriticum. Next base: position 107,401,192 of record OX104065.1, read on the forward strand.
CCACGCATTGTCTCTGTCGGTGGGAAGGCACCTCCGGGTGTTCAATGGTTTGCTACTGCCCGCCTCAAGCCATGCATCCCCTGGTCAAATTGGTGCAAACCCGCCAAAACCCACCTGCGTCTGGCCGTTGTCGCAGGTGAATCCCACTACGGTAGCAAAGCATATATGAATCGTTCCAGTACTTCAAAGGCTGCGTGTGACGGCCGTCAAGCAGATCCCACTCTATCTCTGCAATCACATTCACGAACTGGATCTGCTCTCCACTGCCTTTTGGGACAGGCTATTGCGCCAAAGGCTCGGGGTTGAGACCCTCAAGCAAACCTCCGAAGCATATCCGCTATCTCGCCTGCCATTACCCACCAATGCAATTGTATGCCTGCGCGCAAAGCTCTCAGCATCGGGTGCTGGAACGTGCACACACTACTGGACCGGAAATCGAGTGGGCGCCCCGAGCGATGCACTGCATCCGTCGCAATGGATTTGGCGCGCAACCACATCGATATTGCGGCGCGCATTGAACCCCGGCTCGCTGACCAAGGTAAGTTGTATGAAGCAGGTGCTGGCTACACATACAACTGGATGGGCAACGCCGCCTCAGCACCACGTGAACATGGGGGCGGATTTGCAATAACCCATCGCCTCCATGGCCAGCTAGTGAGGGAACCAACAGGCAGAAGCGCGCGACTGATCACTGTTCGCCTGCGACTCGGAAGAGGTAAGTTTGCTATCTTTATAAGCAAGTACGGTCGGACAATGTGTTATCCTGATGAGACGCGTGCTCAATTCTACATTCAGCTATTCTCTGTGATACGGTCTGTGCCGAGGAGCGACCGACTATTTCTGATGGTTGACTTCAACGCTCGCGTTGGGCGTGATGCATCGGTGTGGACAGATGTTATCGGTCCGCGTGGCATCGGTTCAGCGAATGAAACGGTGACAGGCTGCTCTCACTGTGTGCTACTCACAGCCTGACGATCACGAACACTCGGTTTGCACTGAGTGCGCGTGATATAGCAAGTTGGACGCACCCACGGAGTGGTCACGTTCACCTGCTCGACTATGTCATCGTGCGTCAGCGTGATATGCGTGAAGTGCGCAGGACACATGTACTGCGTGGAGCTGAGTGTGGCACTGATCACAAATTGGTTCGGACCAAACTGTACACATATTTTGGCAAATCTATGTATTGCACTCCCGCCGTGAACCTGCGTAAATTTAACATTCTCTCCCACCGTACTGTGGAGAAACGTCTTGAGATTGAGAAGGCGATGGCTGCATGCCTGTGTGATGTGGACTGCATAGCCACAGTGGGCGACCTGGGGCACCAAATTCGCGACCAGGTGCCGGCTGCTGCCGAGGTGAGCATCGGGCCGGTGAGCTCTAAGCGGCCTGATTGGTGTGAGGAGAACAATGTGACGATTGGCGCATTGGTGTCGGATAAGAATGCAGCATTTGCTGCACATGTGGCAGACCCCAGTGACTTGGGGAATAATAGTCAGTTTTGCAAACTTCGACGGCGACTGACCCTAGTGCTCCTTCGCATACAAAATGCACGGTGGACGGAGAAGGCGAAGCAGATGGAATGCTACGCCGAACAAGGAATTCTTGGACTCCTTGAAGGCAGTGTATGGACCGAGATTGGAGTCATTGAAGACGCTGACTGATGGTAGTTCCGGCGCTATCAGCACACAGACTGCAGACATAATGCAGATCTGGCGAAAACACTTCGACTGTCTCTTGAACAACCGTTCAGCGATCGACTGGCCTACACTGAACGGTCTCAAGCAGCACGATGTAAAGACGAGCCTGGCGGACACACCGACAAAGGATAAGACTCAGAGAGCACTTTCTCAGCTGCGGAACGGAAAGTGTGCTGGGGCCCACGGGATCCCGCCTGAAGTATTGCAACACAGCGGACCCGCGTTGTTGACTGCGCTGCACCACTTGGTGCAACGCGTACAGATTGAGAAGGAGGTGCCTCCTGAGATGAAGGATGCCCTTGTGCTACCATTGCACAAGGGCAAAGGGAGCAAGCAATGTTGCACGAATTATTGTAGCATCAACTTGCTGAGTTGTGGAGGCAAGGTGATTGCCCGAATCCTGATCAACCGCCTCGTCAGTCAGGTTGTGGAACCTAACGTGGCGGAAGAGCAGTGTAGATTCCGTTCGAGTCGCAGCACTATCGATATGGTGTTTGCGGCTCGTCATTTGCAGGAGAAGTGTATAGAATGACACCAGGCGTTGTACTCGCTTTTTGTTGATTTCACCAAGGCATTTGATCCACTGAAATGCGAGACATTGTGGCAGGTGTTGGGTAAGTTTAGTTGTCCGAGTAAATTTGTAAAATAAATTGAATGTCTGCGCAGTGGTACGCAGGCAAGGGTGCAGCTAAGTGGAAAGCTCGGATGACTTTGCAGTTGTCCCTGGTGTGAAGCAAGGCTGTATCTTAGCTCTTGCCTATGATGTCCTGGGCTTTTGATGCGGCTGTTGCTTACCGTGTTCGTGTGAAGCACCTTATTGATAGTTCGCTGCTGAACATCCGTCGTTTGGATGCGTGAACCCTAGTCTATGAGACAACTATCCGTATGTCGCTGTTCGCTGACGACTGTGCGTTGTCTGCACACAGCGCGGATGAATTGAAACAGATGACCAGTGCTTTGGCTTCGACAGCGGCCAAATTCGGCCCACTATCAGCAAAAGCAAAACCGTCTGTCTCTTTCAGCTTTCACCGGAGGTGCAATCCACAATTGTGCCGCGAATCAGCATTGGTGACGACGTATTGTAAACCACCTTCCGATTCTGCTACCTTGGGAGTGTGGTGTCGACTGACCAGCAGCTACACAGTGAGCTGCGTATGCGCGTCTCGAAGGCAACGGCGGCATTCGGGAAGCTTGAGTACGGAGTGCAGAACAACCACCAGTTTAAGGTTGGCACGAAGCTATTGGTGTACAAATCCACGGTGCTGTCCGTTCTTCTATACGGCAGTGAAACGTAGACTATGCACGGGCCGGATGTGCGATAACTCGATCAGTTCCAACAGGATTCTGCGCATTGATTGGTGCGACAGAGTTGCAGACACGGAAGTGGAATGTATGCAGTAGACTGCATACTATTGCCGAGACACCTTACGTGGCTCGGTCATGTGTGGCGTATGAATTCGACGCGGATACCGAAGCAGCAATCATATGGTCAACTGAGTTTGGAGAAGCGGCATGTGGGGAAATCCAAGCTTCGTTACCAGAATATGATCAAAGTAAGCCTCTCACGTTTTAACCTTGATTGCAGGTCATGGGAATCGAAGGCGGTTGATCAGTGTGCACAGCGCGATCTGATCATGAAGGCCGTTGCCGAGCTGCAAGAAAAAGCCCTGTTCATCCAGAGAAGCGGCGAGTGCAGAAGCGACAGTCGCTGATGGAATGTACTTCATCTACGTCGAGCGCGTGGTGCTGTAGCACATGAGGTCGCGAATGCCTGAGTCAGGCAGGCCTAGTGAGTCTTGAGCGAGTCCACCAGAAACCAGCATCGAAACGAGGACAAGGCTTGCTGAAATGGTAAGCAGAACCGGCGCAGTGTTAGTAGACACGCTGCATTCGGTTTGCTAACCGCGCACTTGCGTGCTGAGTTTCTTTACTTCAGGTGATGGGTCCGCATCGTGTCTCAATGCATATCTGTTTTTACTTCCTCCTAAACTTTACCTGGAATGCCACACGTTGCTTAAGCTAATTGTGGTTAAGCTCGCTAACATCGCGTTTGAAGCACCTTCCAAAATACATCCTTTTCAGATATCTGAACCTTTTCGCAGATCTGTTTGTAAGCAAAGTATTAGGTATGCTCATTCAGAGTAGATTTATGTCAGCATCTTCGCATGCTTTATTCAACCGACTGGCTGTTGCTTCATATGCCCGGTGTAGCTGTGCTTGATGTGCATGTTGACAAGGTGCCTACCTGTCTATTATCCACTACCTCGCTCATACTGGCTCCAGGAGACAGTTGGGCGTTGCTGGAGGGAATGGGGTTCACGGTTCATGTGACCGTGTTAGCCTCCATGAGTGGTTCCGTGTACTCATATACATATATATATATATATATATATATATATATATATATATATATCTTTCTATACATCTAGGGCAAAACCTCCGCATGTGAATCACTAAAGGGACTGGATCAAAGTGGGCAACGTAGGGTGGTGGTGAATTTATGGAGGTGCTATGTCAAAACTTAGTGTTACCTACTTCCCCATACTCAGCAGTATAGTGTGAAATTTATTTCCACACAAACCCGTTTCGTATACATTAGACGAGGTTTCACGTAACTGTAAACGCAACTCAACCATACGGTGCCATAATAAAGCAAAACGTACTCCACATTTCGCATGTTAAATCATTTATTGAAGAGAAAGACAAGTTTTGTACTTTCTTTGTTCTATCACAAAGGTACTCGAGAAAAACGCTCAACACAAGCCACATTACTCAGGATGTTTAGGCAATTTTCCAAAGCAAATGATTTTAGTTGTATCAAAAGATGGCTGATTTCTTCTCTTTGAAATTGCTGTGATTTTCAAATCACCATCACCTAGTCCTTCTTCCTCTATAGAATCAGTAGGTGTTGGTTCTATATTTCTATAAGGCAGCACCTCTTAGAAAATAACAACTGGCTCCGGTTCAGTGCAAATTACCAAGTCATCACCCATTTCAAAAAACTCTTTAACATCTATTCCCTCGGACGTTGTCAATGGAGATGCAATGTCTAATAAATCGGCGGCATCCCGCTCGAGAGGTTGACGTTATTTCTGATCGAACTTTGAAGCAAACGGAACTAAACCAAAGTGCAGCCTCCAAGGCATTAAGTGAATGCAACTGTAGAAAATCCTTCCGCATAAAAATCATTGGTATGCAATTTTACCATGGTCCATTGCATGAACTGGGCTCGGTAGGGTATTTTGAATATTTTTTGGTTCCTTGGTCCATAGGTAGCATTTATGAAGTCACGTTTGGAAGAAAAGTTCAGGGCAATATTTGTGAGATGTTTACATAGATGTGACTAGGAAAGTTGTTCACTGATAGGATAAAGAAGCGTTTGCTCTCCATCATTCTTTTGTCGATACTTCTGATCCACTCAGAAAATATTGCAAATGTCATTCACGCAGATCAGTTTGATTTCCAAATGACTGGGAGGTTTACAGAATTTAGGTAATTGAACGCACGTGGTGTAGCTGATTTACCAACGACCATGGGCTTTAGCTTCTCACCACTTGAGCTAACACACAACAGATATGTGAAAGGTTCTCTTACATTTGTCACGCGTTATAACAAGTGTTCTGTCAGACCGCCTTGAAAAAGAGACCGCAAACGTCAACTTTAGAAATGTCGTCATTTTTGGAAAACTCTTCGAGTGTTTGAGGACAGAATGTTTCGCGAAAAACTGGATGCCTGTGGGCTCTGTACTGACCGATGTTTAGCCGTAGCACAGAAGTTACCGTTACATACAGGGTCTACTGTGATAAAAAAAATGGACATCGCGTTGGCGGACGAACGTATACGTGGTGCACAACTGCTGATATTTCATTGTAGCTATGTTCCCATTAAGGTAGACAGACTGATGTACGCGGGAGAAATAAGTTTCCGATGTGCCCGTACTTGTATCATAGGTAAAGTTAAAGCACCGTTGCGGTGGGCACGCCGGCAGTATTGTATTTAACACTTGCCCAGTAAACATTTGGCAGATTATCATAACACATAAGTAACAATCAGAAAAAAGAGAGTGAGCAAGAGGAATGGAAGCAGAGTTCCATGTGTCGCCGCCGGTAGACTGAGAACTAGCTTCCAAAGAAGCACTGTAGGAAAAAAGCACCACTTTCAACTAGACCTTTCAAATTAGGAATAATAACAACTTGGTAATATTTTGCTTTCCTGTTAAGTGAGCCAAGTTCTATCTAAAATTTATATTTCGTAAATAACCTACGATACTTAAAGATTATACCGGTTATTTCAGTTCAGTTTAGTGCAGTTGATAAATCATGATCCGGGCACCAAAGTGCTGTGGATGCAGTTGCCCCAAGTCGCGTCACCAGAGTCGCAAAAATGAAGAATGATAAATGATGCGGTTAGACTTAAATATGGTATTAGCAGAATGGAAGCAAGAACGAGGTTCATGAAGCTAATCACATTGAAGTATGAACAGCTACACGCAAGGGAATTAATGCAGGGGCAGCCCTGACTCCGACAATGCGCCACGTCCGATAGAGCCTCTAACCTTTGGTTTGGATTAGCACGAGGCCCCCATGTATGAAGACGGCACGTATCTGCTTGAGCAAGGCTTTCGGTCAATTTCTTCATACCCCTATGTCACGTCATCGATTGAACACCTTGTGATTTAGCCCAACTTGGTGCAGTGACGGCGTATAATGCTCGCCGAGGAAGGCGGTTATCTGGTGTACGGAGTACATGACCTAACCAGCGTTAGCGATTCAACTTCACAGACACTGAAGTGAGGCACCGGAGAGTTACGTGCAGAAAACCAACTGGCGGACCTCAGCATCGCTCACCCTGTGTTCCCACCAGATGCGTGCAATACTGTGTGAGACCCGGTGATCAAAGACGGCCAACAGTTTGATGTCTTCCGTACGAACTCATATGCATACAGTAGCACCGGCCTTATCGCAATTGTTCCCAGAAGTAGAGCTTTGGCACACACTGAAACATATCATCCACGAACGCAATATGAATCTACATTTAAGAGGGTCTTGCCACTAGGTGAGCTTTCATCTTTTGTTACTCAAACGTAGGAACTCAACCACATCACGTTTACCACAGCTCCCCTGGTGTCGTCAATACTCACCCAGAAGCACCGGAAGCAGCGTCACGACGACTGGCAGAACCGTTGGATCAGTTCTTTCAGCGGTATCACTTCATCCTGTACTGTCCAAAGTCAGGAAGTCCATCGGTGCCGATGCATTGGTGTGCTATTCGGAAAATTGCAACATCATTGCTCTCGAGCAACATGGCTTTCGTCGACAGCGATCGTGCACAACAAATTTACTGAAAGTCTGGAGTAGCTGGACCTAGTCAGGTGACGCAGGAGAGAACGTCCATGTGATCCACTATGATTTCTCGATGGCATTCGACCGCCTGGATCAACGGATTCTTCTCTCCAAGCTGCAGTAGTATGGCATCGGTGACCCCCTTTTCACCTGGATTGCTAACTTTCTCCTACAACGGCAGCTGGTAGTTAGAGTTATCAGACCCCATATATGTCAAACGTGGTATGCTTCAGGGCACTGTTCTAGGGCTACGATTGTTGTTAGTATTTGTCAACGAGCTGGCACAGATGATGGCTTCAAGTTTTCTAATGTTTGCTGACGACACCAAGATATAGCACACGATTCAGTCGGAGGCCGATCTGGACATGCTGCAGCATGACTTGGGCATGGTACAGCAAGAGCCCAAAGAAAAGCTGCGGAGTTTCAACGTAAGCAAACGCAAGATACTCTCCATACAACACTAGAGTACCTATTGCTACATGCTCGGAACACAAGTGCTGCATCGATCTTCCGTCGAACGCGACCTAGGCATGCTGGTTCATGATGTCGTGTTGTTCCCAGCAATCCGAAAAGGCATCGAAAACTGGTAATCAACACGTCGGGTTGCTGAGACGGGCATTCGGACAATACGACATCTCCATTTTCCGACATACTCAGTGCGGCCTGATAATGGCATACCTGATTCGAAACAACCCAAATGATGTGTGCGGAGAGGAGTACTGTGTTAAAAACGATAAGTCCATCACTTTTACAGTAAAATTAGCAACTGACATGTCGAAGTACCTACCTGACCAAATCTCTCGGTCATCTGGGTAGCAGCCCACAGAGGGAGACATAGCGGAGTAAAATAGGGATCACAGAGGTTGCACAGACTAGGCGCATTGACACGGATCGGCAAGCTGCACGGCACCAAAACGGAGGCCTCTGCTAAAAGCAAGAAGCTCGGTGTGCAATAGCACCATGACGGATAACTAATTTGTCTATAAACGACGTATCGGAGTCCCCAATAATCTCTTACTTATGGCTCCGGTGTAGATTGGAGAACATTTGCATCAACGGCTACAATACGCAGGCTCTAATCTACGCATCGGATATCCCAAATTATCACGGCGTTCGGATTGGTGCAGACTGCTGAAGAAGCAGGCAACGTTCATGGAAGTAAGTTCGCGTGCAGTAGATTTTTGATACATATACTTACAGAAGCAGGGTTAGGCGGACAGAGATATCATATCACAAAGTTAGACAAAATATTTTACACAAATGACAACATTCTGCACTAATTGATTGGTGAATGGGGTTGGGAATTCATACTCGGATCCTGGCTGCGAGCGGGTCAACCGTCGTGACCGCCGTTACAACCATGGAAAATCTACACACGATACAAGACTGTCATTTTAATAGAAAAAACGAGAACAACCCGGTAACCCGTCCAACCTATTTTTCGGTAGAAATAATAAACTTGAACATAAAGTGAGGTCCACTGTGCACTCCCATTGCGCACTATTACAGAACAGATACATCGAGGTTAACTGCATTCTCACATCAATACATTTTTGGTGAAATTAATATTAGGCATGATAAGGAAGCCCTAATAAAACTATGGTAAATTCCACATGCCTCACTCTGAAATTGACCGAGACTTGCTCAAGCAGATACGTGCCGTCTTCATACATGGGGGCCTCGTGCTAGTCCAAACCAAAGGTTAGAGGCTCTATCGGACGTGGCGCATTGTCGGAGTCAGGGCTGCCCCTGCATTAATTCCCTTGCGTGTAGCTGTTCATACTTCAATGTGATTAGCTTCATGAACCTCGTTCTTGCTTCCATTCTGCTAATACCATATTTAAGTCTAACCGCATCATTTATCATTCTTCATTTTTGCCACTCTGGTGACGCGACTTGGGGCAACTGCATCCACAGCACTTTGGTGCCCGGATCATGATTTATCAACTGCACTAAACTGAACTGAAATAACCGGATAATCTTTAAGTATCGTAGGTTATTTACGAAATATAAATTTTAGATAGAACTTGGCTCACTTGACAGGAAAGCAAAATATTACCAAGTTGTTATTATTCCTAATTTGAAGGGTCTAGTTGAAAGTGGTGCTTTTTTCCTACAGTGCTTCTTTGGAAGCTAGTTCTCAGTCTACCGGCGGCGACACATGGAACTCTGCTTCCATTCCTCTTGCTCACTCTCTTTTTTCTGATTGTTACTTATGTGTTATGATAATCTGCCAAATGTTTATTGGGCAAGTGTTAAATACAATACTGCCGGCGTGCCCACCGCAACGGTGCTTTAACTTTACCTATGATACAAGTACGGGCACATCGGAAACTTATTTCTCCCGCGTACATCAGTCTGTCTACCTTAATGGGAACATAGCTACAATGAAATATCAGCAGTTGTGCACCACGTATACGTTCGTCCGCCAACGCGATGTCCATTTTTTATCACAGTAGACCCTGTATGTAACGGTAACTTCTGTGCTACGGCTAAACATCGGTCAGTACAGAGCCCACAGGCATCCAGTTTTTCGCGAAACATTCTGTCCTCAAACACTCGAAGAGTTTTCCAAAAATGACGACATTTCTAACGTTGACGTTTGCGGTCTCTTTTTCAAGGCGGTCTGACAGAACACTTGTTATAACGCGTGACAAATGTAAGAGAACGTTTCACATATCTGTTGTGTGTTAGCTCAAGTGGTGAGAAGCTAAAGCCCCTGATTGTTGGTAAATCAGCTACACCACGTGCGTTCAATTACCTAAATTCTGTAAACCTCCCAGTCATTTGGAAATCAAACTGATCTGCGTGAATGACATTTGCAATGTTTTCTGAGTGGATCAGAAGTATCGACAAAAGAATGATGGAGAGCAAACGCTTCTTTATCCTATCAGTGAACAACTTTCCTAGTCACATCTATGTAAACATCTCACAAATATTGCCCTGAACTTTTCTTCCAAACGTGACTTCATAAATGCTACCTATGGACCAAGGAATCAACAAAATACTCAAAATACCCTACCGAGCCCAGTTCATGCAATGGACCATGGTAAAATTGCATACTAATGATTTTTATGCGGAAGGATTTTCTACAGTTGCATTCACTTAATGCCTTGGAGGCTGTACTTTGGTTTAGTTCCGTTTGCTTCAAAGTTCGATCAGAAAGAATACGGAAGTGTTCCAGAAAAGCCGGGTTTCCTCAAGCTCTCGAGCGGGATGACGCCAATTTATTAGATATTGCATGTACATTGATAGCATTCGACGGAAAAGACGTTAAAGAGTTGGTTGAAATGGGTGATGACTTGGTAATTTGCACTGAACCAGAGCCAGTTGTTATTTTCTAAGAGGTGCTGCATTATGGAAATATAGGACCATGATGCTATAGAAGAAGAAGGACTAGGTGATGGTGATTTGAAAATCACAGCAATTTCAAAGAGAAGAAATCAGCCATCTTTTGATACAACTGAAATCATTTGCTTTGGAAAATTGCCTAAACATCCTGAGTAGTGTGGCTTGTGTTGAGCGTTTTTATCGAGTACCTTTGCGATAAAACAAAGAAAGTACAAAACTTGTCTTTCTCTTCAATAAATGATTTAACATGCGAAATGTGGAGTACGTTTTGCTTTATTGTGGCACCGTATGGTTGAGTTGCGTTTACAGTTACGTGAAATCTCGTCTAATGTATACGAAACGGGTTTATGTGGAAATAAATTTCACACTATAGTACTCACTATTGGAAAGTAGGTAACATTAAGTTTTGGCATAGAACTTCCGTAAGTTAACCACCACCCTACGTTGCCCACTTTGATCCAGTCCCTTTAGTGATCCACATACGGAGGTTTTGCCGTATATATATATATATATATATATATATATATATATATATATATGGGTGCACGGAACCACGCTTGGAGTCTAGCACGGTCACATGAACCGTGAACCCCATTCCCTCCAGCAGCAACCAACTGTCTCTTGGACCCAGTATGGACAACGTGCAGGTCAAACGCAGCCACGCCAGGGATATCAAGCAACAGCCAGTCACATGAAATGAAATGTGGAATAAAATAGATCGAATACACCGCACGAATATGCCGCTAAATTAGCATATGAAATAAATGGATTATCAAAATAGCCGGGAGAGATTCAGGATGGCATAAAGTGGGGTCAAGACACATACGTAAGAAGGAGAAAAATAGGCGAAGTTAACCACCTTTAGTTTAAACGAAATGTGCAATTTAAAACATTATTCATGTACACATAAAGATGAGGTAACAAAGTAACACTAAGGTAGCAAACCAACCACCTTAAATAAAAAAACTCAGCACGCAAGCGCGCGGTTAGTAAACCGAATGCAGCGTGTCTACTAACGCTGCGCCGGTTCTGCTTACCTTTTCAGCAGCACCTGTCCTCACGTGGCAAGTTTACCACAATTTGCATGAGAGACTTGTGCAAGTTAAGAGAAGATTATCAGGTAAGCAGAACAAACCAAATAATGTGGTTTGAATTTTATCCACATTACAAAGATCTAGTTTAAGTGTAAGTTGGTTTAGCCCAACTGGGGTGAAGAAGCATCATGAATGCAACATCAACCTCAGCATGTATATGCGTCCCATGCTGAGGCCGATGTTGCATTCTTGATGCTTCACCCCAGTTGGGCTAAACCAACTTACACTTAAAGTAGATCTTTTTAAGCTGGCTAAATTTCATTCCACTTTATTTGGCTTGTTCTGCCTAGCTGAATAATCTTCTATTAACTGGCCACGTTGCTTACACTAATTGCGCTTATCTTTATTATGTTTGTAGTATTTTTTGGGTAACTTGTTGACATTTTGTACTTATCGCGGATATGTTGATAGCTACCTTAATTCATGTGCTAATTTATCGAAGAGTTATGTCGGTGTAGCCGTATTCTTTAACAGATATATTTTATTTGATAATATCATTTCAAGTGATTGTCTGTTGCTTGATATGCCCAGTGTGGCTGCGCTTGATGTGCATGTTGACAAGGTGCCTACCTGTCTATTACCCACTACCTCGTCCATACTGGCTCCAAGAGACAGTTGGTCGTTGTTGGAGGGGACGGGGTGCACGGTCCTTGTGGCCATATTAGGCTCGAATAGTGGTTCCATGCACTCAGTGTGGAGTGGGACTATGGTCCAGCAATCGCCTTGTGTGCGCTTGATTCCCCAAATACAGTGTGCTCGTGTTTGCCTGAGAAGGAGTGTGGGCCGGCTCCGTTGATCAAACATTGCTCCCATCCACATGTTTCCCAGTCTTATTCCTTCGAGTTTACACTTGATATGGGGTGTGTGGTTGGAGCTGTGGGTGGTGCAGCGCAAGCCAGCCATGGTCCCTCTGTAGGCGCAGGTGTCCTGTGACTGGCAACAGTGACAGGTAAATCCGAAACCGGATGCCGCCAACCGTAAATTTGCTTACCATGATGATCGGTTTGGTACGGAAACATTGCAACGTGATGATACAATACACATTCTGAAAATGTGATGTTTCAATAGACTTTATTAGCAAAGATTATAAAACGACGGAATAACAATAGTGGACATTTTGGTGGATGAGACAGAATGGAACTTTATAACTCACGCTAACATGCCAAACGATACATTTGACTCGGGTGATGTATATGCTAACCAATACGGGGTCTGGTTATGTATGAGGGCGAAGACATTCGCATGTAAGAGCAGATAGACATTGTATCTGGCGGGGTCAAAACAAACGCTTACTTAGAATTCTTGGCCAAAGTTTTTGGAAGGCATTTTCTTCCACAGCTCGATCCATTAGGCGTAAGACCGATTCCGATGAGGAGTGCTATACAATCAGATTATGCATGAATGGTACTCACGGATATAGCTGTAACAATCTTTCTTCTGATGTGCGTTGAAGTTAAGTTAATTTGGCGATCTCCGGCAATCTAATGTCACTATAGTGAGCTTAGACCTACTTTGACATGTTTCTGAGTGCTTATAAGGAACAACAATTCCTCACTTGTATTTTCGGAATCACAGGCGAAAAACGAATCTTTCACTCGTTCAACGAAAGCACCGAAAACTTTTCTAATCGACTTGGGTGAGAGCTGACGTAAGGAGTCAGAAGATCGATTTACATCGGAAACCATTAGACAGCATACAGAGAGCACTTGTGACCTCCAACCATGCAGCTCAAAAAGAGGGAATACGAACTGAGTAATACGAACAAGTGAGCCGATGTCGAGCTGAAAGTGATTTGGGCAACGTGGTTCATACCTCACGAATCCGACCACTTTCACATAGAAGCCGGGGGGAAAGAAGATATGCGTGTTTCAGCGATGCCTCCTCCTAAAAAAGTTGAACTGAACAAGGGCAACTTACGGTTTTACATGACGCAGATGTGGTATAAATGTGTTTCTGAAGAATTTCTAGGAGCTGTAGAGTCGTGGTCGACTCCGGAAAATATTCCAGTAAGCGGACAAGTGTTTTATAGTAACCGTCACGTGCAAAGGGAGAAAACGATTTTAACCCCTTTACCAAACGCTCTCTTGTGTAATCCAAATATTCGGGTTCACACTTCAAGCGTAAAATGGAACAAGATACTCACAAGTTTTTGCTTGTATTTGATTCTGGACAAGAGGGTATCACAGGCTTTACTGCTCTTTATTTTGTCCTCGCCAGATATGGCCCAGAAAAGATCCAAGAAACTGCGATCCACTACTGTACTCATGCCTGGAAAAGTAGTTAGAAAAATAGTCTGTAGAAAACGAACATAGTTGACTGAATACAGTGAGTTTGCAATAACAAAAAGAACATAAAAGAAATAAGTAGGGAGCTTAAGGTTTCGGAAATTAGTGTCACTAAGCCGAACTGGCAAAGAAGAAGGTACAGGGAAAAAAGTTAAAACACAAAAATTTCCTTAGAATCCATTGAGAAATCACGGTTAGAAAGGTCTGAAAACGAACGGTTGGTAAATATGCACCAACAAAGGCATCACGAGATTGAGTAAATGATCTGCAATCGCAGTACGCCGGTACAGTGTACCGACGCGTTGCTGCTACGCGACCACCATTAGTTGCGCGTGGGCTGAATATACCGCGACGTCGACCGCACCCACGTGGATCCAAACTGGTCACCAACGGATTACAATACAGCCTCGTAATCTATGTGGCCACCGCCCCCGTTATTCTTAAAGCGCGGTCAGGAGAGGTAACAATTCGATAGCTACACGTTCAGTCGGATGTATATGGACCATGATCGCCTCGGGCCGACTCTGACGATTGTGGGAACACTAAGTGCTCGTCTGTTTGCATCTAACTGTTAAAGCAACAAACATATTAGTTACCCACCGTTTCGCCGAACTGGTGTGCTATTTTTGCATGCTAGCACATTTTGCCCACCACTGACCATTAAGGTTAGTCTGGATCAGTCACGCTTCGGTAGACAAATCATAGTTGTTTAGTTGACCTGAGCCGAACCGGTTAGCTACCGCTCACCTACAGGTAGTTCCTGACCAATAAAACGCCAACCTCCAGATACACAATTGAGTTCGAGCGTGGTTATAAGTGTAACATGTGGCACGATTGTGAAACAAATATAATGTTGTTATGACTACAGTGGATTATACCTACACAAGTTAAAACGGAAAGAACCATTCGACACTTTGAGTCACACTGCTGAATGAAAGGTCAGAGGCGGATGATCTCGAACACAAATTCACTAAATAAGTCAGCGATCAAGGAGTAGCAACCAACCTTACGGTAGTGCCCTTTCTATGCTTTCGTCTTTTTTGATCCTAATTCTCTGGAATTAGCCAGGAAAACAGCATCTTTGACATAGTAAATTGCACAGATGTGCCAACTTGGCCAGTCGAAAGCTAACTCTCCACATTGGGGCCTTCAAGGTCATGTCAAACAACAGGTTATGAGAGCTCCCACTATGCTCACTCTTCGAGCTGTTACGTGCCGTATCACTCGCACAAAGCTGCATCCTAATGCACTAGTGGCTGCCGAACTAGGATTCCGGCATAGATATTTCATGATTCGGTCATCTGGAATCAATGGCTAGTGACATTCAAGAAGCCAAAGTCCTAAAGGTTAAATATGCATTGCTCAAGCGAATTCAAGTGAACAGGAGTATGCGTGCGGTCGGACTAATGAGGTCAAGTGTAGTCGATGAGCAGCGACTAGATGCAAGGTATCCCTTAATCAATGCGGTACATTCTCCCAACAGATGCAATCCGGAAAACACCTGTATCG
The DNA here is from genome assembly GCA_944474145.2 of Dicrocoelium dendriticum. Classification (NCBI taxonomy): domain Eukaryota; kingdom Metazoa; phylum Platyhelminthes; class Trematoda; order Plagiorchiida; family Dicrocoeliidae; genus Dicrocoelium; species Dicrocoelium dendriticum. The sequence continues at coordinate 107,416,473 of OX104065.1, forward strand.
GTTATTGGAATACTTAAGAACAAGCGTATTGATTACAACTTTTATAAACGCGAAGAGCAGTTATCTATCTGAGTCTGAGCATCGCATCGGTGTGACGCTATTCGTACCGCCAATGACAATCACTTGTCTCAGCTATGCGTTCACCATAACCTGCATATCGGCAGCACATAGTTACAACACAAGTGTTCACATAGGGTCACACACAGTCTATCGGAATTTGATCGCCATCAGGGTACGTCAAACTAGCGTAGTCCGTTGAGCAGAAGAATTGAGCTCCGTTGCAAACATACTAGCTGAGTATGGGTAGGGTACTCATAGTTCCGGCTTCTACGAAGTGAACAACTTTAAGGGTAGCTCAACACCCCTACGAGGAATAATATCAATCTGAATCAACGTCAGCTAACAATGATGAACCAAGCACCGATTGAAAACGGCTTTACTGAGCTAGGAGAAGGATATCCGAAGTTGTTTGTCTGGCTTGAGACATCCGAACAAGGATTGGATTTCCTAGGCCTACAAAAGTCTCACGGGGACAAGGAAGTTAATGCCGTTAAAAGATTCGTTTTGGAAACAGCACAAGACAAGTGAAATAGTAAAACGAGAAATATTTGTGGCGGTCGCAAAAGCTGTCTTAACTAACTTGAAGTGAATAATCCGGTAAGTGGAGCGACAAACCGGAAAAGAGAAACCGATGGAGCCTAGGTTACACTGGTCTGAATATAGGGTCGAACGCCTAGAGGGGCATATCAGCTGACCTGCTGATCATTATCAGCTGCGCTAAAGTGCTCATGGTTGCTGACAACAAGGATAGTGGTAGCACCAATAGGTTGATTTAGACGCCCAACGCAAGGATACTTAGTGTAAAGGGAGAGTGCGCCCAGATTGGTGTTTATACGTTGTTATTCCAATTTTTTACTCAGGCATAACATATATGAAAACTATTGGGGCATTTATTTTATAACGAGTACCTATAAACTAGTCACACGCAGATTTGGCGAGTAGCCTGTAGCGGGAGCCCGGAGAGCGATACGAAAAGGCAGATCGGGTTGAAGGGAAACTTTTATTGGTACAGTAAAAGATTTCCTGTTACCTAGCTATAAAAAAGCGACACCGTTGACGCTCTAGCTAGGGGAACGGAGGATGCACAGCACACAGGGCAGTCGCGCGTTACAACCGAAACGAGCGCCAAACAAAAATGGTGATGAGCAAGTCAAGCATTCGAACTCAAAAAGGAGTTCAACAAATCATACCCATCGCCTAGGTGTACAATGAAATAATTTTAGTTAGAATATTACACAGACAAACCGGAGAATCTCCAGACTGCTACATAGCCCTCTCCAAGAAGAGACTGTGTAAGCAGTCCTTCGATCTATGTGAGGACTGTCCGTCGCGGGTCAGGCTTCTGCGAGACCAGGTTGTGAAACCTGATGCAGCTGCTGGGGGAGAACCATGCAATCGGACCCTAGCGGGCTCCTACCCGTGTCCTCCCTACGGTGTCGAAACGGTAAAAACTGTGGGGAATGACAGTTCACAAAGTTCACGTAAGTGGCTGAGAAGGACGTTCATTCCACTTCCAGCTGACGTGCAGGGATCCGGCGAAAAGTGAGACCGAGGTGGAACCAACCGACGGTGTGTATAGAAAGTAAACTGAAAAAGCAGCGCAAATGCATAGCAATACACAAACGAGTGCAAAGCGAAAAAACGTGCTAGCTGTTTTTGGGTTTTCAAAAGGTTTTGCTCTTTTTTGGTAGTTTCAAAATGTTTTGGTCCAATTTTTGTGGATTTTGGAAAACGTTTGTGAGCAGAAAAACATGCAAGGAGTGCTCTATGGGAAGTAGCAAACGTTCATGAAATCCGAAAAGCGTACTGGGAGGTTCACTTCCCTAGCACTTCGATTGATAGTGGGTCGTGAACGGGTGACGTCGGTTCCGCTGGAGCAGAGTGACTGGTCTGAGATTGCGGTACTGGGTGTGATGGTGCTTGTTGCACCGAAGAGTCAGATTTATATAAAAATGCTGGCTTGAGTCGGTCGACGTTGACCGTCTCAATCTTGCCATTGTAGTCAATGGTAAGCATCTTGTCGCTGATCTGATGAATGCGTGAAAGCGCATCCGCGACGGAAATGAGAACACCTGAGACAAGTCATACGTCTGTCGTAAACTAAGAAACGTAGTCTAGGTGTCTAGTTTCCCGCGGAGAATACTTGTCTGTCGCGTCATTGATTGCGTAGATCAATGGCTTGTGATCAGTGAAGACTGTAAAATAACGACCGTTGAGATAGTGACGGAAATATCTGATACCTAGGTAGATAGCTAACAGTTCTCTACCGAATGTGCTGTAACGCGGTTCGGCAGGTTGTAAACATTTCGAGCAAAAAACTTAGAGGTATCCATCGATGGACGATGAATTGTTGAAGAACTGCACCGACGGCAGTGTCGGATGCGTCATTTGTCAGGGGGAGTGGTGCAGATGTGTCTGGGTAAGCGAGAAGCGCTACGTTGGAGATGGCGTCTTTGAGTTTCTCAAAAGGCAGTCTAGCGTCGTCTGGAAAATGAAAAGAGCGTTGTTTACCAAGGAGCAAGTCAGTCATTGATTGAACAATGCTCGCGTAGTTAGGAATAAAGCGTCTATAATAGATGACCTGGTCAACGAATCGGCGTAACGGTTTGAAGGAACTAGGAGCAGGATAGTCCTTCAGTGCCTGAATTTTGTCCGGCAGAGCTTCAATACCAGAGGCGGATATTCAGTGGCCAAGAAAGTCGATGGAGCTTTGGCCAAGCTCGCATTTATCGGGGTTGACGGTAACACCATATTGCGTCAAACGTTGGAGGAGAGCGTCGAGGTGATGGAGATGTTCATCGTCAGAAGAGTTGGCGATGAGAACGTCATCTAGATAAGGATAAACATCTTCGAGTCCTCGCATTACCGCATGAATGAAACGCTGAAATGTTTGAGCAGCGTTGCTGAGGCCGAAAGGCATTCGGAGGTACTCGAATAGGCCGAATGGCGTGATGACTGCTGTTTTAGCAATGTCGTCCGGCGCCACAGTTATCTGATGGTCGGCGCGAACTAGATGGACTTTGTTAAAGATAGACCAACCAGTCAGAGCTGAGGTTAAGTCGTGCATGTGCGGAATGGGGTATTTATCCGGGACAGTAACTTTGTTAAGTATCCTGTGGTCCCCACAGGTACGCAAATCACCGGATCTCTTCAGCACCATGTGTAATGGTGATGACCATGGAGTTTTGGAAGGGCAGATTATCCTCAGTTCAAAGATTTGCTCGAATCCCGCCTTAGCAGATTTGAGCTTGTCTGGGGCCAGTCTGCGAGGGTGGGCTGAAACAGCTGGACCCTTAGTGCAAATGTGATGCATGACGCTTGACGTCACAGGAGGCAAGTCGTTCGGAACGCGAACGAGTTTAGGACGCTTGTTGAAGGTTCTATAAAAGGCTGTGAAGCTTTGGGACACGAATGGGAGTGATAGCCGCCACGTTGGCGCTAGTCCCGATAACACTGAGCTGTGTCCTGGAGTCGATAAGCTTTTTCCTTTTAGCGTCGACGATAAGGACGAAGTCTATGCCTATGATGGAGAAAAGCATGCTGCGTCTGTGAAAAGCCAGCGAGAAGTTCGCCCGAGACCTAAATTGAGCATTAACAGCCTTTCGCCGAAAGTTGCGATTGGTGTGCCATTGGCAGCACGCAACTTGTTCGGTGAGGGTGAGACGACCTCATCTGAGCTACGGGGTATAACGCTAACGTCGGTTCCAGTGTCGACTAAGAACTCGGTGCCGGAAGTTAAATCCTTAACGCGGATGAGGCGACTTTGGTGTTGGCCGGTCGCGTCCGTCGCCGAGAAGTCTCCCTGCTTCTCGGCGAAGTTGCAAGGCTTGACACATTTATGAGCTGTAGTACCAAAGCGTTGATGGTACCAACAGCAAGCTTGCCAGTTGCTGGAGTTGGAACGCTTGAAGGGCGATTTTGATCGGCTATGACTACGACGGTTCATAGGAAGCTGCTGAATCTGGCGACTAAGTGTCGCAACTTGTGTTTGCAAGGCTTCTATAGTTGACTGTAAGGCACTGACAGAAATGTCCTGGGACGCGACGGCATTGAGCTTGCTGGCATCGGCTTGTGGCTGTGATCGCTCAATCTGCTAAATCTGCTAGTTGAGTGAGCGAAACGGAGCTCACGATAGCAAGAATCGCTTGTGTTTTTTCCGGTGGCCGCTGTAGCCATAGTTCGCGAAGTCAAGTCTCGTCCATGGGTAAGGAAACAACGAGTTGCTGCATCTCTCGTAGCAGGGTTGAGAACAGTTTGTCGCCCAGCTGCAGATCCCTGAAAAGCTGCTGCAGACAAACTTTCTCAGAAGACATGACCTGCTTAATCCTGGCCTCCTTGAGAGCCACATAGCTGTTTTCTGTCTGAGAAATGATAACGTCTCGAACCTGCATTGTTATCCCCTTGGGGAGATAGGACATGAGCTTGCTATACTTCGTGTAGTCGAAAGTGATTCTGTTATAAAACTTAGTCTCAAGATGAGCGAACCACAAAAAAGGGTCGTCCCATAAATATGGCACAGAGAGAGATACAACGCTTAGGAGATACTCAATCTTAGGGTCTACAGATTCCATGGTTTAAAATATATCGCAAACATAGGCTACCGTATGCCAAAATAAACCAGAAAAAATGGAAAAATATGGAACGAGCTCGCCGGAGAAAAGTTCAAGTTCAGGTTCAAGTTTGGGTGGGACTGGAACTATGCGAGAATCCCGTGAGTGGATCGTTGAGCCAGGAATTGATGAAGTGCTCAGTTATTGATGGATCTAAAACGGAACACCCGTATCGCTCCCTTGCCAACTAGTTTATGCCCACGTTCCCTGCCCTAGCAGTCCGTGTTGTGGCAGTCACGTGAAATAAGCGAAGATTAGGAAGAGAAATCGAAGGTACAGAACAAGGAAGTTCACTTGAAGTAAGAAGGTAATACCAAGGCATGAAGAAAAGTAGAGAAAAGAAAATCGAAGTATGAAGATGCGGGTTAGTCAGGAAAAGGTTTCGTGTTACCACCGAAGAGCGTCAAATTGCCGCGCAAACCGCTTAACCGTAGATTCCCTGATAACACTTTCCGGAAGCATGTTCCAACGCTCGATGACTCGGCGTGACAGCCGGATTTCCGCCCTAATCCGATCGGAACGCAGTTTGTTCAGCGTAGAACAGACAATCTAGCGGGACTGAATAGCAAAGATAAATCTGGACCAACCTTCCCAGTTAAGACATGGTAGATTAGCATAAGGTCTCCTCTAAGTCTTCGGTAGTGCATTGGATGCATTCCCTAACTAAGTAGATGCTCGGGGTGGCCGTCCCGGTAACCTCTCAACTAACCTCCTACCCACCAGTAAAACCCGCTCTAGCTCCATTTTATCCCGGACGAGGCAGGACGGACAAGCATGGACGCAGTATTCCAGATGACGCCGAACGAAAGCCGAGAACAGTCTCGTAAAGATGCCGCCCTTCAAGAATCCGAAAGAACGTCGGATTAACCACAACATGCGGAAACCTCTGCTTGCGACCTTCTTCCAGTTATCGCCAGAGTGTAAGGCCGAAGAGTGTACGACGCCTAGATCAACCTGGCTATATACACGGGGGAGTTCGACCCCACCGACTAAGTACCTCGTAGGAGGACAACCTCCACCATTGCGATCAACGGAGCACTTTGCCTGATTTATGGACAGTAACCATAAAGTAGACCAGTCCCAAAGCATACACAATGCTCGCTGAAAAGCTTCGGAACCCCAGGAACATCAACAATGGTTACAGCTTCAGGTCGTCAGCAAATAGCAACGATGGTACCTCAAGCTTCGCGGGTAGGTCATTCACACAGATAGAGAACAACAGCGGTCCAAGGACAGAGCCCTGCAGCACGTTGCTGAGGACAAACTGCCTAAACGATAGGCCACCGCCTACCCGTACACACTGTTCTCTACCCTCCAAGAAGGCAGTCACCCAATGAAGGGCTAGGCCAGATACCCCGTAGGTCAGCCTTTGCGTCAGCCTCAAATCGGTTACCTTGTCAAATGCCTTTGAAAATCGACGTGAAGCACGTCCAGTGCGTGGCCATTATCCACTGTATTCGCCCAACTTTCGCGAGCCACCAGTAGATACGTCAGACACGTAAATCCCTTCCGGAATCCGTGTTGTACAATGCTAAGTAGATCAAACCTACTCAGATAACTCTCCAATGAATCTCTTACCAGATTCTCGAGGAGTATGACTACTACACTCTTCAGACTAACTGGCCTGTAATTTGCAGGCAGACTCCTATCCCCATTTTTGAAGATGGGACAGATGACAGCTTCCTTCCATTTGAAGGTAATGCACAGCTCTCAAGCAATTTCTGAAACACTATAGTGAGCGGTCCACTTAGTCTCGAAGGTAAGTCATGCAACACTTTCGGGTTAATTAAATCAGACCCCGAGGCCTTAGAGGGGTTCAGCCCTTGTAACAGCCTATAAACTTCCGTCAAGGCTACAATAAATTCAGATAGTCCTGAACCCCCTGGGATCCCGCAAACCAGTTCAACGCTTGGCAAAGAGGTTTCCCTTACAAACGCTGCTGCATAGTGCCCACTAAGTACGCAGGCCTTGTCACAGTCCGTATGCGCATGAGTACCGTCATCACGCATCAATACTGGAATTGATATGTTCGAACCGCAGAGCCTTTTGACATATGCGAAGAATCTTTTGAATTTTCTAAAGCTTCATCTGCTAACCCTTTTTCGAAATTGAGCCGAGCATTCCTTAGGTGTTGTTGACACCTATTTCTAGCCTTACGGCACCTGTCATAAGTATCGGTAAACGGAGCATCTCGGTAAGTCCGCCAACATTTAGACCACTTTGTGAGCAGATGCTTGCCAGTGGAATCTATCCAGGTCGGCTGCGCTAGTGTCACCTTTCTCCTTGTGACTGGGATGAAGGGAGCAGAGACCTCTGTGAGGTAGGACTTAAATTTATTCCAGGCAACCTGGACATTATCATCGCCTGAGATCTCACAATGGAACCCCGAAGCTTTGGTTCTCATTGACTGATAGTCTGCGTGCCATGTTCGGGAGAGATTCAACAGCACCCTGGTAGCGTACAGATAGTGTACAACTGAAGAGCAAACAAACATGATCACTGGAACCCAGTGGACTTCCATAAATAATGTCACCGAAAGCGAGTGACTTAGCAAATACAACATCTAAAATAGACAGTACTTGGGCGTCCATGTACCTAGTTGGGAGGTCAATGAACTGATGCAACGGTACGTGGAGCGTAAGCTCAAGCGCCGAATGCACCTGACGCTGAGTCGCAAGAAAGATCAGCACAGCAAACCTCTGGGAGGTTGAAGTCGCCCATCAACAAACACTTGTTTGCGGACTGGGAGCGAATAAAGTCAAGCATCTCTTTGGATACGCTCCTAGGGCTTTTATACACAATTACTACTGTAACCGGAGCCGAGGATGTGCTAATCACAGCCGACAGAGCTTAAACAGTTTGGTCTGCCGACTGAAATAAGCAAGTCTTCAAAACGTCAAGTTTACAGCTCACATAACGAGCGACGCCTCCTCCTTGCCGGCAAGCGGAGCAATCGCATTTAGATAGGGCGTAGCCAGATAGATGTACTTCACCATCCGTGATGTCCTGAGACAGCCACGTTCAGTGAATACGAGTATATCGGGATGAGACCCATCTACAAGCAGACCTAACTCGTACACCTTATTCCTTAGGCTGAGCACATTACTTAGCACTATCTGAAGGTATTCGTTAGGTACAGACCTGAGTCGTGCGCTACCAGAATGAGCAGTGGTAGGGCGGAAAAGGACCACCGGCTGACCATCCGAAAACCCACTAACCGGAGACCTTGTTCATCGGCCGCTCGCCTGCTTTTGTGGTCCTTGATGGCCTCCCTTAGCTTCAGCCTATCGGCCAGCGGAAGGTCCGGCTGAACACTAATATTTGTACTTTTCAGCTTAAAAGCAAACAGCAGGAGGGCATTGCGTTCCTCCGGGGTAAAGAGTACAACACAAAGTAGCCGCGGTCGATGGTTTAGTGCATTAACTGGAACGTAACCTAGTCTAATCAGTTTCCTGACAGTAACGCCTGGAAAACCAGGCGGAAGTAGCTGCGTTACGCACATTTTAAACCATTGAAGATCGTCCGTTATGCGATCAGTAGGAAGGACAGCAGTGGATTCAGCCGCGTTACGGAATATAACGCTGCTATCCGTGAAATAATCACCACGACGGGGTGTATTAACCCCACGGGTCTTTGATTCGATACTTGGAGCAGGTGGCTTCACCACTGGTGATGGGACTGTCATTATCCCCTCAGATGATGTAGCAACGGCAGCGCATGTTTTCGCTCTATTGTCGACGCTTTACCTTTTTCGGGCCATCGATTCCACCGAAAGTAAGTAAGTAATCTTAGCTGTCTATCAAATAGACAAAGAGCCAACAGAAAACCATGGAGATAAGCGGATAAGGAAGAGTCATCGCGTCATAATCATCGTGGCATGATAGTTGAAGATAAACAACACACTTCAGCTAATATGCCGCAGGAAGAATGGAACATTTTGACAAGAAGTATAACGAAACATTTTTAGTTTTTCACACGCCGATTTTGCTATTTTTGTCGTTTGCAACGTTTGTAGTATTAAACATGTGAATCAATACAATACTGTACACAATTCTTCCACTGATTCCGGTTGCGGGCCATGTCTTCAAGAGCGCTAAGCCATTGGTACTCCTCATCTTTGGGTCCCCATCCTGGAAGACGTACGGATCCAACAGCGGCTAGACCCGACGTCAGCGATTTCATGTGCTACCGCTAAGTGGAAGGCTTACCACCACGCGGTCGGCTCCAGCCAGGTCCTTGACGAGCGAATAGAGCGCGACGCGGTAGACGCTCAGGTGCTATGCGTAGGACGTGACCGAGCCATCTTAACTGGCGCAACAAAACCAGTTTGTTGAAGGGAATACTCACATTCCCCAAGATGCGACGTCGAACGACATTACTATTAACTCGATGTTGCCACCAAACACGAGCGATCCTTCTTAAGCAACCGTTATCGAACGCAGAAAGACGACGCATGTCTCCCACGCGAATCGGCCAGGACTCGCGCCCATACAACAATACTGAGCGCACTGGTGCGTTGTAAACGCGGCCCCTTAGTGAGAATGAGATGTCGCGACGACGCCACAAGTGCCACAGATTGACAAATGCTGATCGAGCTTTGGCGATGCGAATAGAAACTTCTTTGTTTATAGTGCCGTCAGCAGAAACACAGCTCCCAAGGTAGACGAAACTATCTACCTGATCAAGTTGTGCACCTTCGAGAGTGAGCACGGGAGCAGGTGAAGGCCAATCCTGAAGAAGTACTTTACACTTCGATGGGGGCGAAGCTCATGCCATACTTAGATGCTTCAACCACCAAACAATCCAGAATGAGTTGCATATCCTGAGTATCGTCAACAAGTAAGGCGATATCATCAGCATAACCTAAGTCGGTCGCGCGCTCACCCGGTAGAAGCTCTAGGCCAACATGTCGGAAACCTTCTAGAGCATTCGACAGAACGCCTTCGATTGCGAAGTTGAAGAGGAATGGGGACAAAGGGCAGCCCTGTCACACGCCCTATTGAAAGCTAATTGAGAGGAAAGCTTGCCATAGACCATCACCCTGCCGGATGTATGAAGGTCAAGTGCTTTTAAGATGGCGGTATATTTCTCTGGCACCCCGTTCTTTAGCAAGCAACGCTATAAAGCAGGTCGATCAACGGAGTCAAAAGCGGCACGTATGTCTAGGAATGCAACGATAGTGAGCCTATGATGTGGCGATTTTGGGGAGCTGGCGGAGCGTGAAGATTTGATTCACGCATCCGCGGCCAGGACGGAAACCAGCTTGTTCTTCACGGTAGTATGATCCACGTACTGGGGATAGTCTGCGAAGCAGACTCGCGTCTCGCTAAGACTGGCATGCCTCAACGTGCGCACTTTGCTGCAGACCGGCCAACAGGCAGCACTTGCCCGCGCACTAGAGACCCTATCGATCGATATTTGCTGTTTATCAGAAACGCGCCTGCAAGGTTCGAGCTCCGTGCTTACCCTGAGATCCCCCACATGCGACACTGGCGGCACATTCTCATTGCGCCTGTCTGGCGATGATGCAGCTTCAAATGCCGGTCAAGCTGGCGTCGGCATTGTTTTGAGTCCAGGGGCTGAAGCTGCCCTGATTGATTGGATCCCAGTAAACAGTAGGATGTGCGCCGTTAGATTAGCTGGTTCGTTCTGTGCTACGAAGTCACGCGTGGACAAACGGTGCCTGTTTGTCATTGCGGCTTACGCCCCTACAAACTGCAGCACTGATTCGGTAAAAGATGATTTCTATCAGCAACTTCACGAGCTCCTTCGTCACAGAGGAAGCACGGATACTGTGGTGTTGGCTGGCGATCTAAACGCCCAAGTCGGAAAATTGTCCTCTGATAAGCTTCATCTGGGCGGCCAACATGGTGTAGGCTCGCGTAATGATAATGGTGAGCGATTGCTACAGCTGTGTGAAGATGCTCACCTCTTTCTCGCGAGCACTAACTTTCGACACAGCACCTGCAGAAGCGTGACTTGGCGGCCATCAGCCTCGGGCCAACCATGGACGCAAACTGATCATATCGCGATCAGTTACCGCTGGAGAGGCTGTGTCCAAAATTGTCGCTCGATTTGGAGCACGAGCGTGGACTCTGACCACGCACTTGTCTGTGCCGACCTTCTGGTGCGTTTCGGTGGACGTCCGCAACGTCGATGTGAACGGATTGACACCAGCCAGCTGGTGAAGCCAGATGTTCTGAATGTATACCATAGTGCGCTGACATCTGGACTGAGTAAGCGCCCACTAAACACCGTTGAAGATCATTGGTCGCATATTCGTCAAACGTTACTGTTAGCAGACATGTCTTCATGTGGCAAAGCAAATTGCCAAACCTGACATTGGGTCTCTACACAGTCTATGGAACTTATGGATTCTCGCCGACGTATTCCGGCTGGAAGCGAATACAATGAGGCTCGCAAAAATCTCAGGGCAAAACTACGTGCCAGCCTTAGGAAGGACCGCGAAACCTGGTGGTCTCATCGTGCCTCTGAGATGGAAGCAGCCGCTGCCATGGGTAATCATCGTAAGTTATTCCGTCTGATACGGGAAACAGGCAGCAGGAGACCTGGTGTTAGCGAGACCATACGCGACGAGAGTGGGCAGCCGATCCACAGCTTGTCAAAACGCTTGGAGCGTTGGGCTGAACACTTTGCAAGGCAATTTAACCAACCTGAGTTATCGTCTTCTTTTTCGGGCATTGAGCGCCCTACTCCTTGGGCCATCTCTTGGGATCCGCCCTTACGCGCAGAGGTCGAACGTGAGATCAGGCTGTTGAAATTGCATAAGGCCGCAGGGGCAGATAGAATTCCCCCAGCCCTCTTCAAATTCGGGGGACCTGCTCTAGTAGATGATCTACACGAGTTGACAGTCAAAGTTTGGGAGCAGGAGACAGTCCCGACAGACTGGAACCGCTCCGTCATTGTCCCAAATTTCAAGGGAAACTACCGTTTGGAATGCGGCAATCATAGAAGGTTCAGTCTGATTTCGATTGCCTCTAAATTGCTTGCCTGTCATTCTCCACAGACTGACTGGCACTCGTGAAAGCCAGATTCGTGAAGAGCAAGCCGGATTTCGTCGAGGTCGGGGCTGCATCGACCACATCTTCACATTGCGTCAAGTGTTGGAGCCCCGCCATGTTTATTGGCGACCCACCATTGTCGTGTTTCTTGACATAAAAGGTGCCTTCGACTCAGTCGATCGATGTGCCCTTTGGGACTGTCTGTTGAGGAAAGGTGTGCCTGATAAATACGTAAAGATTATCAAAGCGCTGTACGCGCATAGTTCGGGCAGGGTGAGGGCTTATGGCAAACTCTCGCCACCCTTCAGTATCACCAGCGGTTTGAGACAAGGATGCCCGCTGTCACCTTTCCTCTTCAACTTCGCTATTGATGAAGTCATGGAAACCGCGTTCGCTGGACACGACCTAGGTGTGGAGCTACTTCCTGGTGAGCGACTTCTTGACTTGGAGTATGCAGACGATATTGCCCTAATCTGTGACAGCTCCCAAACATGCCAAACAGCACTGGACCGATTAGCGCTGGCTGTCACTCGTTATGGGCTATGCTTTGCTCCATCGAAATGCAAAGTACTTCTCCAAGATTGGCAGGGATCCAACCCTGCGCTAACGCTTGGTGGTGATCTGCTAGAAGTCGTTCAGGAATTCAAGTACCTGGGCAGCTATATTAGCACCCGTGGGATTGAAGATGAGGTTACTACGAACCGCATAGCATAAGCTTGAGGTGCTTTTGCCAATCTTCGCCACCTGTGGCGCAGACGCGACATTACTCTCGCCCTAAAGGGCAGAGTTTACAAGGCAGCCGTCCGTTCAACTCTCCTATATGGTTGTGAAACCCGGCCCGTCAGGTCGACAGACATGAAGAGACTCGTCACATTCGATCATCGCTGCCTTCGCAGCTTAGCTCATGTCTGGTGGGAGCACCGCGTGAGCAATGAGCGTGTTCGACGTCGCGTATTTGGTGCAGGAAGAGCGAGTGAACCGCTCAGCACCATTATATCACGCACCAGGCTCCGATGGCTGGGCCACGTGTTGCGCATGCCAGCACACCGACTCCCGCGACGTGCATTGTTTGCGCGTTGTGGGTGCGGTTGGAAGAGGAGGGGAGGCCAAGTGATGACTTGGTCGAGAGAAATGAAAACCCTCACTTCGAAGTTGGCGTCGGTTGGTGTATCCCGACTGCCTAGCTGGGGTCCTAAGGACGGTGAACACGAATGGTTGGACACACTTGCTGATATGGCTTGGAGCCGGCACCAATGGCGTTTGTGTTGTGATTTCCTTTGTCCATCCCCCTCCTGTCTAGTATCCCTCTCCAATCACGATCTCACCTGTTAGGCATAATACGATTCTCTTTTACGGCAGCCAGCTGTTAGCTCTCCGGAACGATGTCCATCCGTTACTGGGGACTCAGCCGGCGTGCGACTGTTTTTTCTTGTCCTTTGTATTGTGGCACAATAGCTGAGGTGTTTTCTGCCTCCAGCTAACGTGTAATGATGATGCGAAGCAGAATGGATGCCAATAGCTTAGAGGCAAGCGAAATAAGACCAATCCCGCGATGATTTGCACATGAAGTGCGAGTATATTTCTTGCAAATAGGGACAATAACTGATTCGCCCCAAGAGGAAGGTACTTTCTCTTCATGCCAAATTTTTGCGACCAGCGCGGTCAGCTGGTTAATGATCGGCACACCGCCGTACTTGAACAGCTCCGGAGGAAGTCTTTCTGAGTCGGCAGCCTTGAACCGCTTCAAACGTTGAATTTGGAGGCAGACTTCTGCTTCACTGAATGGATTCAATGAGACGAGCCAGGGTGGACAACATGGTGTACTCCATGTACTGATGGATAGTGGAGGCCAGTTGAACTGCGAGTGGAAGTGCTCGGCTCAGCGGTCCATACGCCTCTGTTGGTTGGTGATCGGAGACTCATCCACCTCACAAATGAACTCACTGACACCAGGCTTCCTGAGGCCAGTGGACCGAATGAGATGGAAAAGCCTGCGAGTGTTGCCATAGAAGGCAACGATCTCCATCTCTAAAGCGCGCTCAGACCACCATGTCTCGCGATCCTTGGTAGGCTTTGCTTGAGCAGCCGGTTGGCAGAACGGCGCCGCTCGTTGCAATGTGATTCCACCGGGATATCTTTGCGGCATTCGAACAACTCCAGAGAACGAGCTGAGATCCAAGCCTTCAAGGGGCGTCGAGTTAGGCCGCAGCATGACTGTCCGGAAATGGTCATCGCTTTCCGTATATAAGTCCAGTGTTGTTCCACTTCTTGCGGTGAACTGCAACTGAGTGCATATGGCAGTGAAGACTGATAGCTCGCTTGGACAGAGGAATCTGTTAATCTGTTTACATCAATCTTGCGGTGCTTCGTGTTTCGGGATCCTCCAAAGCACATACAGATTTTCGCGCAGACCAGACCATGATCTGAGTCAACGAAGGTGGACCAAAAGGACGTGCAGTCCAGTACGCTGCCGCGCCAGTGAAACTAATTGCAATGTGATCAATTTGAGACCACGGTTGTGTTGAAGAAGGGGGACGCCACGTTGCGGAACGCTTCTTCCTACGAATGAAGTTAGTGATCGAAAGAAACAGACGGTTGTCTTCGCAAAATATGAGAAGCCTCTCTCAGTTATCAGAGCGGTTCTCATCGAGCGCGTGATGACCACCAAGGTGGCGTTCGTATGGTAACAGGCGGCCAACCCGTACATTAAAATCCCCAGCAAGGATAACGACATCCGACAATCTAGCATCAGTCAAGAGCTATTGTAGACCCCGGTAGAATTCGTCCTTGACCGAGTCGCCACTGCAGTCAGTTGGAGCGTACACGGAGATCACAAGTGAGTTGTGTCTCACTTCGTGGTGCCTATTGATTCTACATGAACCCCGAAGCCGAACTGCACATAGTCGGCTGTTAATCGGGAACCAGTCCAATAGTGCCGCCTCGGCCTTGCCACTTAGTGCTATACCTACACCAGCCAAACCCGCTGAGACTGCTTCTGGATCACCAGAAAGGCGCAGGTGATATCTGGCTTCGTGGTCAGTGGGGGATGTCAATGTAAGCACAGTGATGGGATCTTGCAATCGGGTTTCTGAAAGGCAGCATACATCAATGTCTAGGGAATCTAGGGTGCGCGCTAGACCGGCTTGCTATCCATTCTGCATGAGTGTCCGAACGTTGAAGCACGCCAGACGGAACGAGGATCGGGGACGAAGGAGAGCGATAGGTTGAACTCCTTGGTCTGCGGCGCAACCGGAATCGCAGCCAGATTGTTGTACACATGAATCAGGTAACGGAAAGCGAGGATTGTCAGCAAACAAACAATTGGCGCGTGAAAGTGACTAGCAGAAACAGTAGCTGAGGAGCACGTTGTAATACAGTTCATGGTTTTGTAAGAGGGCGTGATACTACCCGGTCGCCCAAGCCGAAGTAGCGAGTTGACTTAGGGGACTCCACCCCGAGCCTTTGACTAACCTACCCGCAAGGCAGCGGGGCGAATTCGGAGAATCGCGCCCATTAGGAGGCGTTGACTGAATGTTAATTCCATGCGTCTTTGTTTGGTAGATTAACAAACGGTTCCAATACTCCCCATGAAGTCAGCACAATTGCTGGAATACAATGCTCCCACGGAGGTGGAACATTGTCGCCGAACACTTTGCTGGAACGGGGTACACCTTAATCACCAAACTGGCAACACGAGAAGGCAGTTCGGCAATCCATCCGAAAGGTTTTATGGCAGATCTGCTCTGCTTTTACTTCTTGATAACAGGAGCAGGGTCCTGTGACGCTTTGTCGCTTTGAGAAGAGTCAAGCAAACCGTCAGAACGTGCCTTCTCGGTGAGAGCTGAGATATCCGGCAGCTTCGACTGACAAGTAGTGCGTGTGGGAACCTTCGCCATCGTACAACCGTCACACGGTTTGTTAAGTAACGACACTTGGCTTGTCTCCGGTGCCGAGACAACTACAACTTCTTGCTTAGCACAGAGCATACGGGGTTTCCTGGCTTTTTCTCTTTACGCAAAGGGAATCTTTAACCAGCAATTCGGCGTCAATCAGGGTAGCTTTGGATACGACGTCCGAAGCAGCTTCATTTTCGTGGTCACCAGCCATCTGGACGGGTGACATAATGATTGGTGCCACAAATTGATCTCCAGTGTAAGCGATCAAATTTGGGTTGTTGGAGACCGGAAGCCTCGTCATGAGCAGATCAATCTTAAGGCGAAGATTTGTGAGCATCGAGAATGAACGCTTTACATTTCTCAGCCGGGTATCAGGAGATTCGTCTTTCGTACGAAAGGCCGTGCGACCTTGCCGGCGGCTGCAGCAACGGGCACAACTGAAAAGCAATTTCTCGCTGGAGGCCAGCGCTGAGTACTATTCGGTATTCAGGTCAGTGTAAAGCTGGTGGTACCATCGGTTGCAGACATCACACTGCATACCGCCTGAATCGTCAGTTACTAGCAGACTGCACCTTGAACTGCCACAAAGTGCGATAGTCTCAGAACCCAAGACACCAGGAACAATAGCCTCGGTGCATTGCGAGACCGACATAGTGGAAAACAGAGTGGAATTATAACGTATACACTAGTTAAACGACCTCAATAAAAAGGCAAAAACTTGGTGAAAAACGGGATTAAAACTGGGAAAAACCAGAAACAGTACCAATAAGCGCCAAAGACAAGTTCAAGTTCATCATCATCATCATCATTACACGTTAGCTGGAAGTGGAAAACACCTTAGCTATTGTGCCGCAATACAAGACAAGAAAAGTAAAAGAGTGGTACGCCCGCTGAGTCCCCAGTAACGGATGGACATCGTTCCGGTCCAGTCAGTCTGTGGAGAATGACAGGGGCAAGGAATTTAGAGGCGATCGAAATCAGACTGATCCCTCTATGACTGCTGCATTCCAAACGGGAGTCAAGTTCAAGTTCAAGCGGGACTGGAACGACAGGATTATCCCGTGAGTGTTCCTTCTTCGGCGGGTCGTTGAACCAGGAGTTGGCGAACTTTGAAATACTGATGGACCTAAAACAAAGACCGCATCACATCCTGTCCAACCAATTAATGCCCACGTATCCTGCCCTAGCAGTCCCTGCTGCGCCGGTTACGTGAAGTAAGAAAGAGAAAAAAAGTAAACTTAGAAGGCAAAAGAAAAAGTGGAAAGAGCTAAGTAAGTGGAATACCAAGATATTTGAGTCATTAAAAAAACTGAAAAGTGAAGGTGAGTCAGTTATGAAAAAGGAAAGGTTTGCTGTTGCCACCCAAGAGCATCGAGCTGGCGCACAAAACCCTTAACCGTAAGTTCCCTAACCACGTGATCTGGAAGCGAATTCCAGCGATCAATATCTCGGCGCGACAGACGAGTTTCCGTCCTAATCCTATCAGACCATGGTTTATGTAGTTTCAACGGGTGACCGCGGAGCTTAGGTAACGTAGCGGGACTAAATAGCCCTGACAAATCCGGGCCGATCTTACCCATCAAAATACGACAAGTGAGAATCAGGTCCCCTCTTATCCTTCGGTAGTGCATTGAGTACATCCCCAAACTGAGCAAGCGTTCAGGGTACGTCTATCACCGTAGACCCTGCACTAACCGAGTGCCCACTCGTAACACCTTCTCCAAGTCCATTTTGTCTCGGATAAGACATGGTGGACAAGCCTGAATACAATATTCCAGGTGGGGTCGGACGGATGCCGAGAAAAGCTTCACAATTGGCCGTTAGGATTCCGAAAGAGCGGCGGATAAACCACATCATACGAAAACCCCGACAAGCAGTCTTCTTCCAACTGTCTCCAGATTAAAGTCCTGATGCGTGTATGACTCCTAAATCAACCTGCTGAGTGACAACAGGGAGTTCACCACCGCCGACAACATATCGGGTGGGAGGATTAGCAACTCCGATTCGGAGAACACAGCACTTGGCCCTATTTATGGGCATCAACCATAAGGCAGACCATTCCCAGAGCCTATCTAAGGCATGCTGAATTGCCTCAGGACCGCCGGGATATCCACAATATTCCAGAGCTTAAGGTCGTCAGCAAACATTAGTGATGACACCCCTAGCTCTCCCGGCAAGTCATTTACATTGATCGCGAACAACAATGGCCCCAATACCGAGCCCCGCGGAATGCCACTAAGGACAGCTTGCCTGAGCGAAAAGCTACGCCCCACCCGTACGCAGTTCCCTCCCCTCAAGGAAGGCAGACACCCATTGAAGGGCGCGACTAGATATCCCGTAAGATCTCAACTTTAGTGAGAGCTGAAGATGTGGAACAGTGTCAAAAGCTTACGAAAAGTCCACGAATAGCAAGTCTACAGCGTGGCCACTCTCTACCGCTTCGGCCCAGCTTCCACGAGCTACAAGTAGTTTAGTCTGTCATGAAAATCCCTTGCGGAATCCATGTTGCGCAACACTGAGAAGGTTGAATCTATTCAGGTGGTTCTCCACTGAATCCCGTATCGGCTTTTCAAACATCTTGACTACTACGCTTGTCAAACTGACAGGCCGGTAGTTCGTGGGTAGATTGCTGTCACCGCCCTTAAAAATCGGACAGATGATTGCCTCCTTCCATTCCGAAGGTAGGATGCAGCTGTCCAGCGATATTGAAAACACGCATTTGAGAGGACCACTCAGCTCAGTGGCCAATTCATGCAACAGCTTCGGATTAACTGAATCAGGACCGGAAGCTTTAGAGGGATTAATGCCTTGCAGTAGCTCGAAGACCTGAGTCTCCGTTATGCTAAACTCAGCTAAGCAAGAATCCTCTGGAACTCATGAAACCACCTCAGCATGTGGTAAAGAGGTCTCCCGAGCAAAGACCCCAGTATACTGATCTTTAAGTATACAAACATTGTCATAGTCAGTTTGCGCACGGGTCCCGTCTGCTCGCAATAACGTTGGTATAGACAGTTTTGCCACGCTGCGTCTTTTAAGGCAAGCAAAAAACTTCTTGGGATTAGCTGCGGCCGAGTCCGCTAAACCCTACTCGTACTGGAGACTAACAGTTCTGAGATGGTGCTTACATGTATTTCTAATCTCTCGATAACTATCATAGGTACTGGCTGATGAAGCTGCTTGGTAAGTTCGCCAGCATCTAGACCGTTTCTTGAGTAGGTACTTGCCTGCGGTATCTATCCAGGGAGGCTGTGCCCTTAACCCTCTTTTCCTCGTGAGTGGAAACCTCCGTATGCTTTGAATTTACCCCAGGCTAACTGGAGGGAGTCAGTCATTGAGATCTCACAGTTCAGAACTGAAGCCTTAGCTCGCATTGCACTAAAGTCCGCCCGCCAAATATTCGGAAGTAATTCAACAGCGGTCTCTTGGTACTTTGAAAGAGCACATCAAAAGGATATGCATGCGTGATCGCTGGACCCTAGAGGTGCACCATACTTTACTTTACTGTCATGATAGCGAGAAAGATGTTGAACATCTATGTAGCTATATCTCAATGTAGGACATGTCCCACTGACACAGTGTTACCTGTAGTAGTGAGCTAGCCCAGGTGAAAAAAGTAAAATATTTACGAGCATAGAAAAAATCTCCATGTACTTACGATATATTCTTGGATGAACCACATGGAGTCCTTCACCAGCTCCGCCGCCTATTACGGATGGGCATCGTTTCGGAAGCTGCAGTTGGTGGATTACGGGCTCCATGGGTTATAATCATTGAACGATTCCTTCGTCAGTTTCCTGTGAAGGCTTCGTCGAATCTGGCATCCGCAAAGTGCGCGTCCAGGAATCGTTCGAATTCCGACACCGAGTTCGCTTCTACTATCCGCGAGGGCAAACGGTTCCACATGTTCACCACTCGCCGCTCAAGACACAAGGGATGAGCTACCCACTTGAGGTCAGGGACTACCAGTTTGTACTGGTGACCTTGTGTGCTGCTTGACGCACGGACATGGAGCAGTGGCCTCAGCATCGGATAAGCACCCAGATGCAATACCCGATGGGTCATGATGAGGTCCACTCGCACGCGGCGGTAGGCTAGAGTATACAGACCCAATTGTCTGCATCTTTCTTCATACGGCACACCCTGAAGACCGGAAATGAGCCGTGTGGCTGTGTTGTACTCTTTCGAGCTTGTGTATCAGTCACGAAGTCGAGGGACTTAGCGAAAACCAAATCTAATGTAGATGGTATTTGGTATTCCATAAACCTAGTGGGAAAGGCCACGAACTGGTTCAAAGGCACTTGGAGAGTCAGTTCAAGAAAGTCTGCACCGAATGTTCCTGGTGCTCCGTTTCTCTTTGGATCTTTTGGCAAAGGAAGGTGTTCGAACTTCATTTACCTGGAGATTCGACTGCTAAATATTTGGAATTTGTCAAGCACAAGGCACGATGGCGTCCAAATGCTTGGATTGTGGTAAAGGCGTTACCGCAAGATCGAAGGCTGTGCAATGCTCTCTCTGTGATGGGTGGCTACACATTGCCTGCTGCGACATCAGTCCAGATCTTTATGATTACCTCCAGAGGACCACCTCCTCAGCTATCAGTTTCCATTGTGACTCTTGTCGAACTGTATTGAGCGATAGACGGGTGCTGAACTTAGTCCACGCACTTAGCCCACGATCCATTCCTACTCAAACTGAGAACTGCACCTCTGCTAAACCGCCGGTATCTTCATCGCCTCGTTCGGCCTCTGACTCAGCCAGTTCCACTGGTAAACGAAGTCGCGTCCCCTCGTCTTCGCTATCGGAGCCTCTGACACTTAGTGATGGCAGCCATGAGTCCAGGAGAAAGACATATGCGGCAGTAGTGAGTGAGAATGTAGAACAAGCATCGGCTAGTACATGCGCAGCTCTGCGAGCGAAGAAAACCAAGAGTGATTCTACGACTAAACCCAAGAAATCTTCTGAACTAAAGTTGGTCCTCGATAGAGTAAGCCAGTTGGAAAACGTTCTCAAGAACAGCATGCCTCCCATGTCCCAACCCACTGAATACAATAAACCGCATTCTCGTGACCGTTGTTTGATTATCATGAATGCTCCTGAATCCAACAAGGGTTCCCCGGCTGAAAGGATCCTGGACGACCAAGAGTTTCTGCGGCGAATGGTCTCCCTCCTTTTTGATGAAGGTGAACAAGGGATCAATATTGTCTCTGCTTTTCGTCTCGGAAGAAAGCAAGACGATTCTTCTAAAGTTCGTCCCCTCAAGATTGTCTGTCAGAGTGAGGATGAGTGTCGCCGCATTCTCAGACGGACCCCACGTCTTAGGGGAGAAACCTTTTATGTTTTGCGGGACCTCTGTCCGGAGGATCGGATCCGAATGAAGAAAGCTGTCGAAGAACTACGAGCACGCCGGGAAAATGGTGAGATGAACCTCCACATTGTGGATTTTCGTGTAGTTCAAAAAGCTCCGAGAATTCGCTGGAGGCCAATCTTTGTCGCTCCCGGGCGGTAAGACCGAAGAATAGTTTGAGGGTGATATCTGCTAATGTACGTAGTCTACGAAACAAACTTGATGAAATTCAGAACTTTGCCTATGAAAATCACCCAGATCTTATGGCTTTCACAGAGACTTGGTTGTTTTCGGACATCCTCGACTCAGAGGTGCATATTCCGGGGTATAATCTAGCTCGAGCGGATCGCTCTCGAAATAGGTCCGGAGGTGGTGTGATTCTTTACTGGAAAGAGGACCTCAGGGGTCATCTGGTTGAGGCCATACGCGACAATGAAGATGGGTGTGAACTTCTTTGGTGTCGGATACATGATGGATGCAAGTCTCTTATGGTTGGAGTCGTTTACAGAGCCCCCTTGGCTTCTGGAGCTAGCTTGCTGGACTCTATTAGTATGCACGGTAGAGGCAAGGATTGTCTGATATTGGGAGACTTTAATACTGCTAGTATTGACTGGGATTTGCTCCATTGCAATCTTCCCCCGAACTCCTTTGATGCTGTCTTCCTCGAAACCGTGCTTGCATGCCATCTGTTTCAACATGTTACAATGCCCACCAGAATGTGTCCGGGTCAATCGCCACACATCCTCGACCTCGTGCTCACACCGACGCAGTCGGATGTTTCCGACTTGACTATCCTCCAACCATTTGGGAGAAGTGACCACTGCGTAGTTTCCCTTTGTTGGATGCGGCGTCTTACCATTCACGATCAGGGAGTATGCCGTCGGAACTTCTGGCGTGCTGATCCACTCCGTTTGAAAACTGCTGCCGGCGCTATGGACTGGAGTATCCCTCAGCACTTAGATGTTGATGACGCTTGGACCCTCTTGTACTCCAAGTTCACGTCCCTCATAACTCAGGTCGTTCCACTCTGCAAAGGGAAACGTTTTTCCAATGGCCCTCCCTGGATTGATCGAGAGTTAAAATCCCTTATGCGCCGTCGACGCAAATTGTGGGATAAGTTCAAGACTACGCAATCGCCTCTGGACTACCTTGATTACAAAGCGGTCAGGAATATCTGCACATTCAAAAAGCGAGAGAAGCGACAACAGTACGAGCGCCGCTTGGCTGAGGAATCTTCCACCGCTCCCAAATTACTGTTCTCCTATTTGCGGAGACGTACGAAAGCTGGTAATGGAATACCTGCGTTGTATTCCAAAGAAAATGATACTACTCTTCATGATGATGATGCAAAAGCCGGACTCTTGGCCCTGCAGTATTCCTCAGTCTTCTCGACTGAGCCACCGTTTACCTGTGATTTAGCGTCTACGCCTTCATGTACTTTAGAACGCTTAGAAATCAGCCCCGAATTGGTTGCCAAGCTTCTTTTCGAGCTAAATCCGAACTCATCACCAGGTCCTGATGGGCTACACCCTTTGTTTCTCAGAACCCTAGCTGAGTACATCGCTGTACCTGTTTGCCAAATTTTTCAGCGGTCTCTTGACGCGGGGCGTCTCCCGCTTGCTTGGAAAATGGGCACCGTCAAGCCCATATATAAAGGTGGAAATCGTCAGGACCCCGGAAACTATCGACCAATTTGCTTAACATCTATAGTTTGTAAAGTCATGGAACGAATTCTCAAACGAGCCCTTCAGAGTCACCTTGACGGCTTGAATGTCATTTCCTCTGCGCAGCATGGCTTCAGGCGAGCTCGCTCATGTGTTTCCAACCTGCTCGTTGCCAGAGAGAGGTGGGCCAGGTCATTAGATGCCGGAAATCGCTTAGACGTTGTCTTCGTCGACTTCAAGAAGGCATTTGATACAGTACCGCACGAACGGCTTCTGTTTAAACTTCGGAGTATTGGTGTTTCTGGAGAGATTCTCTCATGGATCACTGATTTTCTGGATGGCCGTAGCATGCGAGTGAAGGTGAATGAGGTCTACTCCGCTTCCGTTCCCATGACCAGTGGGGTTCCACAAGGCTCTGTCCTTGGCCCCGAGCTGTTTAAAGTCTACATTAATGACCTTCCATCTGTACTCCAGACCGATTGTCTGCTTTATGCCGATGACCTGAAGATATGGATGGAGGTACCAACACCTGAAGCCGCTGACCGACTGCAAGAGAAGCTAGACCTGCTTCATAGCTGGTCTTCGGAATGGCGTTTACCCATCAATCATGAGAAGTGCTCTGTCCTGCCGATCGGCTCTTCTGACCCATTTGGCGCCTATCACATTGGTGGTTTCTTGATCAGGAATGCTGCCTGTGAGAAAGACCTTGGTATACTCGTATCTCCCGATCTGCGTACCACCGAGGACACCCTGAGGAAGATAGCGGCTGCGAATAGGATGTTCTGTGCCATTAGGAGATCGTTCTCCCGAATGACTCCAGAGGTCTTCAGACTTCTTTTTTCTTCCCATGTGCGCCCTATCCTCGAGTACGGTTTGCCTGCGGCCTACCCTTTTACAAAGACTGAACGTGTTATGATTGAAAGAGTTCAGCGACGAGGCTCGAAATCCATCTCAGCGCTCCGTGACCTGCCTTACACTCAGCGTCTTCGACAGATGAACATGTTTTCCTTGGACTACCGTCGACGTCGGGGTGATCTGATTTACACCAGACGGATATTGCGAGGACAGATGGGGAGTGAACTGCAAGAGTTCTTCCAGCTCTGCGCTGATAGCTCGACATGGGGTCACTCTTGGAAACTGTTTAAGCCGAGGAGGGTCCGGATTCATTCTGATTTCACCCTATCAACTCGAGTGGTAAAGGAATGGAACAGCCTGCCTGAACTGGTCGTTAGTGCACAATGTGAGGAAAGTTTTAAGAAACTGTTAGACTCCTATCTGCTTGTCGTGCTTGTCGTGTTTCATCGCTCGGGATTTTCTTTACTGAAGTCCTTGTTTGATAACATTTTCTTGTACTCTGAAAGTACTTGGAAGTGCCAATATACTCGGAATCCATTGTGTGCCTTCCTTTGTCACGACACAGTCTCCGTGGAGTCTCCGGTCGAGTTACGGCTTCCTACTCCCTGCACGAAACCGCGTGTGGTCACTGTGCTGCTGGAAAAAGTGCATCATCTTATCATATTGAGTTCAAATCAGTGCGTACGTTTTACTTGCGGTATTATCCGATTTTGCCCTCGCTGTCTGCATTGTAGGCCTTCGCAAGCCGGTCCTCATCTTTTCGTTGTTCTTACCTTTTCTTCATTGCTGTCAAGATGGTTAGAAAAGTTGTGGGTGTGCCTTCGGGTCTTAAAACAGCTGATTCAGTTTACCTATGCGGCTTAGAGAGATGCTGTATACCTGTAACCGACTTGTCGGGTGGTATGCAATGCGATCTTTGCGGTAGATGGTTCCATGAGGCATGCACCGGTTTGCCTGCTGATCAGTATGCTCTCCTGGCAAGCAATGAGAGGTTCCTTTATAGCTGTGAAGATTGTTTTAAGCTGAAAGCTGAGCGCTTTGTAACCACGAAAGACTGCTTCGATTCGCTCGTTTCCAGACTGACAAATATGGAACGAGTGTTTTCTTTGCTGCTGACAACTTTGGATGGGAAAGTTGAAGGTTTACTAGATCGTCTGACACCATCCGTTGTTCACGCCCAGGTGAAATTAGCGGACAGTAACACGCAAACGGATTCAGTCGACTTAACACCCTATCCAGCAACTGATTGTGAGCTAGTTGGCGCTGAACAGTTGGAAAGAACCTTGCCAGCGAAACGTAAGCCGAGCAAGAAGAAGAAAACTGTAAACTTGCAAAATGCGGTAGTCTCGGAGTGTACAGTGGATCAGGTAAGCACGTCACTTGCAGAGCCTTCAGTACTGAGTCCTTCGGTGTCTCCTCCCAAAGACTCTTCGTACGCAGCTAGTGCATCCAAGCAACCAGCCACCCAGTCGCATGATTCTATGACTGTGGCGCGTGGAGTAGGCACCCCCCGCCGCAGTGACTCCTACACTGATAGCAGTGTCATCTTTAGGAATGTCACGGAGTCCACCGCAGCTCTTCCAAAGGAGCGAATGCTTGCTGACCTGCAATGGTTTAAGATTTGCATTTCTAAACTGCTACCGCCCGGGTTTCCTGGCGTAACTGTACGGAAACTCATTAGGCTTGGGTCTGTGCCGGTCGATGCTTCGGGCGTCAAACCCCGTTTACTGAGAGTGGTTCTTTCAACACCGGACGAGCGTAATACGCTTCTGCGTTTCGCTTTTAAACTCAAGGGTTCTGGGGTCAGTATGCAACCTGACCTCCCATTGACTGATAGGTTGAAATTGAAGGCCGCCATAAAGGACCTCAAAGCCCGTCGCGAGGCGGGTGAAACTGGTCTTCGATTGGTGGGTTTTCGGGTGGTGAGCCGGAGGTCTACTTCCGCCCTTTCAGAGCCCGTTCTGGTGGCACCCGATCCCCGGCTCACGATCCCAATTTGCTTAAAGTAGTCCTCAGCAACGTGCGTAGTCTGAGGAACAAGATATGCGAGATTGGCACTCTTGTAGAAAGTTCCCGGCCAGACGTACTCGCTTTCACTGAGACGTGGCTGTTCTCCGATATCCTGGACAGTGAAATGTGTTTGCCTGGTTATACCCTTCTGCGAGCTGATCGCGCCTCATGCTGTCGCGGAGGTGGAGTTGCTTTGTACGTCAAATCCACCTTGACTATTTCACGAACATATTCTTTCAGTTCCCCTGATGTAACTGCCGAGGCGCTTGCGGTAGATGTTTGCGCTTCTTTCACGCAATTCAAAATTGTGTTAGTATACAGAAGCCCCGAAAGTACGTCAAGCAGGCTCATTGATTTCATTCGTACTCATACGACAAATAGATGTCTTGTTATGGGTGATTTTAATGTTCCTGAGGTGGATTGGCGCAATTTCTGCACTGCGGCGACTGGACGTTTTTCTAATGATCTCCTTGACCTATCCTTACAAGCATCCCTTCATCAGTTTGTACAAAGCCCAACTAGGTTCATGGAGGGCCAAAAGCCTTCCATTTTAGACCTCATCTTTGCGAAATCGCTGGACTTTGTACGAGATGTAGTGTATGCTGCTCCCTTGGGCTCTAGTGATCACGTCTGCCTCTTATTCAAATGCGCCTTAAGTCGGGGACGTGAAGAGTGTATGGTCAGAAGGCCAAATATCTGGCGCGCTGATTTTCAAGCCATCAGGGCCAGGGCTGCAAATCAACTCTGTATCATGTCAGAGGATGACACCGTCCAGGTTGCTTGGGACAAGTTCAAATCCTTTCTTTGCGAGATTTCCCTCCCCCACATTCCAATCTCAGCGAGGAATAAAGTAGGGGCAAAGCCCCCTTGGTTTGACTCTGAGGCGCGCAGGATGCTCAGTAGGCGATCCAGGTGTTGGAGGACTTACGTATCAGCTCCCTCAGAAAGTACCCATCATCGCTACCGAAGCGTGCGAAATGCATGTAAACAACATCTGCGGGCCGCACGCTTGAGATATGAACTAGCGCTAGCTCGATCTGCATCAACAAACCCGAAACGGTTCTTTGGCTATGTCAAACGGAGATGCAATGCAAATCCGCCTATCCCTGTGCTCTTTGGACCTGACGGCACTGAAGTATCAACCGATCAGGCCAAGGCCTGCTTACTTGCAGAACAGTATGCTAGGTCGTTTGTTCATGAATCTCCATTGCCTAATATCCAATTGCAATCAAAGATACCCTTAGACTCCTTTCTGATGGACCTTTCCATCTCGGAAGCTCAGGTACTCAAGCTCCTGCGTGACCTAAATCCCACAAAAGCTGCCGGGATAGATGCCCTCCATCCCAAACTTTTGTACGAGCTGGCTGGGTTGCTGTGTAAACCGATTAAGTGTATCTTTGAGAAGTCTCTTCGTAGCTGCTCCCTACCTGCTGACTGGAGAGATGCTATCGTGTGCCCTATTTTCAAAAAGGGTGATAAGCACTTACCTGAAAATTATAGACCGGTTAGCCTAACAAGCGTACTGGTGAAAGTATTAGAGAAGCTTGTAAGAGATGCTCTGGAAAAGCACTTAGCTAAGTTCAGTTTGCTCAACCCGTCTCAACATGGTTTCCGCAGAGGCCACTCCTGTTTGACTAACATGTTGGTAGCCCGAGAGTGCTGGGCTGAGGCTGTGGACCAAGGACAGGCGGTGGATGTTTTGTTCATCGACTTTTCTAAAGCCTTTGACACTGTACCGCATTGCCGTCTTTTGTTTAAACTAGAATCCTACGGCGTTTCAGGCCAAGTATTGAAGTGGATTTCGGCTTTCCTGGAAGGAAGGCAGATGAGCGTCCGAGTGGGTTCCGGGCTGTCTTTCAGACAAGCCGTTCTGAGTGGTGTTCCTCAAGGGTCGGTTCTCGGACCTCTACTGTTTGCATTGTATGTCAATGACCTCCCTGAGAAGCTTAAGGTACCATCCCTTATGTTTGCGGATGACTTAAAATTTTGGAATACAGTGAGCGGTTCTGTTGGGCCCACGGCTTTACAGACAGCTCTGGACAAGCTTTGGGAGTGGTCAGAATTGTGGCAGCTGCCAGTCAATCTTGCAAAGTGTTCGGTCCTGCGCATAGGATCAAGCACTCCCACAACTTCTTACGTACTTGGCGGAAATGTATTGCGTCAAGTGACTGAACAAACTGACTTGGGTATCTCGTTATCCTCTGACTTCAAATCCAGCGAGAACTGGACAAATGCTACCCGTAAGGGTTTCCGAATGCTGTGGATGATCCGCAGGTCATTCGGCATTATAACAAATGAAATGTTCGTTATATTGTTCTCAGCCTTCGTCAGGCCATACTTGGAGTACTGCGTGCAGGCCTGTCCTCCATGCTTGGTACGCGATAAGATGACACTTGAACGAGTTCTGAGGGTTGGTACGAAAATGGTACAAGGATTGAGGCATCTCTCGTATCCCGATAGGCTGCTCAGGTTGCAGATGTTTTCGCTGCACTGTAGGCGCCTTCGGGGAGACCTGATTCTTACGTACCGTATATTGACCAACAAGATTGGGCCTGATCTAACTGGACTGTTCCAGCCGGCTCAGATGTCATCTCTTCGTGGTCACCCTCTGAAGTTGCATAAGCCTAGATCTGATCACGTTAGAGCTGACGTTCGGTTGTCACGCAGGGTCATCGACTCATGGAACGCACTACCCAGCGAAGTAGTGTTAGCACCGACGGTGAAGGAGTTTGAACATCGACTCGACGCCCTTGGGTTACAGTTTCAGACCTTTCCGTTTAGTTCTTAACTTTTACATGTATTTCCTTGGCTCCTCACATCTATTACTATTATTGTCTTAACCACACATTCTCTCCTGTACTACAATTACCATTATTCTGTTTTTGTTGGTTCCCTTCTCTTAACCTTTATTCTATTCACGTGGCCGGTACAGTGGGGACTGCTAGTGCAGGCCGCGTGGGCATTGATTGGTTGACCGTTATGTGATTCGTGTGTATTGATTTGGCTCCTCTCGGCTCCAAACCGCTCCCGCGAACTCCATCCTGGTTCAACGACGCATTGAAGAAGGAACACACATGGGAATTCTCCTACCGTTCTTGTCCAAATTGAACTTGAACTTGAGTATGCAAGGATCCTGCTGTTTTCGATGCGACCGTAATGGTCCCTTGCGGAATACCGCCTCGCAGCATGTCGCACAATCCTTGCTCTGAACGGGATGTGATGGAGCTGACACAGGATTTCCTATCTGCTCTCTACCACTCCAATGATACTCCAATGATGCCAAATTGCAAGAAAGACGCTTTGACAAGAAACGCTTTAATCTATCCAAGATATCTTGGATCAGAGGAAATTTGATAATAGTCAAATTCCGTTTCAAGTGTTTATTCAAACACTGTTTTCCACAATATTGTAGCTAAAAAATCCTGATCAGTGAGGCACGCCAAAAAATCGACTTACCGCGTGGTACTCACAGTACAAGTTCAAGTGGGACTGGAACGATAGGATGAATCCCGTAAGTGTTCCTTCTTGTGCGGGTCGTCGATCCAGGAGTTGATAGGGGTGCTCCGACTTCTTGATGGGTCTAAAAGGAAAACACCCGAAAAAACACCCTGGTCCCCCAATTTAATGCCCACGTCCCTTACATTAGCTGTCCCAGCTATGTCAGTTACGTGAAGTAAGTAAGAGAGGAAGAAAAAGCGAAGGTAAAAGAGTAAGGGAAATCAGTTAAAAGAAGAGAATAATACCAAAGGCGAGGAAAATTAAAGAAAATAGAGTCGAAGTATAAAGATGGGAATTAGTCATTAAAAGGAATGGTTTCGTGTTGCCACCCAAGAGCGTCTAGTGACGCTCAAACACCTTAACCGTAGATCCCTTGACAACACGTTCTGGAAGCAGGTTCCAGCGCTCGATGACTCAGATTCAGATTCAGTTGGACTGGAACGATAGGAAAATCCCTTGAGTGTTCCTTCTTGAGCAAATCGTTGAGCCAGGAAATGATAAGGTGCTAGTTCTTGATTGATCTAAAACGAAACACCCGAAACACACCCTGATCAACCAATTACTGCCCACGTTCCCTGCACTAGCAGTCCCCGCTGTGTAGGTTACGTGAAGTAAGAAAGAAGTAGAAAGTAAATGGAAGATAAAGGGGAATGAATGTCATTAAAATGAAGGATAACACCAAAGAGTGAAGAGAATAACAGAATAAGGACTAAAAGTTTGAGGATGGATATGGTCAGGAAAAGGGAAAGGTATTGTGTTGCCACCCAAGAGCGTCTAACTGACGCTCGAAACCCTTCAGCGTAGGTTCACTGACTACATTTTCGGGAAGCGAGTTCCAGCGCTCGATAACTCTACGCGATAACCGAGTTTCCGCCCTGATCCCGTCAGAACGCGGCTTGTGTAGCTTCATGGGATGACCGCGAAGACAAGGCAATCTAGCCGGGCTAAATAGCCAGCTCAAGTCCGGTCCAACCTTCCCTGTTAAAATGCGGTAAGTAAGGATTAGGTCTCCTCGAAGCCGTCGATAGTGCATTGAATACATACCCAAGCTAAGTAGACGTTCGGGGTACGATTGCCCCCGTAAGCCCTCGACCAAGTTGGTACCTACTCTCAAAACCCTCTCAAGCTCCATTTTGTCCCGAACAAGGCAGGGCGGGCAAGCCTGGACGCAGTATTCCAGATGGGGGCGGACGAAAGCTGAGAACAGCTTCACAAATATGTCGGCAGTTAAGACCCCGAAAGAACGGCGTATTAACCACAACATTCTGAAACCCCTACTAGCGGCCTTCTTCCAGTTGTCCCCAGAATGCAAAGACGAGGAATGAACGACACCTAGGTCTACCTGGTTAGAGACAAGGGGAAGTTCGACCCCACCGAGTACGTAGCTCGAAGGCGGAAAGTTGCTGCTATACGAAGGACGGAACACTTAGCCTGATTTGTGGACAGTAGCCACAAAGTAAACCAGTCCCAGAGTCTGTCCAGTGCATGCTGTATGGCCTCAGAACCCCCAGGAACATTTACAACATTCCATCGCTTAAGGTCATCAGCAAACAATAGGGATGATACCCCAAGCTATCCAGGGAGATCGTTTACGTAGATGGAGAACAGCATCGGTCCAAGGACCGAGCCCTGTGGGACACCGCTAAGGACCGCTTGCTTAAAGGATAAGCTGCGACCCACACGTACACGCTGCTCTCTTCCCTGCAAAAACGCAGATACCCAGTGAAGGGCGCGGCCAGATACGCCGTAGGACCTCAGCTTATGTGATAGCCTCAAGTGGGGTACCTTATTAAATGCTTTCCAGAAGTCTACGAAAAGCACATCCACCACGTGGCCATTGTCCACTGCCTCAGCCCAAGCTTCACGAGCTACCGACAAATTCGTCAAACACGAAAACCCCTTCCGGAATCCACGTTGTGCACTACTGAGTAGATTAAATCTATTCAGGTGACATTCTAACGAATCTCTCACCAGCTTCTCAAGCAGTTTGACCACG
Organism: Dicrocoelium dendriticum; assembly: GCA_944474145.2. Lineage (NCBI taxonomy): Eukaryota > Metazoa > Platyhelminthes > Trematoda > Plagiorchiida > Dicrocoeliidae > Dicrocoelium > Dicrocoelium dendriticum. Next base: position 107,447,428 of record OX104065.1, read on the forward strand.
ACGCTAGTCAGACTAACTGGCCTATAATCGGCTGACAGCCTCCTGTCGCCATTTTTGAAGATAGGACAGATGACGGCCGCCTTCCATTTGGAAGGTAATGTACAGCTGTCAAGTGATTTCTGAAACACCATCGTCAGTGGTCCACTCAGTTCCACCGCCGACTCATGCAGAAGCTTCGGGTGAATTGAATCAGGTCCAGCTGCTTTGGAAGGGTTCAGTTCTTGCAGCAGTTTAAGGACTTGCGTTTCCACCACAGTAAGCTCAGCTAAATAAGAACCCTCAGGTACTCTAAGGACAAGTTCAAGGCTAGTCAACTCGACGTGATAACCGTGTCTACGCTCTAACTCAAGCGGACCGCGGTTTGTCCAGCTTCATACAATGTCCGCGAAAATCAGATAATATAGCAGGACTAAATAGCATGGACAAATCAGGGCCAATCTTCCCAGTCAAAATACGGTAGTTCAGTTCAGTTCAGATGGGGACTGGAACGATAGGAGAATCCCGTGGGTGTTCCATCTTGAGTGGATCGTTGAGACAGGAGTTGATGAAGTGCTCAGTTTTTGATGGATCTAAAAGGGAAACACCCGTATCGCACCCTGGCCAACCAGCTAATGGCCACGTTTCCTGCCCTAGCAATCCCTGCTGTGACAGTCACTTAAATTAAGCAGAGGATAGGAAGAGAAATCGAAGGTACAGAATAAGGAAGTACACTTAAATAAGAAAATAATACCAATACGTGAAGAAAAGTAGAGAAAAGAAAATCGAAGTACGAAGATGCGAGTTACTCAGGAAAATGGAAAGGTTTCGTGTTGCCACCCAAGAGCGTCAAGTTGCCGCTCAAACCTCCTTACCGTAGATTCCCTGATAACACTTTCCGGAAGCATGTTCCAACGCTCGATGACTCGGCGTGACAGCCAGATTTCCGCCCTAATCCGATCGGACCCTGGTTTGTCCAGCTTCAACGAATACCGCGTAGAATAGACAATCTAGCGGGACCGAATAGCAAAGATAAATCTGGACCAACCTTCCGAGTTAAGACATGGTAGATTAGCATAAGGTCTCCTCTAAGTCTGCAGTAGTGCATTGGATGCATTCCCTAACTAAATAGACGCTCGGGGTAAGTCCGTCCCCGTAATCCCTCGACTAACCTAGTACCCACTCGTATAGCCCTCTCTAGCTCCATTTTGTCCCGGACGAGGCAGGACGGACAAGCATGGACGCAGTATTCCAGATGACGCCGAACGAAAGCCGAGCACAGTCTCGTAAAGATGCCGCCCTTCAAGAACGTCGTATTAACCACAACATGCGGAAACCTCTGCTGCGGCCTTTTTCCAGTTATCGCAAGAGTGTAAGGCCGAAGAGTGTACGATGCCTAGGTCAACCTGGCTAGATACGCGGGGGAGTTCGACCCCACCGACCAAGTACGTCGCAGGAGGACAACCTCCTCCAATTCGAAGAACGGAGCACTTTGCCTGATTTATGGACAGTAACCATAAAGTAGACCAGTCCCAAAGCATACACAATGCTCGCTGAAAAGCTTCGGAACCCCAGGAACATCAACAATGGTTGCAGCTTCAGGTCATCAACAAATAGCAACGATGGTACCTCAAGCTTCGCGGGTAGGTCATTCACACAGATAGAGAACAACAGCGGTCCAAGGACCGAGCCCTGCAGCACGTTGCTGAGGACAAACTGCCTAAACGATAGGCCACCGCCTACCCGTACACACTGTTCTCTACCCTCCAAGAAGGCAGTCACCCAATGAAGGGCGCGGCCAGATACCCCGTAGCGTCAGCCTTTGCGTCAGCCTCAAATCGGTTACCTTGTCAAATGCCTTCGAAAGTCGACGTGAAGCACGTCCAGTGCGTGGCCATTATCCACTGTATTCGCCCAACTTTCGCGAGCCACCAGTAGATACGTCAGACACGTAAATCCCTTCCGGAATCCGTGTTGTACAATGCTAAGTAGATCAAACCTACTCAGATGACTCTCCAATGAATCTCTTACCAGATTCTCGAGGAGTATGACTACTACACTCCTCAGACTAACTGGCCTGTAATTTGCAGGCAGACTCCTATCCCCATTTTTGAAGATGGGACAGATGACAGCTTCCTTCCATTTGAAGGTAATGCACAGCTCTCAAGCAATTTCTGAAACACTATAGTGAGCGGTCCACTTAGTCTCGAAGGTAAGTCATGCAACACTTTCGGGTTAATTAAATCAGACCCCGAGGCCTTAGAGGGGTTCAGCCCTTGTAACAGCCTATAAACTTCCGTCAAGGCTACAATAAATTCAGATAGTCCTGAACCCCCTGGGATCTCGCAACCCAGCTCAACGCTTGGCAAAGAGGTTTCCCTTACAAACGCTGCTGCATAGTGCCCACTAAGTACGCAGGCCTTGTCGCAGTGCGTATGCGCATGAGTACCGTCATCACGCATCAATACTGGAATTGATATGTTCGAACCGCAGAGCCTTTTGACATATGCGAAGAATCTTTTGAATTTTCTAAAGCTTCATCTGCTAACCCTTTTTCGAAATTGAGCCGAGCATTCCTTAGGTGTTATTGACACCTGGTGACACCTGATGACAGCTTCCTTCCATTTGAAGGTAATGCACAGCTCTCAAGCAATTTCTGAAACACTATAGTGAGCGGTCCACTTAGTCTCGAAGGTAAGTCATGCAACACTTTCGGGTTAATTAAATCAGTCCCCGAGGCCTTAGAGGGGTTCAGCCCTTGTAACAGCCTATAAAATTCCGTCAAGGCTACAATAAATTCAGATAGTCCTGAACCCCCTGGGATCTCGCAACCCAGCTCAACGCTTGGCAAAGAGGTTTCCCTTACAAACGCTGCTGCATAATGCCCACTACGTACGCAGGCCTTGTCGCAGTGCGTATGCGCATGGGTACCGTCATCACGCATCAATACTGGAATTGATATGTTCAAACCGCAGCGCTTTTTGACATAAGCGAAGAAGCTTTTTGGATTCTCTGAAGCTTCGTCCGATAACCCTTTTCAAAACTGTGCCGAGCATCCCTTAGTTTTTGTGGACACCTATTTCTAACCTTACGGTACCTGTCATAAGTATCGGTAAACGGAGCATCTCGGTAAGTCCGCCAACATTTAGAACTCTTCGTGAGCAGATGCCTGCCAGTGGGATCTATCCAGTGCGGCTGTGCTCGTGCCTCCTTTCTCCTTGTGACTGGGATGAAGGGAGCAGAGACCTCTGTGAGGTAGGACTTAAATTTATCCCAGGCAACCTGGACAGTATCGTCGTCTGAGATCTCTCAATGGAAACCAGAAGCCTTGCTCTCATTGATTGATAGTCTGCTTGCCATATGTTCGGGCGAGACTCAACAGTACTCTGGTAGCGTCTAGACAGAGTACAACTGCAGAGCAAACAAACATGATCACCGGTACCCAGTGGAGGTCCGTAAGTAATGTCATCAACAAAATCGAGTGACTTAGCGAATACAAGATTTAAGATAGACGGTACTCGGTCGTCCATGTACCTAGTGGGGAGGGCAATGAACTGGTGCAAAGATACTTGGAGCGTAACTTCAAGCAGATCAGCGCCGAATGTGCCTGACGCTGAGTCGCAAGGAAGATCTGCCCAGTAAACCTCAGGGAGGTTGAAGTCGCCCATCACCAAACACTTATTTGCGGACTGGGAGCGAATGAATTCAAGTATCTCTTTGGATACGCTCCCATGGCTTCTATACACAATTACAACTGTAACCTGAGCCGAGGATGTGCTAATAACAGTCGATAGAGCTTCAACCGTTTTGTCTGCCGACTGAAATAAGCAAGTCTTCAAAACGTCAAGTTTACAGCTCACATAACGAGCGACGCCGCTCCCTGTCGGCCAGCAGAACGATCGCATCTAAATAGTGCGTAGCCAGATAGATGTACTTCACCACCCGTGATGTCCTGAGATAGCCATGTTAACTAGGTTAGGATTAGGTCCCCTCTAATCCTTCGATAGTGCATTGACTGCATCCCCAAACTAAGTAGACGTTCGGGGTCCGGTTGCCCTCGTAATCCCTTGACCATCCTAGTACCGACACGCAACACCCATACTAGTGCCATTTTGTCCCGAACAAGGCATGGTGGACAGGCCTGGACGCCCTATTATGGGTGGGGTCGCACAAACGCTGAGAAAAGCATCACAAACACATCAACGGTTAGGGTCCCAAAAGAAAGATGGATGAACCACAACGTCCGGAACCCTCTACTATCCGCCTTCTTCCAGTTGTCTCCAAAGTGTAGTGTGGAACAGTGGACGACACCTATATCAACCTGATGAGTCACGTGAGAAAGTTCACTCCCATCGAGCACATAACTTGTAGAGGAAGCAGACGCTCCGATACGCAGTACTGACCACTTTGCCCAGTTTATGGACAGTAACCACAAGACAGACCATTCCCAGAGTCTCTCCAGAGCCCGTTGAAGAGCGACAGGACCTCCAGGAATATCAACAATATTCCAGAGCTTTACGTCATCAGCAAATAAGAGCGATGGTACCTCAAGCTCCTCCGGCAAGTCATTCAAGTAGACAGAAAAAGCAGCGGACCTAGGACAGAGCCCTGCGGAACGCCGGCTTACAGCTTGTCGAAACGAAAGACTGCTTCCCACACGAATACACTGTTCCCGTCCATCCAGCAAAGCTGACACCCACTGGAGAGCGCGACCGGCTATTCCATACGACCTCAACTTCAGTGAGAGTCGCGAATGGGGGACAGTGTCAAAGGCCTTGGCGAAGTCAATGAACACCACATCCACCGCATGTCCACTGTCTACGGCTTCAGCCCAGCTCTCAAGAGGTACCAGCAAGTTCGTCTGACATGAAAATATTTTGCGAAAACCATGTTGTTCGACGCAAAACAGGTTAAACCTATTTAAATGGTTCTCCACTGTATCTCGTACTAATTTTTCAAGTAACTTAAAGACCACGCTAGTCAAGCTGACAGGCCTGTAATTAGCCGGTAGGTCTTTGTCACCGCACTTGAAAATCAGGCAGACAACGGCTTCCTTCCATTCGGTTGGCAAGATACAGCTGTTGAGTGACTTCTGAAACACACAAGTCAGAGGTCCACTGAGTTCCACTGCCAATGCATGCAGCAATTTTGGATGAACGGAATCTGGCCCGGAAGCTTTAATTGGGTTTACCTCTCCTAGCAACCGGAGAACTTGGGACTAAGTTACAGGAATTTCATCCAGGCAACAGTTCTCAGAGACTCTTGAAGCTAACTCCTTGCACGCTGAGATTTTTTCAAGGTCATGCTACATTGGAACATTGTATTTACTGGGAATAAAAGCTGGAGTTTTACATGACCCATAGGGTAAAATGAGTTCGAATCGGGTCTAATGAAAGGCCGCGCAACCTTATAGCGGGTTACACTCGCGTGTTAGCCGTGTGTTCAACCGGCTTACGCAGCATTTAAACAAAATGCACGCCGGCTCAAAGCGTGACATCCCACCGCGAGAGTAGCCTGTAAACGGACAGGGATTCTAACCAACCAGTTATGGGCATAATGTGGTGAGGGTGGTAAGCTAAGCTATGTGAAAACTGGACTATGTCCCACCTTAAGGATGGAAGGCGGGCATCGAAAATGTTCATGAGATTATAATGTTTGTGGTTATATAAAATGTTGTGAATTTTAACACTGCTCTTATTGTTCAAGTGACAGAGCTGTATCCCCCTTTCCACCTTCGTTGGCCCAAGTAGATATTAATACTGATTCTGTGCTGAAACTTCTTCTTCAGTTAGATCCGTATAGCTCACCCGGCCCTGATGGATTGCATCCTTTGTTCCTCAGGACTGTGGCGGACTACGTAGCTTCACCCATGTGTCAACTCTTTCGTCCCTCACTAGAAGCTGGCCGCCTTGGAAAGTGGGTATCGTCAAACCCATTTACAAAGGAGAAAGTCGACATGATCCGGCCAATTATCGTCCAACCTGTTTGACGTCAATAATGTGTAAAGTTATGGAACGGATCCTAAAACCAGCTGTTACTCTTCATCTAGGGGGACAGAATGTCGTTTCTTATGCCCAGCATGGGTTCCGAAAAGCACGTTCCTGTACCTCGAACTTGCTCGTTGCTAAGACCCGGGCAAGGTCGCTAGACGCCGGCAAACGCTTGGACGTTGTGTTTGTTGACTTCAGCAAATCTTTTGACAAAGTCCCGCATGAACGGCTCCTGTTTAAGCTCCAAGCAATCAGTATTTCTGGGAACCTCCTGTCTTGGATCGCCGACTTCCTAAACGACCGCTCTATGCAAGTGAAGGTGAATGACACATTTTCCGCTCCTGTTCTCATGACGAGTTGGGTCCCACAAGGCTCTGTCCGCGGTCCCGTACTTTTCAATATCTTCATCAACGACTTACCATCCACTCTTCAGACGGATTGCCTAAACTACGCTGACGACCTAAAGCTGTGGATGGAAGTATCCAGCCTAGAAGACGCAGACGGATTACAAACTAAGCTCGATCTACTCCATGGCTGGTCGATTAAGTGGCAGTTCCTCGTAAATGTGATAAATGCTCTGTTGTTCCCTTTGGCTCATCAAACCCATTTGGAACTTACCAAATTGGTGGTTCCTTGCTCAAAAGCGCAACCCGAGAGAGACCTAGGAGTGATAGTGTCCTCAGACCTCAAATCTATTCAAGGCACCCAGAAGAGGGTCTCCGTGGTTTACAGAATTTTCCATTCTATACGTAGAGGGTTTTCTCTCCTGACGTCGGGACTTTGCCGACTCCACTTTGGCTCGAATGTACGCCCGATCCACGAATACGGGCTACCCGCTGCCTACCCTCTCACCAAATCCGAAAGTGATATGATGGAGAAGGTTCAACGGCGTGGATCCAAATCCGTCCCTGAGTTGCGAGAACTGTCGTATCCACACCGACTTCAACGACTGAACTTGTTCTCTCTAGGTTACCGCCGTCACCGAGGAGATTTGATATTCACTCGTCGTATTCTCAGCGGAGAACTGGGTTGCGACTCCATTCATTGCAACACTGAGAGTTCGACAAGAGGCCACGGCATGAAACTGTTCATACCGAGAAATCTCCTTGCGCGGCTCAATTTGGCCTTACCAACTCGCGTGGTAAATGATGGGAACCGGCTGCCGGATCCTGTTGTTTATGCTGAGACAGAGGAACGTTTTAAACAACTGTTAGATTCTCACCCGAGCGCACTGGGATTCTGCTGCCTCTAAGACAGCTACAGTGGTGCCGCAATGACCCACGCCATCTCCGCAATGATCGGGAAGTGAAGGGACTGACAACGGATCTTCCTTCTGCTCTCTATCATCCAATGATCCAATGATAACTAAGTGCAGTTATGAACCGTGGCATGTCGTCGAATGCTGTCATCATGGTGGAGGATGAGCCTTCGTTTAATAAATAAATCAATAAATAAATATTTTATTCTCGACTATGCGAGGCACGCCAATTGAGGCGTGATCAAGAATGTACAGCTGTACAGACATTTTATGGGAACTGTAGTGACAGTAGAAAATTGTTCATATGTCCATGCTTAGAACTGTGCATTGGTGAACATGCGAAAGAACGATTTGGTTGTAGTGGGATCGGGATCCATTTGTTTGGACATAATCGCTCTGCAATATATCGCAGTCATACCTCGACTAATAATAGATAAAGAATCCTGAGTGATCCAATATGAAGATTCTGATTGAGCTGCCAGTGTGAAGTTATGGGCTGTGACTTTATTCGGTGGCGAGTCACATTCGCCACGTTGCAGTGCTGTTAAACGGACATTTGTGGCTTTTTATAGGGAGAACGCTTGCCAGGCGAAAACCCACCACGTCCTGAAACACCGCTGCCAATCCATTGAATGGCAAGTTGTAACTGGCTATGTTGCTTGTTGAACGTTTTTTTGCTCCGTTATTCGCAGTCAAGTTGCATCCCATTTTTCTGCTGACTGATTCGTTATGCGAGTGGCCATTGCGTGCCTGGGTCCCCTCCTGTGCCAGATCGGTAGGTCAGGAACTAAGCCTTCTTTCTGGACATGGTGTGTTGATCATCTGCAGAACCATGTGTAGTCTTGAAGACTATACGTTGAAATATGTTGAAGACTTGGAGGACAGGATAGGTTCCGAAGAACGAATTGCAGATCCCCCGGGGTATGTAGTGAAATTGATTAGAGATAGGGGAAACCACGGCCATTTGAGCGGTCAAAGCGGATTGAAGAGCTTAGAATGATCGATTGTTCAAGCTTTGTATTGGCAGGAGAATGTGCCTTCCGTAGTCGAAAGTCCTCCAGTCAAGAGATATGTGGAAGAAGTATTGTTAGGTAAATTGAACTCAGTGGTTTATGCCGCTGAAGAATTGTATCAGTGCAAGATATTGATTGATTTGTCCGGTAAGTATGTTGTAAAAAGGTTGATAATTTTCCGCTCATGTCCAGGTAAAGGAACTGTGTGCCTTGTATTTTTGTCGAAACGGAGGACAATTCCTTGGGTGCGTGTCGCCGTACCTGTGACAGACTCGGGAGATTACATACGCGAAAAGTTGCGGGCATGGAGTAGGATGTGAAGAAAGTTCAGCAGGCAACTGCGACTGCCTTTCATAAGTGGTTAGTTGGTACTCGAAATCGGTACAAACGGATGACGGGGGAAGATTTGCTTGAAAGATACCCATACCAGTATGTGCATTACCAGTGTATGCATGGTAAGCGAAGCAACGTTTGTGGTAAACGGTATGTTTTGTATAAATAAATAAATAAATATTTTATTCTCGACTATGCGAGGCACGCCCATGGAGACATGATCAGATATGAACAACTGTACAGATATTTTATGGCAACTGTAACAGTGACAGTAGAAAATTGTTCATATGTCCAGGGTTGGAACTGTTCAATGGTGGAAATGCGAAATAATACTTTGGCTGTCGTGAAACCGGGACCTCGCCTAATAATAGATTGAGAATCCCCAATGGTCCATTGGAAGATACTTGAAGAGCACGCTCAAGAGAGATTTGACATTGCAGTGAGTTCGTGCACAAGTAACGCAAAGGTCAACGGTGATACCGTAGAAAGCAAAAAACGACAGTATATGCAGGTGTAGAAGTTCCAGTGTAACGATCCTATCTAGAATGGCGACGCCAGTTGACCTGCCAGTGTGAAGTTATGTGCTGTGACTTAATTCGGTGGCTAGTCACATTCGCCACGTTGCAGTGCTGTTAAACGGACATTTGCGGCTTTTTATAGGGAGAATGCTTGCCAGGCGAGAACCCACCAAGTCCTGAAACACTGCCGCCAATCCATTGAATGGCAAGTTGTAACTGGTTATGTTTCTGGTTGAACGTTTGTTCGCTCGGTTATTCGCAGTCAGCTTGCGTCCCGTTTTTCTGCCGGCTGATGCGTTAGCCGGGTGCCTTTTGCGTTCGTGAGTCCTGTCTTTTTGAATATGACGTGTTGATCTTCTGCAGAACCACGTGAAATCTCCAAGCGATATACATTGAAATATGTTGGGTTGTTGTTGAAGTCTTGAAGGATAGAATATGGTTCCGAAGAAAGAATTGCAAATCCCGGGGTATGTGGAAAAATTGATTATAAATATAGGAAACCACGGCCAATTGAGTGGTCAACGCGGATTAAAGAGCTCATAGTTACCAATTGATCTGGCTTTGTATCGCAGGAGAAGGTGCCTCCCGAAGTCAAAAGTAGTTCTCCAGGCAAGAGTAATGTGGAAGAGATAGCGTTAGGCAAACTGAGCCCAAAGGTTTACTCCTCGAAAAAGTTTATCCGTGCATGCTAACGAATGATTTGTCAGGTTAGTAAGTCGTACAAGGGTTGAAAATCTTCCGCTCATGTCCAGATAATGGAACTGTGTGGCTTGTATTATTGTCGCAACCATGGACAATTCCTTGGGTGCGTGTCGCCGTACCTGTGACAAACTCGGGATAAAAGGGAAACGAACAGAAACAGCCACAAAGACAGAAGGAAGGGGTGCGTCTTGAATGCAGTCGATCAATTGCGGCGATGACGGAACTATAGTACCCCTATACATGTAATTGTTACTTAACTGTCGCATATACGTGTTTATCATAACTGGCGAAATACGATGAGAAGCAAGCAGAACACGGATCAGTAGAGAATGAAAAATTGTTCCAAAATAGGAATGAAGCTTAAGAAAAGAGTTTGAGGGGTCCTAATGCGCACATGCTCAATCGGTTGGAACCAGAGAGAGGAGGACGAAGTGCGCAGATTATGGGAATGAATATCACTCAGAAGGAGCGACAGTGACGGTAGGAATGTAAGAAGTTAGAGAGGACAGACGCATGTAAGTTAGCGTCGAATAAAAAGGAAATGCAACAGAAAGCATAGGAAGGAATGAAAGGGTCGGCAAACCAGGTTCTATTGAGGAGAAGTGAAAAAGCAGCCGACTTTCTTCAGGTAATGGTTCATCCTTTTTAATAAAAAGAAGGATGAATAATGCCCAGTGATGTTATTAAGGTGACGGTAACAGAGCTTTGCATCAGCTGTAACTGGATCAGTTATATCTCAGAATTACGAGAGAAGTCAGAAAACAAGAGACCATTCAGACAAAACCAGGTAAGTCAGCAAGATGAAGTTAGGCCGCCAAATCTAGCTAAGTATAAGGTAATGAGTGCCATCATAAAAGAAGCAGTTTAGAACGAAAGTGGCTAAACGAAACAGCAGTTAACATTGGAGTGATGTGAACAGGCCGTTGGGTCTATTAAAGCCTGATCATAGGGGAGAGAGTAGTCCAAAGAAAGAAGGCCATCAAGACGAGAGTAGAGTGTCAGCACACAGAAAGAAAGCCGTATAATTTAGATCTAAATATTGAAGGATAACATCGGCATAAAGAGAAATGTTAAGGATGAATGGGGGATATAATAATGATGAATCATGACCAGCAATGCTTTTGAAGTTAAGGTTGCAAGGCGGTACGTCGGCAAAGCCTAAGTCACTAAGATCTCAGAAGTCCGAGGTGGGTCAGAAGGTAGTAGACCGTTCAGACGAGTTCGGATAAGCCAGCAAGATGAAGCTAAGCCGCCAACTTAATGTGTAAATAACAGTAATGAGAGTCATAAGAAAAGAATCTTACGGAACGGCAGCGGCTATATAAAAAGCTAAATAGCATGTCAAGGAAAGGTCACGGGATGAGGGAATCAGTGTTTGCAATGTAGAGCATAGAGTATTAACGTCTCGGATGTCGGGGAGCAGTCAGAAACAGGGGACTGGTCAGCCGAGGGTAGATTAGGGCCAGGTCCGAAGGGATATCCGTCTAATTGAAAAAGTAATGCAAACAGAGTGCGAACAGGAAAACGCACTATTAAGATGAAGTGGAAAAGCCAACGACGTTCTCTGGAAGATGTGAGCAGACCGATAGTTCTGCCCATCCCTGGTCATCAGGGTCACAGTTGTCGGAAGCAAAGAGACCACTGAGACGAAATTAGAATATCAGCCCAAAGAGTGAAATTAGTAGAATTTAGGTCTAATTACTAACGGAGAGCATCGGCACAATAGGCATGTACAGAAAGAAAGTGGATATAGTACTAAGGATGAATATTGGCCAACAATGCACTTCAGTTGAAGGTTACAGGACGTTACGTCAGCAGACCCCAGGTCATTTAAATCTCAGAAGTCCGAGATGGGTCAAAATGCAGGAGACTGTTCAGACGAGTCCGGATAAGCCAACAACATGAAGCTAGGCCACCAAGTAAGGACGGGGATAAAAGTAATGAGTGTCATCAGAAAGAAAGCAGCTAGGGACGAAAGTGACTATATGAAAAGATAGTTTGCCGGCCGAGCGAACTTTAGCAGGTTGAGCAGAACAGTGCTGGGACCAAAGAGTCCAGATCCTTAACGTCTGGGTGTCTGGAAGTAATCAAGAAGCAGGGGGTTGGTCAGACGGGGCTAAATTAGAGCCAGGCCCGAAAAGTTATCTGGCCAATTGAAAAAGTAATGCAAACGGAGGGCGCGAAATGGAAAGAAGAAAAAAGTAGAAAAGCCTACAAAGATTTCCAGGTGTTGTGAACAGACCTTTGGATCCGTCGATAATTCATCAGTAAGGTCTCAGTAGTCGGAAAGCAGGAGACCATTGAGACGAGACTGCAATGTCGGCTCATAGGAAGAAAGGCGTATTATTAATGCCGGAATGGTGACAGCGAGCGTCGGTAGAATTGACGTGTTAAGAAGGGATATACTAAGGAGGATGGATCGTGCTCAGCGACGCTCTTTAGGTAAGCGTTACATTGCATTACGTCTATAGAGCCTAGAACATTGAGATCTCATAGGTCCGTGAGAGGACAGAAAACATACGGAAACCGGGTACATCATCATGATGATGTTATGCCGCCAAATTAATGCAAGAATAAAGGTAATGAGTGTCATGAGAAAAGAAGCACTTTGACTCGTAGGTAGCTATATAAAAAGGCAGTTAGCATGCCGAGCAAAGGCCGAAAGTTAAGGAGACCAAAGTGCTGGAACTGTAACGTCGCTGATGTCTGGAAGCAGTTAGAAAGCGGTACAGTGACAGTACGAGGCTAGATTACAGCAAGGCCACGAAAGTTCTTCGTCCAGTTGAGGATGCGGTGGCTGTGTGATTACATGTCATATATATGAGCAGGTCCTTGTTGCCAAAACTCGTCTTCAGCAATGCAGCTGCCCAGAAGTTCCGCCACCTTTGGGACGCTGAGTAGTCTTTTTATGGTGGAGGAGAATTGCACTGCCTTTTCTGATGCCCTGGCTGTTCCTGGTAGCTGGTTCCATAAGTGCGCATATCTATAGAGGAAGAAGTTTGAACAAATGTTGCGACGTGTCTTAGGGAGAGAGAATGAGTGAGGGTTTTGGCTGATGGAGTAACGTGTATCACTACTCAGTTGAAAAACTTCGCCTATGCATGAGTGAGAGGTTTTGAGAAGTATGTAGAGGAATACGAGGTTGACTTTAAGCCTGCGCAGCCAGAGAGGCTCCAGGCCAAGCAGTTTGCAGCTTCCTTGATAGCTGAGCGTAGATGGATCAAGAAGGCGCTTAGTGCAAGACCGCTGAACTTTCTCGATCCTCAATCTATCAATCTTCCGTGAATTGGAGATAACTATCGGGCAGTACTCTAAAGTCGGTCGAGCACACTTTGTAGAGCGTGAGCTGAGACTCAGCCAGGCTTAATGACTTCAGTATATACCCAATAATAGATCTGGTTTTGGCAGAGCCATAGCTTGTTTGTTCGGAAAGGTTAGCGAGCTAGAGTAATGCACACTGAGGTCGCGCACGGTGAAGCTGTTATCTAAGGATGTATCGTTAAGCGTTAGCGTGTTGTGTGGTATAGTGCAACGGTAGGGGAGAACATTGCATTTCATTGATGAGAATTCAAGTCTCCAAATTTGGCACCAATTTTCAAGAGCACGAGGGTCGTTCTGAATGTTTGAGAGGCCATTTTGTATGTTGCTAGGCTCGAACGAAAACACAACTTTGATATCATCGGCAAAAGTATATAAAGTGCCGTATCGAAAGACGCGGAAGACGTCATTAACGTGTAACAGAAACAGCAGAGGGCCAAGTACACCACCTTAAATACTCCGCTAGTTACGGGTGCTGTTTTAGAAAATGTGTCACCTAGTTTTACTGACTGTGTTCGGCTAGAGAGGTAGGAAGAAAACCAATAAAGAAGATGGCCAGAGACACCGAATGCAGCTAGTTTCATCAACAGTCCATCTTTGTTCGCGATCTATGTAAATGACTTGCCGGGAGAGCTGGGGGTGTCATCATTAATGTTTGCTGACGACCTTAAGCTCTGGAATATTGTGGATATCCCGGAGGGTCCTGAGGCAATTCAGCGTGCCTTGGATAGCCTCTGGGAATGGTCTATCTTATGGTTGATGCTTATACATAGGGAGAAGTGCTCTGTTCTCCGAATCGGAGCTGCTAATCCTCCCACCCGATATGTTGTCGGCGGTGGTGAACTCCCTGTTGTCACACAGCAGGTTGATTTAGGAGTCGTACACGCATCAGCACTTCATTCTGGAGACAACTGGAAGAAGCATGCTTGTCGAGGGTTTCGTATGATGTGGTTTATCCGCCGCTCTTTCGGAAGCTTAACGGCCAATTTGTTTGTGAAGCTATTTTCGGCATTCGTCCGACCCAACCTGGAATATTGTATTCAGGATTGTCCACCATGTTTTAACCGAGACAAAATGAAATTGGAGAGGGTGTTACGAGTGGGCACTCGGTTAGTGCAGGGTCTACGGTGACAGGTGTATCCTGAACGCTTGCTCAGTTTGAGTATGTACTCAATGCACTACCGAAGGAAAAGAGGGGACCTGATTCTCACTTATCGTACTTTGACGGGTAAGATTGGCCCGGACTTGTCACGGCTTTTTAGTCCCGCTACGTTACCTAGCCTCTGCGGTCACCCACTGAAATTGCGAAGACCACTGTCTGATAGGATTAGGACGGAAACTCGTCTATCGCGCCGAGTTATAGATCGCTGGAATTCGCTTTCAGATCACGTGGTTAGGGAACCTACGGTTAAGGGTTTTGTGTGCCAGCTCGATGCTCTTGGGTGGCAACAGCAAAACTTTCCTTTTTCCTAACTGGCTGACCTTCACATTTTATTTTTTTTATGACTCAAATAGCTTGGTATTCCACTTGCTTAGCTCTTACCACTTTCTCTTTTGCCTTCTGAGTTTACCTTTTTTCTCTTTCTCACTTCACGTAACCGACCCAGCAGGGACTGCTAGGGCAGGATACGTGGGCATTAATTGGTTGGACAGGGTGTGATGCGGTCTTTGTCTTAGGTCCATCAGTATTTCAAAATTCGCCAACTCCTGATTCAACGACCCGCCGAAGAAGGAACACTCACGGGATAATCCTGTCGTTCCAGTCCCGCTTGAACTTGAACTTGTGGGGAACCCGGTCAAACGCTTTTTCATGTCCAAGAAGATAACGGCTAGCGCTTGCCCCGAGTCAATGGAGTGTCACGTAGTTCAAGAATTTAAACTGGCACGTTTGGAAAGATTTAGCCGGCAACAACCCGTGTTGGGACCTGTTTATGAGATTGCGCTGCAGCAGGAAATGAAGCATTCGCTCCTTGACTATCCTTTCCATAACTCTGGACGCAAAGAGTGTGTGGCTTATAGGCCGATAGTTGTCGATATTTTGGCGACAACCTCGTTTGTGACGTGGAGGGACTATGGAATGTTTCCCTATGGTTGGGTAGCTTCCGCTCGTCATGGAGCGGGTGTAATCGGGCCTCCGAGTAATAATACGAAGGATGTGACTCCGTCAGGGCCGCAGTTGTGTGTCAGCTTCAGTGAGCGTAGAGCTCGACTGATATTGTTCAGGTTGAAATCAATGGTGTAAATGCGATCGTCTGTAAACGTTGAAATCGTATTTGGCAATAACACATTAGTGCTAGTGAAGGCATCACAGAAGTGTGCGTTAATGAACTAGCACAACTCTTCTGCGTAAGTACTAACCCTATTATCAAGAAACACAAGTGAGTTAATGGGCAAGTCGTTGCGGCCACTGTGATGCTTCATAAGTCGTACAAGTGACTTGGCCTTGTTCGCAATGCGCATCGTAGTGCGCTCAGCTAAAGTATGTACATGACTGCGAGTTTCTCCATTTCTCTAGTATTTCGTTCATACGAAGTTTGAGGTGAAAAGCCTTAGTATTCTTGTAGCGAGAGCGCATTTTATTAAGCTTAGTGGTGATTTTGCGCGTGGGGGCGTCATCAGGATTTTGAGGTCGTCTGATCGAGCGCTTTAGTGGGGCTGGTATCAAGGCAAATCGTGAAGTTATTGTATAGTGCACGAGTCGCAGCGTCCGCACTAGTTGCCAGGAAGAAAGGGTCCCTAGGAGCGGCACGGAGAAGTGAAGAGAAGGCCTCCCAATTTATATGCTGGAGAGGCCTAAAAGCAGCGTAGGCCGGGCCAAAATGTTGACGGAATTTGGGTAGCTTGAATGATGGCCTCACAACCTTGTGGTCGCTGCCCGAAATGTTATCTAACATGCTGGCTGTTGCATGCGGGATACCGTTAGTAAATGTCAGGTCCAAGGAGTTGGACTGTATTGTAGGTGCGCGCACATGCTGAGTCCAGTCATGTGTGAAGACAGTGTCTAGGAAGGTCCTATACCTGGATGGTGCTGATTGTGTACGCCACGAGATGTGGGGCATATTTTAGTCTGCACGGATTATTTTATGACGGGCGGGAAGGAATGAAACTTCGTGAAAGAGCTTAGCGAATTCGTCAGCTCTGGTACTAGTCGGATGCGGTGGGTTATGGACGCAGCCTATCAGAATGTCAACTTGGCCTCCAATGGCCTGAATCCAGACAGAATCTTCGGAATTTCTAAGTGGTGTGGTTTGAAAAGAAGATGCGTGGAGTTCATTGCTGACGTATATAAGACAACCGCCGCCTCGTTGATTTATGCGTCCGCTACAGAAAGTCCTGCACCCAAGAATGTGCAGCGGAGCATCAGGCATATCAGCTGCGTGCCACGTTTCAGTTATCAGAACCACTTGCGGACTGGACAGAAGTATGAGAGGGGTAAAAAGGTGCATTTTATTTTTGATAGATGAAGCATTACATAGTAGGATTGTATACGAATCGGTCGGATCAGTCTGGATGTGTGGTTCGGCCAAAGGCGCATCTGGCGAACCGCGTTTTGGTGAGACACTTGTTTGTAAACATGCTTTGAAGTGCATGAACGATGGACCTGCGGAAGATAAGGTAAGAGGCTGGCGGTGGTCAGGGACAGTAGGTTGTAGGGGAGGGTAAGAGGTATTCGGGTGTGTGTAAGTTTGAGTTGTGAGGTCAGGCACGTTGTCTGGTGTAATTTAGTGGGTCAAACACGTCGTCCAAATGGCTGCAGAATACTGGACGGCGTCAGTTACATCCTTTCCAATAGTCGGGTTAGGTGCTACAGTGCCGTATAGTGACTTAGGCATGCTTGGATCGGTGTCCGCAACTTGCTGCGTTCCATCAAAAAGGGAATGCGAGAGTTGTTTGGGCGGCCCGCTGAGTGATCGAATGTGATGGTAGAGGTACAGATTCGCTGGGTTCAGAAAGCCGAGGAGGTGCGGTGTCTGTGACACTCATAGCGGGAAGGTATCTATGTGGTCGTTGTCTGTGTGGCATTGTGGCTCGACTAGCAGTGAAACCCGACTTGCTCGGAATTGACATACGAAGTAAGGGGCTTGGGGTGTTGAGCAGATACTTCTGGCGACCGAGCTGTTCCAATTTGTTGGTCGCATAAGTAGGCTTCGGCCCAGAATAGGGGTAGGAGTTTCGATATATCCGTGCGAACCGACTGGGTGTTTTGCTTAACCGGTACCCACGGGGGTTTGTCTTGGCCATGTTGGAACGTTCGCGTGTTATACCTTTGCTGTACTATTGTGGCTTTGATGGAAAACGAGGAGTCTTAGCAATCACACACCGTCGGTAAGGGTTGCTAGGCGTTGGAGTCGGACAAGCGGGAGATTGCGCGAATTCTTTTAATACACTGGTAAGGGGCGTGTAAGACAACAAAAAGTCAATGCTCACAATTTCTGATTCCGTGTCACACATGTCTGACAGGTGTGTTGTGTCCACGGCTGCAATGGTTGTTGCCGTCATTGAAACAGTCCCGGTTTCGATGCTATTAATGCGTCCTCTGTTCCCAGGTCGCCCTAGAACTGCGAGGTCTACTAGTCGCTCTTGTGTCATATCCATATCCACATTATAAACCATAGAAGAGCAAGCGGTAGGTGTTGATGTTAGGTGAGTATTAGGCATTTGTGCTCCCGAAGGTGGGGTTGTTTGCGTTGTCCGTTTGGTTAATTTCGAATTAGATTGAATAGACCTCTGCAGCGGTGTTCTGTCCGGTTTTATCAAGATTGGCCCGAGATTAGGCAGATGTCGTAGGAGAAATCGTGCGTCAATAAACCTTTTGGCAAAGTCGCGGTTGCAAAACTTGATCAAGATTGGACAAGATCGTCCAGGGATCTCATGCAAACGAGTGGCTAGGCAACCACCATGTGGCATTTGACAAGCATCTAACAGTATCTGCAGCAATTTCTTGAGAGGTAATTTGTCATGTCCATTGAGTACAATGGCATTGTTGGCGGGGCGCGTGCATTCACTGACCTCGTGTGCAATATTGCTCAGTAGATCACCAGTTGCGAATATATCAGTCAGATTTTCTAAACTTTGCTATTTGGTTAGGTTGGCAAAAGGTGTGAGCTTGGAAAGAGTCTCCGTAATAGTCACAATTTGACTTTTTAGTTCGTTCGCTTGACTTTCGAGGGCAGAAAATTTTGCAAAGCCTCAGCTGGTGGATCCGATAGTATAACTTTGCACTCCTGTGTTTGAAGTTGACCAGCCTTGGCGGTCGAAGGCTCTGGAGATTTCCCCGGCTTCTTGACAGGTATGGGAGGCAGGCGACGTTTGCCGACTATGTAGTAAATAATAAACATAGAAACAGGTAAACACACCGGTATAGACGAAAAAATGAAAAACGTGAACGCGACAAACGCTAGTGAAAAATGTGTTGGACAAAAGCCCAAAAACGGAACACACGAGTTCGTGTGTTATGTTAAAGTAAAACAAAAGGGGCTAAAACACTACTGTATGCAACTCAGGGTATAGAAAGATGGAATGCAACGAAAACGCACCGTTTCAAGTTTCGCGGGTACGCTCTAAAATGGTCAAATAGTTATAGGCTGCTGGACTGCGAACCAACGTTTTCCTTCGTGTTGAGGTGTGATTATTACGAGCGTGGTGAAGTGGATCTGCGGCATAATCATGATTTGCAGTTTGCTACCTCGTGACTGTATTCCCAGAATCGTCACTTGGCAGAAGCTGAAGAGCAAGAGATTGTGAGCCTTATGTCAGTGTTTAAAATTACCCGCGAGCTTCGTCGGTACGTGAACCGGAAGCATGGGCGAATGTTGACAGTGGACGACATAAAGTCGGTGACAAAGCTTCACCGGAAACAGCAAGCGGTTGAGATACACGATGTGAGGGAGGTGCCGGAGAAGAATGACACATGTCGAGTAGTGAGAGAGGGAACCATATTTAGATACGTATTTTGCGTGCCGTCTCGCGTGCAGTCCACGGCTGCTCGGTACTGTGAGGTGTTTTTGGCCAATGCAACATATCAATTAAACTATGGCGGCTATATACTGCGGCACTGTATGTTAGCAGATGTAACGAGAATTGCGTATGCAATTGTTTACACGTTGCTGCAAAATGGAACGGCGCACAGCTACAGACTGTAGGTGGAAGCTGAAAAGGAGATGTTTGCTTGCACAGCGGCAGTGCAAGCTCTTGTTATGGACAAGTGCATGGCGCAATTTGGCTTTCTGACGTCCGCCTATTCCAAAGTGGTGACTGTATTTTGCCGTTTTCACGTGATGAAGGATATGTACCGACGGTGTGCACAACTTGCTAGCCTAGGTCTCAGGGTGAGTCACCACCTTCGGCAGTTGCTGATGTTTTTGATTTACACACACGATAGGGGACATTTCTGCACGATTCTAAGAGAGGTGGCAGGCAAGAGTGCGGAATTGTACCGGCACGTGCGGCGTACATGGCTTCCATAGGCGTTCTCATGGGCGGCTGATCGTCATGTTGCGGTAAGTTTGTTTGGTTGCGCAACGACGAACAGAGTGGAGAATAATAATAAACATCTGAAGAGAGAGTTAAAGAAGCAATTGACCATGAGATTCTTATTCACTGTGATTATTGAAAGAGTTAATTCGTGGATGCAAGACCGGCAAATAGCGATTGGGGGACACAGTGCGACGCCATACGTTCCACCCGTGAGCCTGTTCCCAGCAACCCCATTTTGACTCCATTTCTTCAGTACGCTCATAAACAGTTGTTGAGGCCCTGCAGAAATGCTGAGATAACCTCATTGCACGATGCCTGCAAACACGGGGTGATAGAATGCACACGTGTTTCAAAGAGGAGGCGGTTCAAGCTGATTGATGACTCTCGCGAAGGTGCATTTCGACTGTAACGGCGAATGCAGTGTGCGCACGTTGCCACGTGACCGCCATGAAGTGGATGCCTGTAGCCAGTATTGCAGGAGATTGCAGCTCGAATGCCCCATGCACTCGGTCGGTTGAGTTGGCCTCGGAGGCTGCGGTAGTTAGCGACGTGACTTCGTTGATGCTGGAGACGTCCTTGAGCTACGCGCAGTGGACATGGCGACTTAACGTCGCAGGCTTAGGAGATGAGCGAAATGGAAAACGCAGGTTTGCAGCCTTGGTTGGGGCGGTACGACACAGTACTGAGGAGTCTGAGAAGGCTGGCGGAGGTGATGTCCGAGGATAGTGGCGTTTCCCTCTACTGCACTACGCTGCACCGTAGTGATCCTATTCCGCTGGACGTGGATGAGCGGCACCATGGATTAATGGGACACTCGTGTCACAGAACGGCGAGATGTGGACTGCCAAATGGTGCCGGGTGTGGCAAGCACAAGCTAAGTGCAGCATAACGTTGCGCATGTTATGCGCAGGGGAGGTTATGTCAGGGGACCACAGCAGGCAGAATGCGAAAACTGCGTTGGTTGGCTTTGCGAAACGGAAATCTCCCACTCAACTACGAGTGACCGAGGTTCCTGCGCAACACACCTCGGTACGTCCTTTGAAATTTCGGCGTCTCGGAGCCACGACGACTGGTGGTTTTAAAGCGGAGAAGCGGAGGACACCAGAACGTCCGTGTTTGACGTATGCGCATTTTTTCTGAAGGAGGGCGATGATGCAACCATGGCTAATGAAGTTCAGTGGGTTATGTGTGACGTATGCCAACGTCGGTTCCATCGAAGCTGGGTGGGAGTATACCTGCGTTTACTGCGATCGCTGAATGGAAGGCTAACGCCGTGCGTACAACTCCTTGTGGAGGAGAGCCAATTGGTAACTGTAGGTTAACGGATATTTCAGTGCAGACGTCCTTTCCAGTGATTCATGGGCGCGTAACGGGCAGTCAGTGGAATAACATTCCCTCAACTAAACGCACCGCGTACGATCACACGTCATCGTTGGATGAGTTCCCCCGGAAGGGTAGGTGTGCGTCATCGTCCCTTATCTGACGCTCCAGTTACCTATCCTCCAGTATCAAGGACCCATGCTTACTTCCTAGACACATATATCCTTTGCAGAATGAATGCTGACCCCTACACGTGTTATTACGAGCGGCAGATTGCTCGGTTAACCATTGTAACCGCCTCCTAAACAGGTTTTCCCATTTGCAGCTCTACAGTGGTAACAGCAACATGTGTGATTATGACTCATTTACTTCAGCACATTTTTGGAATACGGTTGCACAAGCAAGGATATATAACGCCCGTTCGGTTCTAAAGCTGTGTGTCGCGTCATATGAGGTCGCCGTATTGCACGGTAAGTTGGGAACCACAAAGCGCAAATTAGGTCGTAAGATGTTGCGGTCTCATGCTAGGAATATTTTACCTGAGTTACTCCGTTATGTGCATTGGAGGTATTGCCACATGTATGCAAGTTTGCCAGGTTCGTTGGTCGGAATGTGTTGTGTAGGCTAACGGTTTTCCCTCACTTTCCCTTTCTCAGAGGTCCGGAACTTCTTGAAGATCTGGGATTGGACTGAGGAACAGTTTTCGCCCAAGACGGAAGTAACAACCGACAAGGACTTATATGGAGCGTGACTGAACATAAAAAGAACCCAACTACAATCACCACAACCCTTTATCAGTATGGAGAGCTGGGCACATCTTCAGACTTCCATAAATTATACATCTGAAAAACCCAGACAGCAGAAAATTTGAACTTTTGCTCACCTGGACACACAACAAGATGACTATTTGCAATGGTCCCCTCCTCAAACAACCGCAACAATCACGGCGGCTCTGATCAAGTTAGCTGTCCAACTAACAGTGGAAATTAGAAGCCAGTTAACCGCGAATAACTGAATATGAAACCAGTCGTCAAGCGGCTTTGCTAGTTATATTAATGTTCAAAATTCTTTAGGGCAGTGTTGCAGGACGTGGTGGGTTTTCGCTATAACAACCACAAAAGTCCGTTTAATAACATTGTGACCTGGCGGGTGACTCGCCACTGAATAAAGTCACCGCCCACAACTACGTACTGGCAAGTCGACTAGACTCATATTTCAACTTTTCCCGACACATGCAAGAATATGATACTCTCCGACAACATGCACCGTTTCATTGCACTTATAGTGCCTTGACCGTTTCAACTACACACGATTGAACCTGAAGTATCGTCGTGATAAGCAACTGCTAATGAACGCTGAGCATGCCTGTTTTGGTGTGTCTCTATGCGCTTGAGAATAAACTATTTATTTAATTATTTATAATAGGTTCCGCTTAATCACCCATTTTATGAGCATCCTAACATAAGGTTAAATTTGCGATGCATTTTCGGGAATTCCTCATGGAAATCCCGTGTTGCACTTTGCACGATTGTGGTAATAATATCCGTGACGGATGGTAAACATTCCAGATACATAGGAGTACACCACTAATAGACAACAAACTGTTATGTTCACATGCAAGCAGGAACTCCTTTTAAGAGGATGGGTAACTTGTCGATAGCGAATTGCGTTCATGTATTGAAACCTCCAGATTCATTGTCTTATTCCTGAGAAGCGGCGACCAACCGGAAACTTGATAGCGCTGCCTTCAGATGGACGTGACATAATTCGTTCTTGTACTTCCACTTGTGGCCTGGTGTGCGGACGTCAATCTTTAACCCAAATTGCTCTTGTACCTACGTTCCAACTTCTCGTAACAGGATCCGTCTGCTGTATATAAGATCTCCACGGCGCTCACGATGATCCATTGGGTTTATGATCAGGTTCCGGAGTCCAACAGCGTAAGCAACCCAGGGGGCTGCATGACGGCTTCCCAGCAACGCCACTGTACTCCTTCTAGCACCCAGCATTCAATTTGCGGCAGCGCCCTTTTCTCAGGTTATATTGGGAAGTTTTAAGGTTATATAACACGCTGACCCCGTATCCTCCCAGTGCCTAACCGCTATGAAGAGCTGAGCATTTGATATCATTAACGGGCAGGGTGGAGCCGGTCTACTACTGCCAGGCTTTGTGTTTTCGTACAGTACACTGCGTATATGAATGTCCTCATGAGTACATTGCCCAACATCTCGCCCACATGTCCCTCACCGTAGCCTGCCTGTTTATTCGTTGTACCCCACGCTTTCGCGTAAAATTCCCTACTACAATGATTCCCTTTGCAGTCAAATGATGCGTGCCCATGCTTCCGTGATTGTAACCCACCCGCATGCAGCACCACTGGTATTCGAGTTTCACAACTGTCCGCAACCACGTTCTCTTGCCCCTGGTGAGTCCGCAATGATAACCAAGTCCGCTTTCCAATAACTTCGTGAACGACCGCACGGCCCATTTTAGGGCCACCCTCTGTCCTATAGCCTTGTGGTGCCTCAATACAAGCCCGCAGTGCAAACGCATCGGCTTGCATGCAATGCTCCACTTGGCCGTTGGATCAGTGGGTGGCTCCGTAATCGTCAACCACAATCTTTACTGTCCTATTACACTGCAGGTTGCCTACCATATTACCTCACTGTCCGTGCCGGCGAGGTACCGACCGGTTTCAGCGCTGATGCTTTCACGGTTATCAACGCTTGGAACGCTGAACAATTACACAACAATATTTGCCTTTGGACCCAAGGGTCTTTTCTGACCTCCACTAGAAAACAGTCCCAGTACTACATACCTCTTGCCTTCGCTTTGATGTTGGTTGGACTTTCGCATCGCAACTAGGTTACCGGATCATGTGCTTCGCACCAATCCCATCGCTTTTCTTTAGCCAATCATCCGAGGGACATTTATGTTACGACATCGCGGCCAAACTACCCGAATTTGCGCAACCTGGGTGCGACATGAATCCGTAAGTTTCAGTGAAGCCGACGCATATTTATCTTCCATGTTCGTTCGCGGCACGATTTACTTACTATAAACCGTTCCTCAGTGCTTGCGCGTTTGCGGGTCAAGAGCGTAGAAAACGTTCCCCATAGTGGCGTGAATATTTGGAATCGGTGCAGACGTCCGCGTTAAATTTGATACCATATTTCTGAGATTATGCAGCGAAAGGGATGTCAAACTTTTGCATTCCGTGACACACAAAGTTAAACTCCGTGTGGCCTGCGTATACCTTGCATGAAAACCATGTATAACACATTTCCTGCATGGTCTTTGAAGCACTACTTTAACCCAAGTCAGCGGCTTCCCTCGTTGCAAAATGACGTCCGCTATGCGATGTACATTCCCTTGATCAACATTCCTGGTGGAGGCGCCCTATGTTTATGGTGGATACTTTGTCAGTAGCCATTTCTCTGCTGCTGGATTAGAACCTACGCAGGCCCATCAGGGTGGCGTGTGAATCCAACAGCTTCTATTTCCATAGTAGCGGCGTTGATGCAGCTACCAAAGGACTTATATGGGCACAATAAACAGCGTTCATGGAGGCGTGTGAAATTCAAAGTATGTTTTATTAGCGGCGGTACTGAGGACACCGCTGTGCCGCCTACATGGGCTCAATAAACGCCTGTCGAGAATGTCTGTGGAGCCAACCATATGCGCTACGCTAGTCACCATAATGAAACAGATACTATGGGACAAATATAGGATAAATACGATTACCTCTTGAAGGTATGTGCAACCAATATTTGAAGCTTACCTCGTGGTAGGTGTGGTGTCAACGCCTTGGGACGTACGTGGACTAAGTAAACACCGTTCATGGATGCTGCCAGCGCTAGCGGCAATATCAGTGTTCCTCTCTTGGACATACGTAGGCTTACGCTAGTGAAGCCAGAATGGATACCACTTAAGTTGCGAGCATACCACCTCTGTTATGGAAATATAATACTTCTCAGTGCAACGGTCATATGGGCGAGGCAAACAAGGGAGTCTACTTGAGTGCGGACAGTAATGCCACATCTATGGCAGTTATATATGCTTACTAAACATGGGCCACACCACTTGGCCGCTAGTTTGGTGGATGGGTCCGTAATCTTGTCCCACATTCGTTACCGCTCTATTACACTTCCGGTTATTAAGCATAACCCTTATATGCCGTAACGGAAAAACAACAAACGTTTTTCAGTGCTAGCGCTTTGCAGGGCATGAGCACTTCGAACCCACCCAACTCAGGTGACAGTGGTCGTATATGGTTCGATGGTCTGTTCTTATACTCGAAAGACCGTCCCATTAATGAATACGTCTCACTTTGCTGTGGAGGTTGTGTCACGCGCACGCTTCCAATTACATCCCATTCGGCATCGCCCACGGGAAATTAATGACGGCGCGCCTGGCCTCTTCGGCAAGTTACCCGTTGTGTTGCAAGCGCTTCACTTTCCTCCATAAATATTCACCACACTGCGTTCATGCGCGTACTACTATGCCAGGCAATACTAGTTGGACCATTAACCTCGTTAAACTGTGAGCGTACGTTATCCTACAAATTACTACGCATTAATTATTCAGCGTCCTTCCATTGGGGCACCGCGACAAGATTTACGCTTACGTAATATGCAGGTTTACATACCTACTCATTAACTTTTAGAAAAGGTTCAGTGCATGTTGCTCATCCGAATTCAGTATGCAGGGCTACACTGCAGTTGTCAATTGCATATAGCAGCAATTACGCCCATGGCCTGTTGTTTTGCCGCATGATGCTTACCAGTGCTAACATTCAACGGAAAAAACGCCTCCATACATAGGGAAAACCCGCAGTTACCCATCAACGAATGCGTTATCCCATTTCACAATTTAACAGACTTGCAACTATCCATATACATTACATTAATAAAACAGGTCTAAATATACTTACGTGTTAGCATGATTTTACTTGTCAATATATATATATATATATATATGGTTGGCCGCATCCGGTTTCGGATTTGCCTGCCACTGTGGCCAGCCACAGGACGCCTGCGCCTACAGAGGGACCATGGGTGGCTTGCGCTGTACAACCCACAGCTCCAACCACACACCAATATCCAGTGTAAACCCGAAGGAATAAGACCGGGAGGCATGTGGATGGAAGCCACGGTTCATCAACGGAGCAGGCCCACACTCCTTCACAGGCAAACACAAGCACGCTGTATTTGGGAAATCAAGCGCACACAAGGCGGTGGTCGGACCGTGGTTCGCTCCACACTGAGTGCTTGGAACCACTCTTTGAGCATAGCACGGCCACAAGGACCGTGCACCCCGTCCCCTCCAGTAACGACCAACTGTCTCCTGGAGCCAGTATGAACGAGGTAGTGGGTAACAGACAGGTAGGCACCTTGTCAACATGCACAGCTGGAGCAGACACACCGGGGATATCCAGCAACTGCCAATCACCTGGAACGACAAGCTGAAATAAAATAAATCCAATAATGCATACAGATACGGTGGCATAACTCTTCGCTGGATTACCGTATGAAGTAAGTTGGTTAGCAACGAATCCGCGATAAGGTAAAAATGTCCACAATGTAGTTAAAAATGCTACAAACGCAACATAATAACCGAAGATAAGCGCAATTAATGTAAGTAACGTGGCCAGTTAATAGAAGGGTATTCAGGTGGGCAGAACAAACCAAATAAAGTGGAATGAAGTTTAGGCACCTTAAAAAGACCTAGTTTAGTTGTGAGTTGGTTTAGCCCAACTGCGGTGAAGAAGTAGCAAGAATGCAACAGCAGCCTCAGCATGGGGCACCTATATATATATATAATTATACATATATATACATATATTTGACTTTTGTCCTGGGATATGTACTTATGTATATATTATATCTTTATATTTTGGTTTATTTTTACTATCATATGTCATTCCGACGATATACATCTATCCATACTACATGGGATATATAGCATTTATTGTTCACCTGCAGTTCCAGATTAATAAATATACCCCTACAGTTTATATTCGGCATTCCGGTTGCACCATCTTTGCGCGATATCCCCACTGAATGGCCGGCACATTATTATTTCCAAGTGAATTCCGCGTCAATAATTTGCAGATACTTAACACAATGCACAACTGTACACTTCTTACGAGTTCACATTATTATTGTCAGTTTTCAGCAAATAATTTATGCGGATCATTATTTAGTCCTGTTTACTTCTCATATAGATTGTACAAGTTCCGCCAATTAATTGCATGGTTCAAAATAATATGCCTTCTCGATCTCCTTCGCCGGGTTACATCCACCAACGCTGGCAATTCTGGTTCATTGTTCTGAATGATTTCATTTCTTTCACGTTGCGGATGCCCGGATTTGCCCGATGCATCAAACTGAGGTTTCATAAGAATTCAACACCAACGAAAGATTACGGCACACCATGCGAGGTAAGTCTGAATTATACCTTTCCCAGCACATTTTCATTCATTGGATACATGTAATTGGCTTACGGTTATTAAATGAATAAGAAATTTCACTGTTTAAAACAAACCCTTGGAATACCAGCAGGTCGTCGAAGCGTCGTGTCCGCCACTTGGAAATAATGACCTTTCGGCAGTTTGGTTTCGATACACACGGCTGTAGGTGGTAGGAGGTAAATCTGGGGCCACTGAACGCATGGTAATGTTTATTAATAATTTAAGATGCTTATTGATTTGCTAAGATCTCGATTAGTAATCAATATACTAAGGGGTTTAAATGTGTTACGATGGTTACTCATTTTCCCGCTTCACGCGTAGCAGTCATGGTGGATGACTCGCTTGTATTCCGACGTATACTTAAGGGTCCTTATCTGGACTTCGCACTAGTGAAAGAGGATCTGAAAGTGTTTCAGATTGAAACGGCAACATCCTTTTTTCTTGGGAAAGTTATAATTGCGAAGGCCTACCAGAGCGAGACCGGACAGGTGCTACCGGAAGGATGCCCGTATCGGTATATTCTGTTTGTATGTGTGCATCGGAAGCGCAGCAATGTTGCTGGAAAGCGGTAGGTGCATGGTATATGCCTGATGAGAAGATTATTATAGGTACCGCTGTTACAATTGCCCTGCTCGCTTTTCTGTGAGGTTTAAGGGCAAATGTTACGAGATTGGGGATGCGTTTCTGTGGCATCCGCACAGTTTTCACGTTGGGAAGCCCTGGCCGTATGTGAGAAATCAGAGGCTAACAGGAGATCAGAAACGCATGGTGCTGAAATTAATGAAAAGGTTTCGTCGGACCCAGGAGATGCGTGCATTTGTGCGGCAGCAATATAACTTTCATTTAACAAGGTGGGATTTGTATGACATACGGCGGCGTCATCGTAACGCTTGTGTCACCGAGGTGGGGGAGGTAACACAGCTTTTGCAAAGAAATGGTCAGGTTAAAATTATGCATGAGGGAAATGTGATTCGGTACCTGTTTTTCGTCTCTCCGCGCATGCTGGATTTGGTGGGCCAATACGGGGAGGTATGTTTGGCGGACTCCAATATCAGATCAATTTCGGCGGCTACATTCTATGGCACTGCATGTTTGTGGACTTTAGCGGTCTGAGTATGTGGTTCTTTTATGCGCTGTTGCCAAATGAGACGGAGGTTGCTTACGAAGAGGCAGTAAGGTGTTTTTTGGAATTGGTCTTCGCGATTGCCGGTGCACGGACTTTGGTGATGGACAAGTGCACCTCACAAGTGAATGCATTTCGGAATGCGTACCCCACTGGAACATCTTATTCTGACGGGTGCACATTATGCGGGACATGCGGCGGCATTGTTCACACCTTCCGTTCTGTAACACGGAAGATAAGAGGGCTCTGATCAACATGCTGCGGTCATTGTTTTACACGTACGATTGTGCGCATTATCATCGGATTATGGAAGGCCTACCCCTGCGCATCGCTGAATGCTTCCAATAACTCGGTCGTACGTGGACCCCTTGGCGGCTTTGCTGGGCAGAGCATTTGATGGGCTACGTGGTATTAATCGGATGTGACAGGACGAATCGCGTTGAAAATGAAAATAAGCATCTGAAAGAAACTTTGAGCGGGCGGTCAACTCTACTTCATCCGTTTCAGGTGATAGTGCAGCGTGCTAGTGGCATCATTGAGGAGAGGGAAACAGTGCTTGCGAGAGATCAGCTTTGTATATGCGAGGTTGAGCAGGGTGTTAGCAGTGGGGGCGTGATATTGAGCGGGATGTCGTCCTACGCTAGGCGGCAGTACGCGCGGCACAGTGTTCGAGTTCGCATTCGCAGTGTTAACCAAGAAGGCGGGTATTGGCTGATGGACGACGAGGGCGTTGGCATGCAAGGTGTCGTTATCGAGAGTGGCAGCGCATGCGGATATAGGTTTAATCGGCAGGGGCGCATTCCATGTGCGCACATTATTCATGTGGCAAGCCCACACGCCTACGACAAGGAGGATGTGCTTCGTGGTTGCCGTTGGGTGCTGCCAGCGGTAAGTATATCTGCACCGGTCCTTTTGGAGGACATAGAAGGAACGAGGACGGTGGCGCGGATGCGATGACCCAGTGATGGAGTCCTTGACCGGCCCAACAAAATTCGAATCACTCGGGATAGGTTTGCTGGTCTGGAAGCGCAGATCCTGAGTATGGGCACGGAGGAGCGTCAGCGCATAATAGGCTTATTTGCATGCATACTTCCGCTGCTCGCTAGTCACAGTAATGTGCAGCCGTACGCGCGATCATCCAAGTTGGAACAATGACAACGGTTATCCTTGGAAGACCTGCCTAGTTTCCAAGGACTGCAGGCGTCCTCCTCCGGTGCGGCTACCCAGGTGACGGCAGGCAATGGTACGCGTACCGGCATGAATTCCCCGGAAACTGACGTTAGCGAAGCGCTCCCCTTGGTGGCGCCAGGGGCTGGTGTTTCCCAGGTTCCTTGCAACGACCGCAGGCGCCGGAAACGGAAGTCAGCATTGTTAGCCCGTGCGGCAGAGGTGGTGGATTCCAGCATGATCTCACGGTATTTGAAATTCCCTACCTTGAAAAGGAGAATATCCACGCGTTACCGCACATATACATGGAGTGCAAATAGCGGCACTGCTGTCGAAGAAGCGAGCAGCGCCGTTTGTGCTTTGTGTGAGCAAGAAGAGGACGCCTGTGTGAGCTCGGAGCATATCGATTGGATAAGTTGCGATGTATGCTATAGATGGTTTCATCAAACTTGCGCAGCATACCATGGGGAGCCGGCATACACATTTAGGCACTGCTGCGGGTGAGTTCCGTTTCACGTATGTAATATTGCTTGTCTTTAGGAATGCAAAAAGCACAATGTCAAGGTTGCGTAATGAAGTTCTCCAAATGGGAAACGCTTACCATCGGTGAGTGTGCACGGCACTGCTTTTCTTCCGGAACTCCATACTTCCTTGCCTATTTAGTGACCATTTTAACTGGGACATCCGTATTTTCATAGTTGGTTGTCCCTTTCAATTACACCGCTGCGCCGTGTAATTGCAATCCCTGACATGGGGAACAGTGCGTTGCCGGACCAATGAAAGACCCAGCAGTGTTATAGCCAGTGAGAGTGGTTTGTTAGCGCTATATTCACGGGACTTACTCGTTATGTTAAGTGAATGCACGAGGGGTAAAAGGGTGACATTGCACTAAGCCCTCGGAAACGCATCTGAAAATGAATTACGTACGGGAAAAGAAGGGACAAAACTCCATCTAATTAGCGGACCGCGGATTCGTCAAGCGATTTACTGTCGCTTGCAATTACGCCGTCTGTGCAAGTGTGTGAGCATCAGTGCGTATGCAGGTTGGTGGTCCGACTGTGAATTTCCGTTTGGGGCAAGGATAGGGAAGGGAAACGCTCCGTGCACGCGTAGTTGGAAGGTACTGTGTGGAAGGGGTTATAAGCCGGCAATTTGCGGGATCCTTGCGGGCACGGGGTCCGCAGGATGCTGTATTGTCCCACATTTGCAAGCATTGCGAGCTTCGGCTTGCATTAACGAGTGCAAGATCAGCGTCGTAATTATACAGGTTAGCTTTAGGTGGGATAAACCTCTGCTGGTAGGCCGCAATACACAGGAAATAGGAGAACGAAATGCAACAGGTGCAGGCCCACTGATCTACCGTTAACCTGGTGCGCATCCTTGCGGTAAGCTACCGGCCGTGTACTGTGCATCCACCTAAGTCACTAGCGAAAAATAGATGACGACAAGCAATGAGTATCGTGGTAGCATGGTTAGTGCTACGCGGTAACTCGTGTTTTTGGGCGTGCCATAGTGCTGTAGCTTTTCCGGTTTATTAACATGGAATACAGTGCTTGCATACACCCTGGAAATGAAATTAGACGGCTGTCAAATTTTCTCCAATGCAAGATATGTTTGATGATCATCGTCAGCATCAACAACAGCAGTGAATCAGCCATTTGCACTGATGCCTCGCTGCCATGCAATCATAACGAGCTATGAAATAAGGAATAAGAAGAGGGAGAGAAGGGGTCTTACCTGAAAACCTTTATGCCCTAAGCAAACATTCATGGTCAACGCGCCTACACCGGGTGAAGTTAACATACGGTCACAAACAGGTGGCTGACGTGCTTACCTAAGGCGACATCGGGGAGACAAGGCGAAGCACAAGGCGAGTCACGTAGACTCCAGCCCGGAGGACAAGCAGAACCAAGGCACCCAGGTTGGTGGTCAGTGACTTCATTTCTCGCTGCCTAGTGAACTGGTGTCCACCTCGAGGCTTGCGCCAGGACCAGAAGACTGAGTTCGTCTGACCTCTCACCATTGACCAACGTAGTAGGAGTACCTCCGGAGGTGCCCGGAGGCATCACCCAGTATACCTCAATTGGTCAAGGAGGTGCGCAAACCGTCGCACCACTTTAAGGCCCAGTCTCCTTGTGACGGGATATCTTGCATCCATGAAAGCGGTTCTGGTGAAAGTGTCTAGCGCTTACTGGTAATTTTGCCGTTGTTCCCCGTTTTAATCCTTGTTTCGCACGCTGTTTTTGCGTTTTCATTTTGGTTGTTCTCTGATTGTATACATGTTGTCAGTGTACTCTGTTTTCCCTTTTGACCGCAACGGTACCGGCCAATCCATGTGTCATTGCTGCCGAAATACATGGGACATCAAGAAAACCGGGATTAATCAAAGTGGTGCTTTCTACTCCGGCGGAACGCGAATGATTACTACGGTTTGCATTCCAACTTCATGTTAGTGGTGTCCGCGTTCAGCGTGACCTAACGCTGGCGATTATATGGAGATTAAAGGAGGCTGTGAAGGACGTCTTAAGTAGACGGGCGGATTGTCAGCAAGGCCTCCGTCCGGTGGGTTTTCAGGTGGTCAGGCGAAAGTTATTTTCCGCCCCAAGAAAACCCATCCCACCAAGGGATTGTCGTGATCAGCGTCTGCTGCAACTGTGTGCGCGGCTCTAGTTGCATCTTTGTAGCGATGCTGTTACACACAGCGGGCGGCCAAATGCCACTCGGCGTCCACCGGCAGCTGGCCAGCGATGGACCCAAACAGACCACATAGCCATAGTTACAGGTGGTGTGGTTACATCCTTGAATGCCGTTCGTACGTGAGTACCTGTGCGCGATGTGATGATGCGCTGGTCACTATCGTTTCTCCATGAACTTTACCGTAACGGGCACCAAGCGTCTCCTCCGACTGCCAACTGAGAAACTGTCTAAGCCCTCCGTCAGGCAAGCCTATCAAGACGCACTGCATACGGTACTCTCGCTGTGTTTTCCAACTGACACTGAGGTTCAGTGGAATAGGATCTCGGCCGCCATGCACGACGCAGGAGCATCTACTTGTGGCGCTATCCATCGTCACCGCACTAGTCACTGGATAGCGAAGAGGTCAATGAACCCGTTGGAAGGTCGAACACCTACCGCCTGGTTCAGAACACCATGTGACCACACCGGCTAATATGTGTTAACAAAATGAGAGCGCACGTGCTGGCAAGGAAGCCCGGTGGATCAGTCGGGCTCAAAAAATGGAGGAGGCAGGAGCAGTAGGCAATCACCGCAAGCTCTTCCAGCTAACCCGCACCACGGGTCCCAGGAAACCAGGTGTCGGTGCTACCATCGGAGACAGTGCGGGTGCCCTGAGGCGCAATATGGAACGCCGTCTGGCCCGTAGGGCAAACCACTTCAAAGATCACTTCAGCTGGCCCTCTGCTGCCTGACCTCTTCCTAGTCAGGTGATGCTGCACTATTCATGAACGTTTAGTTTGGAGCCGCTGTCGAAGACCAAGGTCCAAAACGCTAAACTGCCCTACATCGTTTTCCTGCCGCAGGCCCGGATTCCACCCCACCTGCACTATTTAAGGATGGAGGTGAGGTCCTCTGCAAAGCACTGGCCTCAGTCGTAGGTATCCGGAAGCAATAAGGTGTTCCGGGTAATTGGAGTGAATTGATTATAATGGCAATATACAAGAAGCGCAGTCGCACAGACTGTTCAGACCACTGGGGGATTAGTCTAACGCCAGTTGTGGCGCGTGGCAGTGAAAGCAGGGAGGCAGCTGCCTACGCGGTGCCGCGTTATCTTTGCTTAAGTTCTGTACTGAGAGGTCTAGATGCCTGCCTCTTTCCAGGTTGTCTGAGAAAAGGTAGTGGAACCGAACTACCCTCTCCCGATACGTTCCATTCAGCGGCTAGCTTTCACAGCGTTATAGTGCGGTCGAACATACCGCTACATTGCACACCGTACATTCACTGTGACGGACAGGTACTGCTACTCTGGCAAGTGCCCTTTCACGGAAGGCACCAGGTTTCGTTTTGGGCTACAATAAGCCACCGTTGTTCCTAACCCCAATGTTTATCACCAGGAGGCTGCCTTTGTCTGGCCTCTAACCATTAAACAATCCGGTATGTGTATCTGTGAATGTGCAAAAGCACCACGCAGGATAACTCAGTGGATCGCTGAGGCATGCAAACCATCGCACCATGGTAAGGTCGTCCCAATGATATTCGTTTGAACTGCACTGTCGGTGGTGATGGGCGCCTCCGTCGTTATTGAAAGCGGCATTGTTCTGTCTTGCTTGCCAAGAAGCGCTCCTTTGCAGACGATATGCTTGACATGCTCGTAACCTTGCTGGTCCATCCTGCTTTCTCTTTCAGAGCCAATGCGATATGCGCCGCCCATTACCTTCCGACCTGACGTTGCCAATCATCGTCCTCCCACTTACTGCCGCCGCCATGTGATGCACCATTGGTACGCAGCCACAGGTACCATTTGTTTCCCATAATCACTTCTCTTTCAGAGCCTATGCCATATGCGCCGCCCATTGCCTTCCGACCTCACGCTGCCAATCATCGTCCGCCTACTCACTGCCGCCGCCACCTGATGCACCATTGATACGCAGCCATAGGTACCATTTATTTCCCACAATCACTTCTCTTTCAGAACCTATGCGAAATGCGCCGCCCATTGACTTCCTACCTCACGCTGCCACAGAGCCTCCTCCCAAGTACTGCCGCCGCCGTGTGTTGCAGCAGTGATACCTAGCCACAGGTAGCATTGCTCGTCCATCCTCACTTCTCTTTCAGAGCCACAATGACATACGCCGCCCATTGACTCCTGGCCTCACGCTGCCACAGAGCCTCCTCCCACGTACCGCTGCCGCCGTGTGATGACGCAACGATATCTGGCCACAAGTAATATTCCTTGTTCATCCTGATTTCTCTTTCAGATCCTCTGTGACGTACGTGCATTCTACGTCTCCTACCACAGCACCGTGTCCGGTCTTCCTTCGCCTTCCAGTTCCGCTACGTTTCCCATTCCTTAGAGAACGGAGCAACGGTCCTTTCCAGGGCCACCCTCTGAATCTGTGTCTCTCGTCCCCCAACCCATAGGAAGTTTGCAAACTCTGCTATTTTCTTGCGGAGGACTACAAGCTCACAGGTTCAGTGGGTGCTTCCGCAATATTCAGACAACATATGGTGGAATTCATACAACAAGACGTGCGACGCAACCCTGCGACATATGCGAACAACATGTTCTTCCAATAATAACGTAGTAAGTTCACCTTATGCAGACTTTTTCAACCACTAACATGCCGATGTACCCGTCCATTTTTCGTAAACCCTGTTTCTATAGTGCACTGACACTTAGCAACGTTCATCTCGATGCGCCCTCCCCTCCTCCGGTAACCATATTTGATGAACCATTTGTCAGCATTCTCGCTTGGTGGGTGATGAGCGTTCGCAACGCTCCCCACTTAGACGAGAATATCTGCATATGGTTTGAGCGTCCCGTCTGCCCACCTCACATATGATCATACACCACATTAACAACTGTATGCGTACCTCAGTACAGCGTAGCCATGCACATCCGTCAGCGTTATATGGACAATATCTTGAGCCAAACATTAACATCCCATTCATGACGTATTGTTACTCCACTATGCACGGGGTTTACTTGTATATATATATATCATTAACGTAAAATCAACTGCCTCTTCAATTCAACTTAATGCACACAGAGCACTACGTATTAGTTATCTTTTGCGAGAAGGTTTACAGAATTCCATTTTCCCTACATCACAGAATACCATTGATCAAGTCCGTCACCCTTACCGACGCGATATTCTTTACACCAATGACACTGTTTCCAGAAACCACCATCCCGCAAAACGCCTCTTAACCTCAGAAATCAGCGATTACGCACTCGCATGCTTACATACCATCAATTCATGCAAACTCATTTTCGCTTGTGTAATTAAAGGCAATGACATTTACCGAAGGTAAATGGGAACAGTCTGTTTATCCCTATAACAAACCTCCGCAGTCCAAACTCTGATATATATATATATATATCATTCCTCTGTGTCCGCAAATTTATATAACATAATCCATTGTAATGATGGATAACTTACTTCCTACGCAACGTAGCAATCCGGAAACCTATTCCATCTACCATTTATCGGGTATTATGCATACAGCATGCATCAGTATAGAGACTTACACAGAAAAATTAATTAAAGTTTACATTTGTTACTAATGATTTCATCAATGTCCTATACTATATTCAAAAACTCATGGATGCTTACACACATAGGCATTTAATTACAACATACATATCCATAGACACATCCATTTATGTTAATATATATGAATTATTTATACATATATATAAATATGTGCGTATAACATATATATATATATATATAACTTCCGTGCCCCATGCCGAAGCTGATGTTCCATTCATGATGCTTTTCCACCGCAGCTGGGTTAACCAACTCACACTTAATCTAGGTCTCTTTTAGCTGCATAAATTTCATTTCACTTTATTTGGTTTGTTCTGCCTACCTGAATACTCTTCTATTAACTGGCCACGTTACTTACATTAATTGCACTTATCTTCGGTTATTTTGTTGCGTTTGTAGCATTTTTAACTACCTTGTGGAAATTTTTTCCTTATCGCGGATTCGTTGCTAAACAACTTACTTCATACGGTAATCCAGCGAAGAGTTATGCCACCGTATCTGTATGCATTATTGGATTTATTTTATTTCAGCTTGTCGTTCCAGGTGATTGGCAGTTGCTGGATATCCCCGGTGTGTCTGCTCCAGCTGTGCATGTTGACAAGGTGCCTACCTGTCTGTTACCCACTACCTCGTTCATACTGGCTCCAGGAGACAGTTGGTCGTTACTGGAGGGGACGGGGTGCACGGTCCTTGTGGCCGTGCTATGCTCAAAGAGTGGTTCCAAGCACTCAGTGTGGAGCGAACCACGGTCCAACCACCGCCTTGTGTGCGCTTGATTTCCCAAATACAGCGTGCTTGTGTTTGCCTGTGAAGGAGTGTGGGCCTGCTCCGTTGAGGAAACGTGGCTCCCATCCACATGCCTCCCGGTCTTATTCCTTCGGGTTTACACTGGATATTGGTGTGTGGTTGGAGCTGTGGGTTGTGCAGCGCAAGTTACCCATGGTCCCTCTGTAGGCGCAGGCGTCCTGTGGCTGGCCGCAGTGGCAGGCAAATCCGAAACCGGATGCGGCCAACCATATATATCTTGCTTTTCCTTGCACTTCTTATGCTTAAACACACACTTCATTATCTATCCATTAGCCAGAATCCTAGTCATCATGTCGAATATGCGGTTACTAAAGCCATGTGTAAGCTCCACAGAAAATCAAACCGTTTAAAAAGCCGTCTGCTATACACGGTTTTCCTGTCCTTGACAATTAACCATACATTCTCGCACTTACTTCTTTCTACGGATACTTACCGCGGCCTTCAAAACCATCTTTAATAATTCGTTTCTTTTATAACAACGCATGTATTGTTATATTTCAAAATTTCCACTTTTATTCAGCTCTGCAATAAAGCATGTTACAGTTCAGTTTCTGGATTTTTGGAGTTTCAGTGAATCACGGGCAATGCTGATCTCCAGAAATCAAAGCTACCCATTTCATAATTACGAATCGATATCAGAAATCATTTCAGGGTAAAGAATTCTTTCCGGTAACTCTCATCCGACCCAAACATTTACATAATAGTGATTGCGGAGATAGCATCAGCCAGGGCGGGGATTGACTTCTTGACTGTTTGAATGACCAAAATGGATAAGTTTAGACAGAGATAGAGATGGTAGACCAAGTAAACTGAATAAACCTCTGTACACGAGCCTCAGTAGTACAATGTAATTAAGTAGGTAAGATAACAGCCAAATAACTAAGTAACTGTGTCCGTTGGCCAAGGTATTAGTATTGGCCGTATAAATCGTTTTTGGACACATAATTCCGGCTTTAGATGGTGAATGTACATGGCCTCAGTGATGGATAAGAGCTGCTTGTGGAATCCTTGGGAGTAGTGTTCAGGTAATGAGTAAATGACTTTGAAATCATTCTCTGAAGCTGTATGGCCACATTCAAGAAGGTGCGACATGATAGAGCTGTCTGAAGACCTCATTTCGCCTCTGTAAAAAACCATGCCGGGATGTGTTCACGAACCCCCTGAGATAGGCGTCTCGCCGTGCGACCCACGTATCGTGTGCCACAGGAGCACGAGTACTGAGCATTGAACGGGCCAACGGCGGTAGTCTATCCTTCCAGGGTTTTGTAAGCAACGGCTTATTGTAATAAACGATTCTCAGGCTGGCCGCGAAATAAGTTTTCTCGACAGCATCTTTCAGGCGTCTGAATAACATATCAGCTGCAGAATCGCCCTTATAGGGTATATGTATGAAAAGCTCTTTCTTTGGAGTAATGCCCCTAGGTGGCTTTCGATTACGTTCCTTCAAACGTTTCATGATAAATTTATCCGGATAGTTATTTTCCCTGAGGGCGTCGCTGATTCTCTGTAGTTCTTCGTTGACGGTATCCGGTGTACAAATACTGCGCGCCTTAAAGGCTAGAGATCTGATTAAACTCCGCTTATGCTGTAGTGGTACTGCGCTGTGGAAGTTAGGGTACTGCCCAGTCCATGTGTGCATTCTGTGTACCTTTCTGCTGCATGACCCGTCTGAGTTACGGATAACCTCTACATCCAAGAAAGGTAACCGGTCTCCGAGTTCCTGTTCACAAGTGAAATGGAGATCCTTGTGTGCATCATTGAAAGCTTTCAGCAACTGTTCCGCATGATTTTCGGATTTGCAAAGTACGAAGGTGTCATCTACATACCGTACGTACATTTCGGTTTCACGGATGTGCGTTGCAAGTGGGCCATGTTCCAAGTTCGCCATGAATATAGCAGCCAGCAGCGGCCCCAAAGGAGATCCCAGGGCCACTCCGTCAATCTGACGGTAAATTTCACCATTGAAAGTGAACTGAACATTTAACAAGGTTGCTTTCAGA
Organism: Dicrocoelium dendriticum; assembly: GCA_944474145.2. Taxonomy (NCBI): domain Eukaryota; kingdom Metazoa; phylum Platyhelminthes; class Trematoda; order Plagiorchiida; family Dicrocoeliidae; genus Dicrocoelium; species Dicrocoelium dendriticum. The sequence continues at coordinate 107,486,132 of OX104065.1, forward strand.
TATCCTCTCAATGAATTCGAACGTGTCTCTCGTGCAGCAAGTACGAACCAAATTCCGTATCGGCTGCAGCTTCGCCACCATCTACTGGGCCAACAAATGCTGAGGAGAACCCACCATGTCCAAGATTGTGCGCATTGGGGCGCCGTCCTTGTGAACTTTAGGTAGGCCATATAATATCGGTAGGTGTCCACTGAAGACTAGCTTTTTAAATTCCTTCTTCGTGATAAGTTTGGCTTGCATCATTCGCCTGAGGCAGCCGGTTAGCTGTTTCTCTAACTCTCCTGTGTCGTCTTTTGCTGTCATGAGCCGGTGAAACTTACTCTCATCACTGAGGATATGTTGCAAGTTATGAATATAATCCACTTGGTCTACCATCTCTATCTCTGTCTCAAGTTATCGAGTTTGATCATTCAAACAGTCAAGAAGTCAATCCCATCCCCAGTTGACGCTATCTCCACAATCACTGTTATGTAAATTTTTGGGTCGGATGAGAGTTACCGAAAAGAATTCTTTACTCTGAAATTATTTCTGATATTGATTCGTATTATTGAAATGGAAATCTTTGCTTTTCTGATGATCAGCATTGCCGTGATTCATTGAAACTCTTAAATGAGTATCTGAATTTAAATACTCGGATGGAAGAATCCAGGGTCGAATTGGAATTCCTCAATGAATGCGTGCAAGCAAACCGCTATCCAGAGCACGTTTGGAGGGAAATACGGCGGTGTGCCCTCTACCCAAACGCAAAATCCCTGAAGAGACATGCACTCAGTTATTTGGATACTATCCGCGTTAAGATGTTGGAGCTGGAGAGATTCATTTCGCAAAGATTAACAGCTGTGTTATGCCTGCCTGAAGACTTGAGACAGCCTTTTGAGGAATATGTAGAACTGGTTAAACAGAAAATGGAAGTAAGGAAACAAAAGAAGTTAGTTAGTACGGTTAATAGCCATGTCACCCAGTTGACATTTCCGAATAACCCGCAGCGATATTTGTTTAACCATTCAAGTGTGATACTAACCCAGACGCAGCTGAACGTGTTGTCATTAGGTCCAAAGTTTTGCATACCAAGTAAGAAAATGGATCAGGCGGCTTTAGAGGTGCAGTTTGTTAGCCTAATTGCTCAGACTAAAGACCTGCTTCCAACCTCATCAAGTGATGTTGAGAATCTAAAATCTAGCCTAGTTCATATTTGACACGAATACGTTAAGACCAAACCATCCAGTAATAGTATTATTACTAGGGAACAAATCTAGTCACTTAAAGAGCTACGGTTAAAAAACGAATTAACAATCTCTAAACCAGACAAGGGCTCCGGAATAGTGTTAATGGATAGGGTGGATTATCTCCATAAAATGCAACACATCCTCAGTGATGAGAGTAAGTTTCACCGGCTCATGACAGCAAAAGACGACACAGGAGCGTTAGAGAAACAGCTAACCGGCTGCCTCAGGCGAATGATGCAAGCCAAACTTATCACGAAGAAGGAATTCGAAAAGCTAGTCTTCAGGTGGACACCTACCGATATTATATGGCCTACCTAAAGTTCACAAGGACGGCGCCCCAATGCGCACAATCTTGGACATGGTGGGTTCTCCTCAGCATTTGTTGGCCCAGTAGATGGTGGCGAAGCTGCAGCCGTTACGGAATTTGGTTTGTACTTACTGCATGAGAGACACGTTCGACTTCATTGAGAGGATATCTGAAAGCAACCTTGTTAACAAAATGATGATATCATTCGATGCCCAGTCGCTGTTCACAAACATTCCATTGCCCGAAACCGTGGATTACGTATCCAAGCTTGCTCGGCAACTGCCCATATACACAACTTTTCCGGAGAATTTGCTAAAGGAGGTGTTACTTCGTTGCACGTTAAATGTTCAGTTCACTTTTAATGGTGAAATTTACCGTCAGATTGACGGAGTGGCCATGGGATCTCCTTTGGGGCCGCTGCTGGCTGATATATTCATGGCGAACTTGGAACATGGCCCACTTGCAACACACATCCGTGAAACCGAAATGTACGTACGGGATGTAGCTGACACCTTCGTACTTTGCAAACCCGAAAATCATGCGGAACAGTTGCTGAAAGCTTTCAATGATGCACACAAGGGTCTCCATTTCACTTGTGAACACGAACTCGGAAACCGGTTACCTTTCTTGGATGTAGAGGTTATCCGTAACTCAGACGGGTCATGCAGCAGAAAGGTACACAGAATGCACACATGGACTGGGCAGTACCCTAACTTCCACAGCGCAGTATCACTACAGCACAAGCGGGGTTTAATCAGATCTCTAGCCTTTAAGGCGCGCAGTATTTGTACACCGGATACCGTCAACGAAGAACTACAGAGAATCAGCGACGCCCTCAGGGAAAATAACTATCCGGATAAATTTATCATGAAACGTTTGAAGGAACGTAATCGAAAGCCACCTAGGAGCATTACTCCAAAGAAAGAGCTTTACATACATATTCCCTATAAGGGCGATTCTGCAGCTGATATGTTATTCAGACGCCTGAAAGATGCTGTCCAGAAAACTTATTTCGCGGCCCGCCTGAGAATCGTTTATTACAATAAGCCGTTGCTTGCAAAACCCTGGAAGGATAGACTACCGCCGTTGGCCCGTTCAATGATCATCTACCAGTACTCGTGCTCCTGTGGTGCACGATACGTGGGTCGCACGGCGAGACGCCTATCTCAGGGGGTTCATGAACACATCCCGGCATGGTTTTACAGAGGAGAAATGAGGTCTTCAGACAGCTCTATCATGTCGCACCTCCTTGAATTTGGCCATACAGCTTCAGAGAATGATTTCAAAGGCATTTACTCATTACCTGAACACTACTCCCAAGGATTCCACAAGCAGCTCTTATCCATCACTGAGGCCATGTACATTCACCATCTAAAGCCGGAATTATGTGTCCAAAAACGATTTATACGGCCAAAACTACTACCTTGGCCAACGGACACAGTTACTTAGTTATTTGGCTGTTATCTTACCTACTTAATTACATTGTACTACTGAGCCTCGTGTACACATGTTTATTCAGTTTACTTGGTCTACCATCTCTATCTCTGTCTAAACTTATCCATTTTGGTCATTCAAACAGTCAAGAAGTCAATCCCAGCCCTGGCTGACGCTATCTCCGCAATCAATGTTATGTAAATGTTTGGGTCGGATGAGAGTTATCGGAAAGAATTCTTTACCCTGAAATGATTTCTGATATTGATTCATATTTTTATAGTTACTAACCATTTTACAAACACGTTGCGGAAGAAATTAACCTAATATTACCATTACTTGCAGAACTCAAATACTGTTTTTCCCGATGAACAACGGCCCGTATTCAAATTCGCTCCAGTGGCGGATACGACGGTCCCTTATGTCGCTGCGACTTTTCCTTTTGGAATTTTCTTGGACACGTTACCATGGTTACGGTAAACCTCTTTACTACAAACGTTACATTATTTCAGCACTTATAAACATACGTAGAGTATTTCTTTTATTATTTAATTTTTAATAATTTATTTGTAATTTTTGCGATTGTCTTTTTGATGCCTGCTGTTCCATTTCACCTTGGCTCGTAACAAAAATTCCGCCACTGGTTGGAGCACAGCTCTCGCCTCTAGCGGGGCCCCCAAGAGCGATTAGATAAGGCAGCTTGGGTTGCAGCTTAACTTTTTTTGGTACAGTAACAGGTTTACTTTTAGCTAGCTATAACATAAGCCACACTGTTGACGCTCTTACTAGTGGAGCGGAGGATACGCAGCACACAGGGTAGGCGCTCGTTGCCGTCGAAACCAGCGCCAATGCGTGATGAGCAAGTCAAGCATTCGAACGCAAAACAGTTCATCAAACCACTCCCGTCGCCCAGGTGTACAAGGAAGCAATTTGAGTTGGGATCTTACACTGGCAAACCGGGGAATCTCCAGACTGCTACATGCCCTCCCCCAGTAGGGACTGTGTTAAAAATCCTTCGTTCTACGCGATGACTGTCCGTCGCGGGCCAACCTTTTGCGGGACCACGTTGAGAATCCCGATGCAACTGTTGGGGTGAACTATGCAATCGGACCCTATCGAACTCCCACCCGTGTCCTCCTTACGGATTCGAAACGGTAAAACTGTGGGGAATAATTTTATAAAATTCACGTAAGTGGCTGAGGACGTTCATTCCCCTTTCAGTTGACGTGCGGGGATCCGGCGAAAAGTGAGACCGAGGTGCAACCAACGGAGGGTGTGTATAGAAAGTAAACTAGGAAGCAGCGTGAACGCATAACAATACACAAACGATTGCAAAGCGATAAACCTGAAAGCTGTTTTGGGGTTTTCAAAAGGTTTTGCTCTTTTGATAATTTCAAAACCTTTTGGTCTTTTGTGTGGATTTTGGAAAATGTTTGGTAAGAGCAAACTAGTTAAGAAGCACGTTCTGCGTAAAATAGTAGGTGCTAGCAATTTCCGCAAAACGAACTGGAGGTTTGAGATTCCCACCGCGTCAAGTTGTAGCAGGGAGCGTAGGAGGGCGGTAAGTTTGAAGTTGTCACTTCTACTGGAGCTAACTGACTAGCCTGAGGTTGCGGTGCGAGCTGTGATGGCGCAGGCTGTGAACGTTCTTTCTGCACCGAAGAGTCAGACTTGTCAAGGAACGCTGGCTAGAGTCGATCGACGTTGATCGCCTCAGTCTTACCACTGTAGTCAATGGTAAACGACTGGTTGCTTCTGCTTACCACACGGTACAGGCCAGAATAAGGAGGTTGGAGTTGCCAGCATACGTTTACAGTGCGAACGAACACGTGCGTGCAAGTAGTTAATCGTTCGTCTGCGTTGGTTAGGAAGGTCTGTGCTCTGGGTTGAACGGTCTGAAACTGTCGCATGTGATGAGGTACGCGAGCTGCGTAGTCGCCATGGTCGAAGGTTGTTGACGCTTTTGGTGAAACGAGTGCACCAAGTAAGCCTTGTGTGCATCCAAAGACCAACGGCAATTGAGTGGTGTGTATATCCACGTTAATCGTGCTTCTTATACCTAAGAGAACGAGCGGAAGTATTTCTTGCCAGGATTTGCTAGATTGGGCACAAAGCGATGCTTTGGGTTGTCGGTAGAACCTTTCTACCATCCCTTTAGCTGCGGGTGGTATGCGGTCGTTCGGTTGTGCTGGCAACCAAGGACGTTGAGTTTGCCGAAGGATCCGTCAAAGTGTGATTCTCTGTCGGTGCTGACTACGCTTGGGAAACCAAATGAGCTACCCTGCCTCCCAGGAAAGCTTGTGCGACTGTCTAAGCTGAGCAGTTGGCTACCGGAATCGCCTCTGGCCAACGAGTGAAGCGGTCGACACAGGTGAGTAGGTAGCCTTTGTATGGGGGCAAAGATCCAACCGGGTCGACATGAACGTGTGCAAAACGAGAGTCGGAAGCAGGAAAGACGCCAAGTGGGATTTTGGTTTGCCCGTATACCTTGGCGCGCTCTAAACATGTGCATGCCGAAAGACAGAGAGCGCGAATGACGTGAAGCCATACGATGCGTGGGGTTACAATCCTCTGCGCAGCCCGTATGGCTGAATGAGACAAGCTGTGTACAGAATTGGAAACTAGTCGCCGCATCGAAGAAGGCACTACGGGTCGGGGGTAAATTTGTGAAGCGTCACAATTAATGGTCCTGTCAGATGAAGCTAGTGGAACTTCGCTTAGTTTCAAAGAAGAGTTGCGTCTTATCTTGTCTATATCGGAATCAGCTAGTTGGGCAGCAGCCATGGCGGCTAGGTTCATGTTGAGGCCGGGCGACAAGCTGCCTGCTGAATGCATGAAAGCGCATCCGCGACGGGATTGAGAGCACCTGAGACATGTCGCACTTCTGCCATAAAATAAGAAACGTAGCCTAGGTGTCTAGTTTCCCGCGGAGAATACTTGTCTGTCACGCTATTGATTTCGTAGATCAATGGCTTGTGATCAGTGAAGACTGTAAAATAACGACCGTTGAGATAGTGACGGAAATGTCTGATACCTAGGTAGATAGCTAACAGTTCTCTACCGAATGTGCTGTAACGCGGTTCGGCAGGTTGTAAACATTTCGAGCAAAAACTTAGAGGTGTCCATCGATGGACGATGAATTGTTGAAGAACTGCACCGACGGCAGTGTCGGATGCGTCATTTGTCAGGGGGAGTGGTGCAGATGTGTCTGGGTGGGCGAGAAGCGCTACGTTGGAGATGGCGTCTTTGAGTTTCTCAAAAGGCAGTCTAGCGTCGTCTGGAAAATGAAAAAGCGTTGTTTACCAAGGAGCAAGTCAGTCATTGGTTGAACAATGCTCGCGTAGTTAGGAATAAAGCGCCTATAATAGCTGACCTGGTCAACGAATCGGCGTAACGGTTTGAAGGAACTAGGAGCAGGATAGTCCTTCAGTGCCTGGATTTTGTCCGGCAGAGCTTCAATACCAGAGGCGGATATTCAGTGGCCAAGAAAGTCGATGGAGCTTTGGCCAAGCTCGCATTTATCGGGGTTGACGGTAACACCATATTGCGTCAAACGTTGGAGGAGAGCGTCGAGGTGATGGAGATGTTCATCGTCAGAAGAGTTGGCGATGAGAACGTCATCTAGATAAGGATAAACATCTTCGAGTCCTCGCATTACCGCATGAATGAAACGCTGAAATGTTTGAGCAGCGTTGCTGAGGCCGAAAGGCATTCGGAGGTACTCGAATAGGCCGAATGGCGTGATGACTGCTGTTTTAGCAATGTCGTCCGGCGCCACAGTTATCTGATGGTCGGCGCGAACTAGATGGACTTTGTTAAAGATAGGCTAACCAGTTAGAGCTGAGGTTAAGTCGTGCATGTGCGGAATGGGGTATTTATCCGGGACAATAACTTTGTTAAGTATCCTGTGGTCCCCACAGGTACGCACATCACCGGATCTCTTCAGCACCATGTGTAATGGTGATGACCATGGAGTTTTGGAAGGGCAGATTATCCTCAGTTCAAAGATTTGCTCGAATTCCGCCTTAGCAGATTTGAGCTTGTCTGGGGCCAGTCTGCGAGGGTGGGCTGAAATTGCTGGACCCTTAGTGCAAATGTGATGCATGACGCTTGACGTCACAGGAGGCAAGTCGTTCGGAACGCGAACGAGTTTAGGACGCTTGTTGAAGGTTCTATAAAAGGCTGTGAAGCTTTGGGACACGAATGGGCGTGGTAGCCGCCATGTTGGTGCCAGTTCCGATAACACTGAGCTGTGTCCTGGAGTCGATAAGCTTTTTCCTTTTAGCGTCGACGATAAGGACGAAGTCTATGCCTATGATGGCGAAAAGCACGCTGCGTCTGTGAAAAGCCAGCGAGAAGTTCGCCCGAGACCTAAATTGAGCATTAGCAGCCTTTCGCCGAAAGTTGCGATTGGTGTGCCATTGGCAGCACGCAACTTGTTCGGTGAGGGTGAGATGACATCATCTGAGCTACGGGGTATAACGCTAACGTCTGTTCCAGTGTCGACTAGGAACTCGGTGCCGGAAGTTAAATCCTTAACGCGGATGAGGCGACTTTGGTGTTGGCCGGTCGCGTCCGTCGCCGAGAAGTCTCCCTGCTTCTCGGCGAAGTTGCAAGGCTTGACACATTTATGAGCTGTAGTACCAAAGCGTTGATGGTACCAACAGCAAGCTTGCCAGTTGCTGGAGTTGGCACGCTTGAAGGGCGAATTTGATCGGCTACGACTACGACGGTTCATAGGAAGCTGCTGAACCTGGCGACTAAGTGTCGCAACTTGTGTTTGCAGGGCTTCCATAGTTGACTGTAAGGCACTGACAGAAATGTCCTGGGACGTGACGGCATTAAGCTTGCTGGCATCGGCTTGTGGCTGTGATCGCTCAATCTGCTAAATCTGCTAGTTGAGTGAGCTAAACGGAGCTCACGATAGCAAGAATCGCTTGTGTTTTTTCCGGTGGCCGCTGTAGCCATAGTTCGCGAAGTCAAGTCTCGTCCATGGGTAAGGAAACAACGAGTTGCTGCATCTCGTAGCGGGGTTGAGGACAGTTTGTCGCCCAGCTGCAGGTCCCTGAAAGGTTGTTGTAGGCAAAATTTCTCAGAAGACATGACCTGCTTAATCCTGGCCTCCTTGAGAGCCACGTAGCTGTATTCTGTCTGAGAAATGATAACCTCTCGAACCTGCATTGATATCCCCTTGAGAAGATAAAACATGAGCTTGCTATACTTGGTGCAGCCAAAAGTGATTATGTTATAAAACTCGGCCTGAAGTCGTGCGAACCACAAAGGAGAACCAACGTATTATATAGGTGGTACAGAGAGTGATACAACGCTTAGGAAATACTCTATCTTAGGGTCTACAGATTCGATGGGTTAAAATATATCGCAAACAATGGCTGTCATTTACAAAATAAACCAGAAAAAATGGAAAAATATGGAACGAGCTCGCCGGAGAAAAGTTCAAGTTCAGGTTCAAGTTCTGATGGGACTGTAAATATGGGAGAATCCCGTGAGTGGATCGTTGAGCCAAGAATTGATGAAGTGCTCAGTTCTTGATGGATCTAAAACGGAACACCCGTATCGCTCCCTTGCCAACTAGTTTATGCCCACGTTCCCTACCCTAGCAGTCCGTGCTGCTGCAGTCACGTGAAATAAGCGAAGATTAGGAATTGAAATCGAAGGTGCAGCACAAGGAAGTTCACTTGAAGTAAGAAAGTAATACCAAGGCATGAAGGAAAGTAGAGAAAAGAAAATCGAAGTATGAAGATGCGAGTTAGTCAGGAAAAGGTTTCGTGTTACCACCGAAGAGCGTCAAATTGCTGCGCAAACCCCTTAAACGTAGGTTCACTGATAACACCTTCCAGGAGCATGTTCCAACGCTGGATGACTGCGTGAAAACTGGATTTCCGCCCTAATCCGATCGGAACGCAGTTTGTCCAGCTGCATGGGATCACCGCGTAGAACAGACAATCTAGCGGGACTGAATAGCCAAGATAAATCTGGACCAACCTTCCCAGTTAAGACATGGTAGATTAGCATAAGTTCTCCTCTAAGCCTTCGATAATGCATTGAATGCCTTTCCTAACTAAGTAGATGCTCGAGGTGGCCGTCCCTGTAACCTCTCAACTAACCTCCTACCCACCCGTAAAATCCGCTCTAGCTCCATTTTATCCCGGACGAGGCAGGACGGACAAGCCTGGACGCAGTATTCCAGATGTTGCCGAACGAAAGCCGAGAACAGTCACGTAAAGATTCCGCCAGTCAAGGCCTCGAAAGAACGTAGTATTAACCACAACATGCGGAAACCTCTGCTTGCCACCTACTTCTAATTATCGCCAGAGTTTAAGGCCGAAGAGTGTACGACGCCCAGATCAACCTGACTCGATGCACGTGGAGTTCGAACCCTCCCGCCTAAATACTTCGCGGGAGGACAACTCCTCCAATTCGAATAACGGAGCACTTTGCTTGATTTATGGGCAGTAGCCATAAAGCGGACCAGTCCCAAGTTTATCTAAGACTCGTTGCATATCTTCGGAACCCACAAGAACATCGACAATGTTCCACAACTTCCGAGCATTAGCAAATAGCAGCGATAGTACCTCAAGCGCTGCGTTCGAATTACCGGTCCCTGAGGTACGCCAATAAGGACAGACTGCCTAAACGATAGGCCACGGCCTATCTGTACACACTGTTCTCTTCTCCCAAGGATGCAGACCCAATGAAGGGCGCGGCTAGATACCCCGCAGGTCAGCCTTTGCGCCAGCCTCAAATCGGGTACCTTGTCAAATGCCTTCGAAAGTCGACGTGGAGCACGTCCAGTGCGTGGCCATTATCCACTGTATTCGCCCAACTTTCGCGAGCCACCAGTAGATACGTCAGACACGTAAATCCCTTCCGGAATCCGTGTTGTACAATGCTAAGTAGATCAAACCTAGTCAGATGACTCTCCAATGAATCTCTTACCAGATACTACTACACTCCTCAGACTAACTGGCCTGTAATTTGCAGGCAGACTCCTATCCCCATTTTTGAAGATGGGACAGATGACAGCTTCCTTCCATTTGAAGGTAATGCACAGCTCTCAAGCAATTTCTGAAACACAATGGCGAGCGGTCCACTTAGTTCCGCAGCCAACTCATGCGACAGTTTCGGGTGAATTAAATCAGGCCCAGAGGCCTTAGAAGGGTTCAGCCCTTGTAACAGCCTACGAACTGCAGTCTCTGCCACAAGAAATTCAGATAATTCTGAACCCTCTGGGGTCCTACAAACCAGCTCAACGCCTGTCAAAGAGTTTTCCCTTACAAACGCTGCTGCATAGTGCCCACTAAGTACGCAGGCCTTGTCATAGTCCGTATGCGCATGAGTAGCGTCATCACGCATCAATACTAAAATTGACATGTTCGAACCGCAGAGCATTTTGACATATGCGAAGAATCTTTTGAATTTTCTAAGGCTTCATCTGCTAACCCTTTTTCGAAATTGAGCCGAGCATTCCTTAGGGGTTGTTTACACTTATTTATAGCCATACGGTACCTGTCATAAGTATCGGTAAACGGAGCATCTCGATATTCCGCCAACATTTAGACCACTTTGTGAGCAGATGCTTGCCAGTGGAATCTATCCAGGTCGGCTGCGCGAGTGTCACCTTTCTCCTTGTGACTGGGATGAAGGGAGCAGAGACCTCTGTGAGGTAGGACTTAAATTTATTCCAGGCAACCTGGACATTATTATCGCCTGAGATCTCACAATGGAACCCCGAAGCTTTGGTTCTCATTGACTGATAGTCTGCGTGCCATGTTCGGGAGAGATTCAACAGTATCCTGGTAGCGTATAGATAGTGTACAACTGAAGAGCAAACAAACATGATCACTGGAACCCAGTGGACTTCCATAAGTAAGGTCACCAAAAGCAAGTGACATACCAAATACAACATCTAAAATAGACGGTACTTGGGCGTCCATGCACCTATTTGGGAGGTCAATGAACTGATGCAACGGTACTTGGAGCGTAAGCTCAAGCGCCAAATATCCCTGATTAAGAACGGGTGGCTGGGAAAGGTTTATTGGTACAGCAAGATACTCCTTGTTACCTAGCTATAAAAAACGACACCAATGACGATCCAGCTAGGGGAACGTAGGATTCACAGCACACAGGGCAGTCCAACTTTGCAACGGAACTGAGCGCTAAACAAAATTGGCGATGAGCAAGTCAAGTATGTGAACTGAAAAATAAATTCAACTGACCACTCCCGTCGTCTAGGTGTACAATGCGATAATTTTGGTTTGGACATTACACGGGCAAACCGGGGAATCTCCAGACTGCTACAACTACTCAGTGGGAACAATTATAATTTAGCAAGTTGAAGTAGTGAAAGTTGCGCAAAGCCCAAAAACGATAAAGCTGACAATTCAGTACATCAGGAGGCAGTAAAAGAACCAAAATGTGAAACACCAACCTGGTCAACCCATAGGATTTGAAGGCTTATTTTCATTTAGACGGCAGCAACGACAGTGTTAGTCTGCTGCGTCCATATCCTTTGCTCGTCCGTTGACTACATTCTTTAACGGGTATTTTCCACTAAGTTTGCACCCAGTTGGGTGAAACCCTGAACTCGTGAATCAATGACACCGCAAGCTATCGTGAAAATACCGGTCGGGAAATCTAACGGAGTTAGTGCCATTGTCTTCCAATACTGAGACTCAAGTTCAACGACAGCAATGACGAAGTCAGTAGCTTTACTTCATTCGCTCCCTATCTTTTCTCCTTGTCAATGTACCGCCTAGCTGTGTTTTCGAGAGAGCTCCACCCAATATTCAACACATATGGCTCTTCTGTGTCTGCTCTACCAAGCATAGGTAGAAGGGGCACCACCCCACCCAAACAAAATGCTTGGTAGACCTGTCAATCGTTGTAAGTGCTCAGGTTTAACTGGGACCGGAATTGTAAGAAGTGCCCATGAATTTTATGCTTTGCATACGTTCTCGAGTATGGATGGGATTCGTTCGTGGCTTGCTTACTAGAAGAGAGAAACCAACACACGCGGTCCAGACAATGCTGGGCAAAGGAATGCTATCGTGCACTGCATTAGCGCTTACTGCTACGCCGGCTTCATGTCAGCAGACGCCTATGTTTTTGGATCGCCGAGTTCTTGGGAGACTGAACGATGCATGTGCAGGTGAAGGAAACTCTTTCTTAGCCAATAAAAATTACCAGCAGGATCACGCAAGGGTCTGTCCTCGGAGGTGAACTTTTTAAGCTGTTAATCAACGACCTACCCGAAACGCTTCAAACCGCATGCCTGAGTTATGCTAATGATATCAAGATACTTGGACAGGTCGCGGACGTCGATACCGCTGATAAAGTAATGGCCAAGCTGCATCTACTACACCACCGGTCCACTAAACACTAGCTCACCTTTGAACTTTAACCAACGTTGTTTTCTTAAGATTAGCGCGGCTGATCTACTAGGCACCTGCGATATTAGGGGCTTCCTCCTCAATACTGCCGCCCGGGAGAAAGACCTATGTGTGTCAGTTATCACTGATCTAGAAGTCACCCAGAACACACTAAGCAGAGTGGCCGCTACCAACAGGATGTGGGGTGCAATAAGATCATGCTCTCGAGTGTCACCAATGATTTTCAGGCTACCATACCCCTCGCACGTAAAACGTATACTTGAGTACCGTCTACTGGCCACATTTCGGCTCTCAAAGCTTGACTATACCCTAGCAGAAAGGGTACAGAGACAAGGCTCAAATTTTGTCTTCGGAATTTGCGATTACCACTACCTTCTTTGACTCCGGGAGATGCATCTCCGCTCAGTGGACTGGACCAAGTACACATGCGCCGCCCTCCGCGTCATGCTTACCGCTGCCACTGCTCCGCCTTCCACCTTCCGTTACCACCGCATGCAGCAAGAGTGATTGGTAGCCGCAGGTAATGTCCGATTTCAATGATGACTTTGCATCCAGTGCCAAATTAAATATGCTCGACTCTCCCCTGTACTGGTTCCCGCTACCACAGTAAACATGGTCCACCCGTTGTCACCTCCTTGTTACGTACGTCCATTTGTCGACATCTGTCACAATACCGCGTCCGGTCATTCACCGCTTTCCAGTGTCGTCCACCTTTTACATTCCTTGGAGAATGGATCAACGGCTTTTTTGCAGGGCCTCCTCCTCGCACTGTGTATTTTTGTCCGACATCGAGAAGGAATCCTGCGAAATATGCTGCTTTCTTGCGGCGGACCACAAGGCCACAGTTTCACTGGGTGGTTCCATAATCTTCCGCCGATATATGGGTCCAATGCGCCATTAGAATGTGTGACGCAAGACTGAAAGCAATGCGGACAACATGGTCGTCCATTAAGAACATGGTAGGTTTCGGTCATGCAGTTAATTTCAACGATGAACTTGCAGCTGTAACCGTACGATGTTGGTAATCCTTCTCTACTCATTACGCTTCCCTTATTCATGTTTACTGAGTTGCGTCCTCATTTCCTTCTGGGAAACCACAGGATGAACCAATTGTTGGTATTCTTGCTTTGTTGGTGATGAGAGTTCGCAACGCTTCCTAAGTATATGGTTTGAGCGTACGTTTGTTCGTCTGATAAAGCATACACACTTTTATACCCGCATTGCGTATACCAGATCATAGTGGTCATGCGCTTCGGTTCTCATGCAACGGATATTCGGTTACTCCCCATTTTCACATCCACATCCTTATATCCTGTCACCATTCCCAGCAGCTTGCTACTTCAAAATACTTTGCTGCGCACTTAAAGTGACCGCAAATCAACTGGACCTTAATTTGCCATCAGTGAACAAGAAGGACTACTTATTTATCCATTAGAGTAACGTTTCGCGACTTCAATCTTTCTTACTTCACAGCATCCACCACAGCAACGCAGTTATCCTTCCATAAGCAATATCCTTTAAACATTTTTACATTATCAAAAACCTGTTTGCACCCAAAAGCTTAAAACCACACAGATTACCTACGCACTTTGATGTATACGTGCGATTACGTTAGGCATGGCCAATGTTCCTTGCGCGTAGGCTACAATGCGAGAGTCAGAGAACAATTTCGTTGGTCACTTGCCCGTCGCACAACCCGAACTAACGGCTAGAAGATCGATCATTCACACTCACTTGTCGCGCCGTACCGCACCGCTCCGCCTTATAAACGCGCACTGATGAGGCCACCTTGGGTAGTGACGAAACATTTGCAGTCAAACGGCCGTGCTTAGTAAACACTCAGACCATCCATGGGATATATTTGCCGTCAATGTATATATAATAAATAAATAAATAAACCTTTATTCTCGACCATGCGAGACACACCTTTACGGGCATGATCATGTTTAGCTAACAGTGTGATCAATAATGTACAAAAGTACATGTTTGGCATAACAGTGTATGTAAGTGTATGAGTGTATATACGTATGTATTTGTGTATGAATGTAGCTTGTGTCTTTAAATGTGCCGCAGCATTTTTGACTGTTTGTTGTCGCCAGGAATGTGAGCATAAGCGATTGATGTCCTTGGGTTGGATAGCACTTTCCGGAAATCCACGGGCCAGTGACTTTATTTTGTGGCGAGTCACATCCGCCACATCGCAGTGTTGTTAAGCAGACATTTGTGGCTTTTTATAGGGAGAACGCTTGCCAGGCGAAAACCCACCACGTCCTGGAACACTGCCGCCGAACTATTTGCTGGAACGGGTTAAACCCGAACCACCCAGCTGGCACCACGTACCACGTACCTAAATATACGGATCCTTCTAGGAATACTTGTGTGTGTAAAAAGTCGCATATTGACAAATTTATACCCTCGTGTACACATATTGGTAACCTCAACATACCTACCAGTTACATAATTCCACGTTTACACGCGCCTTTTTATAACTTCCACCCGACATATAACCATTCCAATTGTCACCCCATACCAACATGCACGAATAATATATTTCAGTTTACTTTATCATATATATAGTGGGATGGGGACATGTGTACACCCTCGCGGTTCATTACCTAAAGATTTATAAAGATGCTAGTCAATGTTTCTACTACATCCTTACGATTTACACTGCAAAATGATTGGTACTTACAAACCATAGGCCATACATGGACGCTCACATATTTTGGACAATTATCCGTACACCCTAGCACTTAATTAATTTTAGGGAAACATTGCGCTGCCTTTCCATAGCTATTTTACACATTCTGTTTCGTTTTTATCCACTTGCGTACGGTTATATATTTCCTAATTACATTTTATACGACAGCTTTTAAGCATAGTACGGTACTGTTACCATCTGTTTGGAGTACCTGACCTCATTATAAAGACCTACCGCATTAAATAACCCGAGCAAAACGTATAGATTTAGAGAAGACATATCATAATTGTCCTGAAGAGCAACCGTGTAATATGCTCCGGATCGCAGGTTCGAGACATGGACGAGAAGTCTCGGCTACATACGAACGGCACGTGAGTTTCAGCGACCGAGTAACTAGCGCAGTCACTCGTACGAAACGATAAGCATGCAAGAAAACAATGCTCTAATGAGTCAAATACCATAACGAGCGAGCGGGACCAAAGCGGACGAATGCAAAAGCACGGTATGCGAAGAGCGTGGTACACGGCAAGCAAGTCTATAAAAAAGAGTTTACAAGGAACAGGGAATGGGCTTGGCGTTTTATTCCCTTCAATCATCTTGCATTCGGTCCACCAAGTCCTGTAAAACAAGAAAAGGAGACGTTAGTAATGGCGGTCAATTTACACAATACATTGCAGTTTCAACTATACTACACAGCTTGTTTTCAAAATCCCACCATTGGCGGCCAAGACGGTCCCATAACCTGCTAAGTGTTGTACGGTACGCCAGACTAAAATTTGGATAGGTTGATTGTGAAGGTAAAAATGTATAAATGGAAGGCGTACACTGCAAATACATATACTTGTTAATTTAAATAGACGGCTAGATGGGTGGTTAATTGGATGCTCAAGTGGCTAATAATGGGCGAGTAATCGCGGTGGCGCCACGTTAGATGCGGTCATCATAACGGAGGATGTGGCCACGTTTAGCAGTTTGCGTTGGTTTTGTCTTTAGTTTACTGACATGAACAGGATGTGAAAACGTTTTTACTAGCAACTGCTACGTACTTCCACAAGCGGCGGGTGGTGCCTACTTTTGCTCTCAAAATTGACATGTTTGCACCATCCTTACGGGCATGATAAAGAATTTATCTGGTTCCAGCAATTTTAGGATCTCTGTCATCATGACGTGGGTTTATTTTACCTACAACCAAACACTTCCATTATGCCGCCGCTGAATCCCGTGGAAAAGGGATGGTTAGAGGCCGGCTTTTGGTGTTTCCCGCAAACGGTAGAGGGCTTCAAACTATGTCTAAAAGAAATGTGGTTGGCTATGTTGTCTGTTTCCTTATGCATAATCATTTCAGCCTCCAACCACATGTAAGAAGTGTATGCAAATGCACGAAAATGCAGTGAACTTATTGTTATGCTTTCCTTTTGTATTGTAAACGCAATGATCGAGTTTAAGGTTGGTGTGCTGGGAGCTCCTCTTGCTTATTAGTACACGAAATGGGACGCTGGTTGATCTAAAGCGTATGTTGTCTCTGGATTCTCTGTCCTGTCCTTTGTGGTTTCTGAAGCCTTGGATGGTTACCAGTCCTTTGACAACTGGACGTTAACAAGCTACTCGCCGCTTGTGCGCCATTAGCCATTTGCATAAGGCGCATTTGCTTTGATTTCTGGGGTTGATCGTTTCGGTGGAACTGGGCTGCGGGCCTTCGGTTTCTTGGTTGTTGTGCCTCCGCTGTTTCGCAACTACCCTGTCGTCACACGCTAGGAGTGTACGCTGATGTAGCTTCGCCCGTTACGATTTGTTGAATCCATTTCAATACACTTGATCTTTCCGACTAGCCCTTACGTCGATTGCGTACCTGGTCACCGTAAACTGATTCACAACTGTTGCTCATCTTTTACATTTAGTTGATTTTCCAACTCTTCCGTCGAGAGGGTTGTCATTGCAGTCCTAACATTTCGTGTCCATTTTCAGACGAATGACTTGGTATATATGGCGAAGCGATGTGTCACTTATCGGTTACAGACTCGACCGGGGGCCTGCAATGCGGTATTTGTTGTCGTTGGCTCCATGCAGACTGTACTGGTTTGCATCTAATGCAGTATGCACTTATGGCTAGTAGCGAGAGCATACTTACAGTTGTATTGGCTGCTGTTTGCGCAGCACTGAGCGCTACACGCCAGTAAGTAGCACTACGACGTCTGGTGTGCACACTGGACAAAACGTTTGAAGGATTTGTTAAGATTCCTGACTGCTTTTGTCCCCTTCAGGAGGCAGCGGAAGATACAGTGTGTCGCAGCCTGCGTCTGCTTACAGTATACCATCCGTACACAATTTAGTAACCACCCTGTTGGCAGCGAACCCTCAGATACTGTAGTTGATTTGCCATTTAGCCAGGGAGACAACCGGGTTCCTGCCATTTTCAAAGGAAAGAAGAAAAGGGTTAAAAAGGTGGCAAAACCCAAGGTAGATGTAGGAAGTCCGCGGTGCCCTATTCTCATTCCCTTTTGTCCTTGGTCAAATTCCTTGACCTCGTCATGGACATGACATACAACTTAGAAGTCGAAGTACAAGAGGCGCTTGTTCGCTTACCTGTGCAAGAAACAGGACACTCGTTAGTTGGAGGCCTGTATGCTCCTTGGAACCTGACCTGACTTCTCGGTGCTAGCTACCACGCTTGTCAGTGGCTGAAGTGCGCTGTTAATCGCATGACGAATAATCGTACACACGGGATCCATATATTTGGCTTTCCAAGCAGGGAGCTGAGAGTCTCAACCGGAGACCAAATTCGAAGTAACGGCTGTCATTCCTGTAGGTTGTGGGGTGTAGGCAGTGATGACAAACAGAAAACCAATAGCGTTGCGCGACTTCAAATCCTTGCACGAGGCGGCCAGTCGAAACGCACATATCCGTCTACTGATTGGGATGCTAACCAGCATGCCATTTGAATGCCAACTGGTATCTACCTACAACGCTGAATTTCGCATGTCGTCCGCGTCACTGCTTGCAGGTGCACAGCATATATTCACCTAACATTTAGACTGCCAGTACACATGCAATGCTCGGATTCCATGTTTCGTGACGCAATCCTGTCCCGATGAGCGTGGTCTTTCATTTCACGGGATACAAACCATTTCTCAGTCTTCACACTTTGTGGGTTCCGAGCGATGTACACGTTAAGCTGTAAAATCGGGAATATTTGTGAAGGGTTTTAACTTCATAAAACATTACGGCGTTATGCTCCTGTTCTTTGAGTACCCAATCTCATCAAACATTGGTTATCTTGTCATTGTGGTACCCCTGTACTTGACTCACTTGGGTGACCACCATCATCTTGCATACACCATTGCAGGAATCTGCTTCACCTCCGGCACGCATCTTTACGCGGTCTACGTCTATTGATGTGAAGTGCATCTTCCACCTTTTCGCAAGCTACTGGATATCAGCAATGACGTATGGCAGTAATGTACATCACCACACGTTGGAAAGTAATTTCAGGTGAAATTGCCTGACCACAAGGTCCGCACTTGTAGTCTTTTTCGCTGCAGTGGTGCACTCGTCCATATGCACCCTCGGCACCGTTTGTAAGGTGGCACGGCCATGCTACGTGATCATGTGTTTTTCACTGAATCCAACGGCTTTTTATTTCCATATACTCATCACCTGGACATATATGTTGTGAAAGTTCCACCCCGACTGCCTGGATTTGCAAAACGACGATTCCACCTTAAGCTGTAATTCAACCTTGCGGTACATCTATGCATGTTGTTTTACTGTGTTTGTGGCACAAATTGCAGTAAACAGTTCCTCAGTGTTTGCGCGTAGTAGCTCTAGGGCGCAGGAAAGGTACCTCATGATGACGTAAATATTTCGAATCGGTACAGACATCCGCGTCGCATTTGATCTAAAATTTCAGTGATTATGCAGCGATGGGGATGTTAAACCTGTGCATTCCATGACCCACAAAATTAAATTCCGTGTTTCCCCGTATACCCGTTATCAATGACATGAAGTTAAACCATTCCATGCATGCTTCTTAAAGCCCCATATTTGACCGTGTTCGTTGTTTCGTTCTTAGCGATACGGTTGTCCGCTATGAGATCAACATGTCCTAAACCAAAACTCCTGGTGGAGGCGAGCCGTGTCCATAGTGGATACTTTGCGATTGGCTAATTTGAAGCAACTGGTTATGGACCTACACTGGCCTGTCAGGATGGCATGTGAGGCTAACAGCTGCAGCCTGCATCGCAGCGACGTTGCTTCAGCTGCCAAAGGACTTATATGGGCGCAGTAAACAACGTTCATGAAGGCGTGTAAAGTTCAAAGTAGGCTTTGTTAGCGGCGGTACTGATGACACCGCTGGGCCGCCTACATAAGCTCAACAAACTCCGGTAGCGCACCTCTGTGGCGTCAACAATATCGGCTACGCTAGTCGCCATAATGAAACAGATACTATGAGCGAAATATAGGATAACTACCAGCCAGTCTTGAAGGCATTTGGAGCCAATATTTGTGGCTAAGCACGTAGTACTATTGATATCATTGTCTCCGGAGATACACGGACTAAGTAACCACCGTTCTTGGTGGCTCGTAGAGCTACCTGCTACAATAAGGTTGCTTTGTTGGGCTTACATAGGCTTACGCTGATGAAGCCCATATAGATATCGGTTAAGCTGCGGGCATTCTCCGCCCCCGTTATGGGACCTACAATACTTCTCCGTGCACTGGTCGTGCGGGCGAGGCAACCAAGGGAGTCTCCTTGAGCGCCGACGACAATGCTACATTAGTGGCAATTATATAGGCTTAGTAAGCACCGGTCACGTTGGCATGAATTCCTAACTATACAGCACCAAGTCTCCCGTGCCGCTTGCCCACCAGCTTACTTATCTGTCGCCCACTACTTGCAATATGCTGCATCCCTGTATCTTATACATGAGTGCTCTAGTAAAGGATCATATGGGAAATGTATGCGTGCAGGTACCTGATTCACGTTTACTTTGAAGTACTTGGTTTACTGCGTCTCTTGCCCACCTTCTTGCTCGCGTGCTGCACGCTGTTTTTCGTCTACCGAACCACAGTTCCACCCATGCATACAAGTGTGTGGTGCTGCTTTAATAAATTATGTTCAGGTTAACGATGCTCGCTCATGCGTCCATACTTTACAGCCCACTCCGCATATAGCATAACTGGTACTCAGGTATCACAACCGCCCGCCATGACCTTCGCTTTTCCCTGCTTATTCCGTACGGTTAACTGCCTCTGCTTTCCCATTACTTCGTGAACCACCTGACGGCCCATTTAATGTCCACTCTCTGTTCGATGGCCTAGTGGTGCATACTTAAAAGTCATTAATGCCCACTCACATGCTTGCGCGCGCCGCAGCACTTGACCGCTAGTTCGGTGGGAGCCCGTAATCGTTCAGCGCCCTCTCTAAAAGGCTACTACGCTTCCGGTTCTTAAGCATAGCCGTTTTATGCCGTGACCGAAAACCACCAAACCTCTTCCATTTTTGTCGCTTTACGAGTTATGACCAATTCGAACACGCAACTCAGACGACAGCAGTCGCATATAGTTCGAAGTCTGTAATCCCACCAGAGAAAAGCAGTCCCAGTAACGTATACGTCTCGCTTTCTAGTGTACCTTGTTAGTCAGGTGCAACGCTCCCCATTCGGTTCCATTCAGCATCGCATCCGCGAAACCATTAAGTGCGCGCCTGGCATCCTGTAAGTTTCCAGTTGTGTTGCAAACGCTTCAGTTTCGCCAAGGAACAAATCCCCACACGGCGTTCACGTGTGTAGTACTAAGCTTTAAGCTACGTTAGACAGTGGGCGTACGTTATCCTAAAACTTATTATGCAACATATTAGTCAGTGTTCTTTCAAAGGGACACGGTGAGCCGATTTACGCTTATGTAGTATACGTTTTTACTTACCCTCTCATTAACTTTTGGAAATGCTTCAGTGCCTGTTGCCCGTCCGAATTCAGTATGCCGGGCTTCATTGCAGTTAGCAAGTGCAAGTGGCAGAATTTGCGCGGATGGCCTGTTATTATGCCTAAGGATGGTTACCAGTGCAAACATTCAACGGAAGAACGGTGCCTCCCTGCATAGCGAATCCCCGAACGTACCGATCGATGGATGCTTTATCACATTTTCTGATATAAGTCCCACAGGCAAATATCTATAATCACTCCATTAAGAAAAAACACGTCTAATGATATGTACACGTGTTTTATATATATATGTATATATAATTCTGACTTTATATATATCCATACTACCTGGAATAGCTTGCATGTAATTTTAATCTGCAGGTTCACATAATTAAATATACCCTTAAGTTTACGCATTGTATCTAATGCTACTTCTATTAAGCATTCCTTTTGCACTGCCTTTGCGCCATGTGCCTACTGAATGGCCAGAAAATCAATTATTCAACATGAGTTCCGCGTCAATAATTTGCAGATACTTCAACACTGTGCACAAATATACACATCTTATAAGCTCGCATTAAGCTTGTTTCTTTTTCAGCAGCAAATTTATGCCTATTGCAATCTATTTTTGTTTCCTTATCCTACGGATGGTAAAGTTCCTCCATTTAATTGCTTATTTCAAATTACGGTAGCTTGTCCATCTCCATTGTTGGTTAACATTCAACGTCCAACACTTACCGGTTAATAGTTCGGCATGATTTCAATTATTTCATGTTGCGAATTCCATGGGTTCTCCGTTGCAGCAACTGGTAGATCATAAGAATTCAGCACCAGCAGACAGTTAAAGCATCCCATGCGCGGTAAGCTTGAATTATACCTTTCTATAGCCTTTCAGCACATTTTCATTAATGGGTTACTTGAAATGGACTTACATTTATTAGACGACTAAGGTATTGCACCGTTTAGAAACCCCTGAAATATCAGTACTTTGCTGCCGTTACTCCCCTTGGAATTTTCAGTGACATGTTACCATAGGTACGGTAAACTGCTTTACTACAAACGTTACACTCTTGTAGCACCTTATAAACATATGCAGTGCATTCCTTTTGTTATTGAAACCTTAACAATTAATTTCCCAGTCTCGCGATTGCCCTCTTAATGTCTGCTGTTCCAGTTCATCTTGGCCCATAACAAAATTTCCGCCATTAGTAAGAGCCCAGCTCCCTGAATAGCTTTTTCCACAACCAACAGAAAGATGGCTGCACCATGACTGCGAGTAGCTGTGCGGAATATAGACGGTAAAGTGGCCTTGCCGGTAGTTTATTGCCATTCAACTTAGAGCCGACGACAGTGTTTTAGCACGCTGTAGATTTTCGCCTGACAAGCGTTATCCCTATAAAGAGCCACAAATATCTTCATACTAACACAGCGACTTGGTGGAGGTGACTAGCGGATAAATAATGCTAATGTCCACTGCCAACTGCCAACAATCCCGTTAGCTGAATTTCTTAGGCACTATGGCATATGAACAAAACCGCACGTTATCGTCAAACAGTTTTTATCAGTCCTTTGATCCGGTTCTTAAGCACAGTTACTAAGGACGAGCAATCTCCAGAACTATTCGGACCCGGCACCCAGGTTTTCAGTAACAAGAACATAGATTTCACCGTGCTTCCTCGCCACATTTCTAGCTGACTCCAATGAGCGTGACCATCATCTTCATAAACTTTCTATATGGCACACACGTACTAAGTATCCAAACATGTATTTTGCAAACATAATGTGGTTTGGTGCAAGTACTCTTTCGTTGTTTCTGTGGCTCTGACAACCATTTGTTTACGCCTGTACTAGTGTGTCTCGTTTCAAGGAGAATAAACTATTAAGTTATTTATTTAAGGTGGTACGGAGGATTTCATTCAGGTTGTTCCTAGAGCACCGCATATTGTCAGACATCACCTGCCGTCCAATTGTTGTCCTTGAACCTATGAACCGGACAAACTAGGACTGGCCTCCAGAAAGGTATCTGGGTTCACGCCACCACGCCTAAATCCACTAAGCGTGGATTGTTTTCACCGTTAGCTCTTCGGATTCATAGTTCATCATCAACCATTTTCATTTTGACGCGCTTTTCTGAGCAAAGACATCTCGGGACAAATTAAGCCTGTTCCTTGAAGTTTGAGGTCCGCTTAAGGATGCGGCAACATTCAGTTTCATCTGGTGCATTATTTTACGTGAGCGACTTTTGGTTGTGTCGCCGCACTTTCGATGGTGTCGGAAGACCGGGATAAGTTTGATCCCAGATTCTTCAGCATCGGTAGGTAGAGAGGCTGTGAACCATAAATAACCTGCAACAGACAAAAGGGTTTTTATGTGTCAGTTAGCGGGCGCCTCTGCGGAGGGAACTCTTTGATCCTTCGATTTTTCTGAGTACCATCCGTCGTGGGCCAGAATATTACGAGACCAGGCAAGGAAGCTTGATGAAACAGGTGAGGGAGAACCAGACGAACAAAACTTTACTGGCCTCTACCCGTGTCCTCCATTAGGATGCCAAAGATGTTAATACATGCAGTACCATTCAAGAACGTCTTCATCTAAAGCGATTGGCACATCGCCAGTTGGTAGCATGAAATTGTAAAGGAAAGCCATGTCAGTGACCTGCATGTACGGAATGCGATAAGTAACACAAAATGCTTACAAGTAATTAATGATTATTATGCAGCAAAACCGAGAGTAAAACACATAATTTGGTTTTCAGATGATTTGCAGATTTTGGGTTGTTAAAATGTTTTGCGCTATTTCGGGTTTTCAAAACATATTTTGTTAGTTTTACTTTTAAAATGTTAGGTTGTTTTCCAATAGATTTAGAAGTTTGCCTCATTGCTTAACACCTTTTGGAAACCTTACTGGTTTGCACAGTCGTCCCTTATGGTTCATTGTCAAACAAAACACTGCTACAACTCCTTTGGGTCTCGGAAGTCCGTGCATGTTTCTTGGCACCAGTGCTTGCATTCGTTGCATTAAACACACCTCAGCTCTCCATCCATCGCTACGACTTCCTGTTTCTCTACCACAAATATGACAAAGATGCAAAATATGGGATACCTGTACGGACGTTCAGCGTTATTTCAGCCAAGGTTATGTTGCTGTTGTTCTTGGTTGTATTCTTAGGAACTTCATATTCTGTAACGGATCACACAAGATTATTATGGCCTTATCGTCTACACCGCATTGGCAATGCCATGATTCCGTTTGCAAGGCGCCTCAGTCCGCGTATACTGTAAATAAATGGTGGTTTATTTTCGCCACTGCGAGGCACACCATCAAGGGCGTGGTATTACAAACAGGTATGATCAGCAATTGCACAAATTAGTACATTTTGACCTATAGCATGGGAATTTATGTGTGTTGAGATGTAAAACTATGTTAAACTGTATATTTGGAAGGGGACATGTTGTATGAGTAGGTAGATGTGACTGTGGGTGTTTTTATTCGTTGTGTTCGCCATCAAAGGGGAAATCTATGGAACGCTTTGGATCAACTGACGTCCGTGATGTGTGAATGATCCTCCGGAAAAGGGAAGAGGCAGTGACTTTATTTAGTGGCGAGTCACATCCGCCACGTCACAGTGTTGTTAGACAGATACTTGTGGCTTTTTATAGGGAGAACGCTTGCCAGGCTAAATCCCACCACGTCCTGGAACACTGCCGCCGAACCATTTGTTGGAACGGGACTTACCCGAACCACCCAGCTGGCACCACGAGGAGGTTGTTCGGCTAGCCGGCCGGTTGACAGCTCACAAAGCAACGGCTTACATTCCCCTAATGTCTGTGTATAAACGACGACTTCCAAAAGCATTTTCTTTGCTGCCCAACAGAAAATAGCGATACCAATCCCCAGATGATCAAGAAATGCCCAGTGCTAGAAGACCTAGCTATCAGTTCAAAAGCAAGGTTTTCGCTAATAAAGGCGGTGCGATACTTCCGAAAGCACGTTTGCTTAAAAATTGAAAACGCTGTTGTTTGAATGGATAGCTATTTCCTGTCCAACGCTTTTGCTGCACCAGTGGATTGTGAAACCAGCTTTATATCCTCGGACTTCTGTTCCTTAAGCTGCGAAACTTCTCCTGGTGCATGTACAGGTGAGAATCACCGACTTTCTTTAAACAAGCTTTCTTGCACGTAGTCAAGTAGGTGGCGTATCTCTAGGACATGAGCATACGAAAGATTCCGGTGCATACTAATTTCATTTGCAAACTGAGCGACCATATGTGACCTCGAAGGAACGCAAAAGGGAGGTGTGCGCATTTTAAAATCCCTAGCTAAACCGCATAGAGGTCATTGTGTTTACCAATAAGTGTGCTAAAAACACTTGCGGCATAGGTAGCCAGTAAGCATAAAACCTCCGATAGCCAATGCGTACATAAGGGGTTTCGATGACAATTGTAAGCTTCCAGAAGGCAAATTTCCCTTCCCCTGCCTAACTCATACTTTAGTCGCAACACAATTTTATGACACCTGACCTCCGGAACTGTACCGTTTGGGTTGCCAGTTTGCTACCGCAACACCTTTTGTTATGAAATTTCCCATATCTCTCATACACCTTAGAATATGTGCAGGCACGTTTTCCAGGTAGAGAACGTGCATGTTAGTAAAGTACTTGCACGACTTTTTACCTTGAATACTGCTGGCAGTAAACAATTTGTTGTATTGCGAACATCTTTGTGTAAATCTCGGATTCCTTACTCAAGGTGCACTTCGTTTAAGGTCCTTGACCTTCCTACCTTTTAAAAAAGTGCAGCGCCTTTGCATGTCCCGTAATACATGCAAGCGGCAAACCGTGACATAGGCATGAAGTATTAGGGTATACAAGTATTCATTTGTTATAACCAGAGGTTTAACACCAAAGTTTTAGCTGATCAAGCTCTTGGTAAATGCGCCGTCGTCCGCTACGCAGGATCATCGTAGCAGCCCGCATTTTTTAGGTAACAGAGGATAGAAAAAACTGTGCACAACTCAGTTTTTTAACCAGAATTTTGCGCCACGGGACAAAAGGTCCTTGGGTGTGCTGATGTTCGGTGTCCACCAAGAGGTCGCAGAGGTGGGTACAAAATAGTACAACGCTTTGCAGTAAAGGGTACATAGTTCGTTTTTTAGTAAATCGCGTATACCTGCCCAGAGCCGCAACTTCTTTACACCAACCTCTTCGTTCCCGCTCCCATTTTAGCGTGTTGGGTACTTATAGACCTGATGTCTATACATTCCTTACGCACAGTCATTATTCAACGCAACACCAGTTACTTCACTCCTGTTCGTATGGAACCCTTAAGTTCAAAGACCTCCTTCTCCTCGTCCAGTGCGAGCCCGCAATTATGCACGTATAACCTTGGTTTTCCAACGTGAAAACTAAGGCTAAGTTGCGTAGAATAATCAGGTATCTTATGCAAAACATTGACCAAAAGACCTGTCAAATGAGCGGCATGGTTGTGGTCTCCAACTAAATGGGCAACTTCGTCAGCAAATATGTAGGCACCTACCTGCGGCTTTCGACGCGTTTCCGGTAAGCATGAACACAGTACTTTGCGTACAAATTTGCTATCGCTTTCGTAACACAGTACAACGGGTATGGAGGTATCGGCCAGAATGTGCCAAAGTGTACACCAGGAATGACGGGTATGATTGACGTTGGAAAAGCTAAGCAACCTTTTCTAAACGATTCAATCGTTCCATATTCCAATTTGCTTAGCTTTTTGACCAGCTGATCCTGGTCCACCAGCCGCTTTGTTGCTGTCTTTGAGCTTTTGCAGCCGCAACCTGCATCCAAAACCATGACGGCCGTTGTCTCAGCGACCGTGAACCATGTAGCCTCTATAGTGCGGGCAGGTATTGCAGACCAACATAGCCCGCTCAGTTTTCTACGGATCGATCGATTCTTTTTCTAAAACATGCTTAGTATAAAGTTTCCATTGTATCATAGTATTTACCGTTTACATCGGTTTCTATACGCACTTATTGGGATTTGAACGATTACGTTCGGACATCTTAAGTTGCCCTCCACATCCGGTAGAAGAATTATCCACTACAGTAATGCGCAACCAATCAAGGTTGGAGGGCAGGACGTTTTAGTGACCAAAACTTGTGTGGAACCTTATTCTGTAAAGGCCTTACGTCGCAGAAAGTCACACCAGCGCAAGTACAGAAACAAGAACGCAAGTTGCGTTATATAACGAAAGCGAATGGTAAAACTTGATGATGACATATTACACGCTCCTTCGCCTACAGCAGCGTAAAAAAGTGCAGCTGAGGCACAGGACTGCGATGCGATTGTGACACTGTCACCTGTTAATGAGGCAAGAGGTTCAGGGAGCAGGACCACATGAGGCTTTTGTAGGCTGTGTAGTTGTAAAGCGGAAGGAAAGAAAGCGTATACTTATTGCCATACTGCATGTGGCGGAGCGGCTGTGGGGAAATCGATCAAACGAGCATATTATTCAGATGTAGGAAGTATGGAGCTTGTTGTCCTACTGGGACAGCCTACAGGTAAGTAAAGATGGCGCTTCTCCAGTGCGTAACGTTCAAATCAAGTTTAAGCCTTACTTTGCTGTGTACAAGTTACTTAAAGTAAAACCAAGTTGATTTCACCAGTGTCGCCAAATATATAATGCGTACTCCAGTCAAATTAGAGGGTAGGTCGTTCTAGTGGTTGAAAAAGAGTGGGGTTTTACCTTAAAAAGAAAGCACATCGCAGGCTGTCTCACCAGTTCAAGTAGAGATGCAAGAACGCAAGTTGCTGCAGGTCCATACATCTGTGAACCGATCGTGGTATTAAATTGGTACGAGATGGTAGTTAGATAATGATAAGATAAATTAAAGGGAACAAATGATTGTCTTTACGGTGGCGGGAAATTCTGTATTGCCCTCCGAAATTTGGACTACGCGCATGCCCTATAACTTAAATTTGTTCTGTAACGACTTTCTGCTTAACGGCAAGGGATATAAGCATGCTTGTGCTATAAGTATCCACTAAACATTCAGTGAAACTACCTAAACACGAAGTTGCGAGACGTTAAAAGATTATTCCGTGTGATCCTGCACAGTAAATGCAACCCACGTAATCTATGTGGCAGCTCGCCGGCGACTTGCGAGCGCAAATTAAGTAATACCGGCACGCAAATAGATCGGGTAAGCAAGTTTGTGCAAACTTATGTTGTAAAGTTCCATCAAAACGTAGGATAAGGCGCAAGAATAAATTTGGAATGCAGAGCTATTCTGTAGAATACAAGCGTATAACAAGTTTAAACTTGTAAATTTTGGATGTTATCTTTGTGTAGGGACCACCGCGATTTCCCCTACGTCGGTAGAGTTTAAGTAAATGTGCTGCCGGAGCGCGTACAAATAGGCGCGCGTCTAGGGTGCAGAATTTGCGGCACAACTGCCGATCCAGCACGCAGACCACTAGGCTATAGTTAAGCTATCCGTGCCCGTCCGTCCAAATAGCGACAAAGCAATGGTAGCAAAAAGTAAAGCGTTCCCTAAACATTTATTGCATCCTTTTTTAGGTTCCCGTAACTTCTTAATACGTTTACAGTAATTACTTCCTTAGTTTCTGCTTACGTTGCTCAATAAAGGCGAAAAATGTAATCGCAGAATCTTATAGCAAACCAGGATTTTGCGGCACTTGGTCAAAGTAAAGGTACTATGGTTTGTCACAATACATATCCCACTAATACTACCGCAAAATGTGGATTTATACGTAATAACTCTTTAGGAAATGTTAAATTAACCGTTTTTATATACTGCGCATAAGGAGTAGGTTGCTTTAGAGCGACCCTATTTGTTACTACGGACTTAGACTAGTTTTTGAAATAAGGCGCACAACTAAATCAGGCATTTGTCACCGGTATTCTTGGGCGGTTATGCCTTGATATTGCACTTAAACAACTAATAAAATGGTTTTATTCTCGGCATTGCGAGACACGCCTGCGCAGGCGTAAGCATGATAATAGAGACACGCATAGTCGGTAATTGTACAAAAATGTCGTAAGTTGACCAGTAACATACTGGACACCTGTGTATGTATATACGTAGGTGAATGTGTAGATAACCATTGTGAGTGAAGCTTTTAATGTGACTGAATTCGTGATGGTGTACGCTGTGCTCGCGGTCAAAAGATGTGAGCAATGGAACTATTCAACATAGAGGACGTTTGTGAAGTGGGCAAGCTCCTCCAGAATTGGAAGAGGCAGTGACCTTATTTATTATCGAGTCACATCCGCTACGTCGCAGTGCGGTTAAACGGACCTTTGTAGCTTTTTATGGGGAGAACGCTCGCAAAGCGAAGACGCACCTCCTCCGTGAACACTGCCACCAAATTATGCTGGAACCACCAAGCTTAGCATAACCAACAATAGCAGCACATCAGCCAGTTGAACTGATGCTTTACTGCAATATATCTAGGATGATCTATGGAATAAAGAATAATAAGAGGGACAGAAGTAAGAGTTACCCGAAAACCTCAATGACCTGAGCAAACATTCAGGGTTAAGACACGCACACCTTGTGTTAACAAAATATCGTAACAAACAGCTGGCTATCGTGCAAAGATAAGGCGGCATCGGGGAGACAGCTTCCTTGCGTCTTTCACTGCCTCGCGTCAAAATCAACCACTACCCGCAGATAAATCTCCCCTGAGCACCCCTTAAACTGACAATCCGCTTAAGAGACGACAGCAGACGCGCCACTGGTGTCGGTTGCAAGCAGTGCCTTGAATAGTTCCGAGCCCAGCACAAGGCGAGTCACGTGGACTCCAACCCGGAAGCTGAGACGGACCAACGGCACCCAGGTTGGTCGTCAGTAACTACATTTCCCGCTACCAACGCAAATTCTGTCCTTATTGAGCCTAGCGCCACTATACACCCGGCAGAATAAACAAGACCCTCTTAGGTACGCGGTGATCAGGCATAAGTCGCACGTGCCCAAGCCAACACAACTTATTCAGTTCTAGCTGTTGTTAAAAGGATCGAGTACTCGCCTACGCGCATCATTGTTGCAGACACACTGGTGCCGGTCGACACCAGCAATGATTCGAGGACAACAATGCTGAAAGATTTAAAGGCACCACAGATCTTCAGCCCGAAGGGGTCATGGCACACTGCCACAGAGCAGAATGGACCTTCAGACGGAGGAAATTTATCTTTCGTTGCTAGAGATGCCGCTGGTTCTAAAAGGCAGCTCTGGCCCTGGCAGTGCATGAGCGTAGGTCAATTACTATATGAACACTGTTGCTGCTGCAGCCGCCCAGATAGGAGAATTACTCAAATATTTCGAGTTCCTCGTTAGCAAGCGTCAAGGGTTCATCAAGTGGCTGACGGTCCTGTAGCAACACATTGCAGTTAATGGTGCAAAGCGCATACCAAATACCAGGATCACGCTAGACAGGCTATTTACGGTTGATCATGTCGCCACAACATCGTCAAAAGCAAGACTATATCGTTCGCACAACCAAGATCAACTAATCTTTCACCAGACAACACATTAGCGATTACAACTTGAGATTACGCAAGGGAACACTCCATGATAGAATCCACCACGAAATTGCACAATATGGGAGGAATCGGAAAAACCTATCGAACGCCACTTGTGGTAGGAAGCTATCCGATGAGCAACCCTAGCCCCCGAAGCGGCCTTATTGTTCGCGGATTGGGCACGTAGAATGTTCACCTATTTCGTGGAAACACCTTTCTACTTGTAGTTCGAATAGGATGCACCTTCTGACTCAAAAGAAAGCGCTAGTGAAATCAAGGAAAACAGCTATGGGCGGTCCGCCGTACACCTGGCGCTGCGCTAGCACCTGCCGCAGAGTGAATATGTGGTCTATACATCAGCAACCTGCACGGAAACCGGCCTGCTCTTCCCTACTCCAAGGTTCCAGTTCCACATTAAGGTGGTGAATGAGAATCGTGGCCAGTAATTTTGTCACAACTAGCGTTAAGCTAATACCCTTGTGGGTAAAAGCATCTGCGCGACTGCCATTCTTGAATATTACCATTATAATCGCTTCGTTTCAATCAGCCGGGACGCTCTCATTCTTTCAGGTACATTTGAGTGGAGAGGTCAGTGTTTTGCAGAGCGCCGCACCTCCATCCTTAAATAGTGCAGGTGGCAGGGAATCCAGGCCAGCGGAGTGAACAGGATTGTGGATTATGATCGCGTTTGGGATCGGCATCCGACGGCTGCTCTAAACTAACCGTCTATGGCTAGTCCTGCATCACCTGAGTAGAAAGAGGTCCGGAAACATTGGAATCCGCTGAACAGCTTTTGAAAGCGTTCCGCCGAACGAGCCCCGTGGCGCTCCTTATTGTTTAGCTGTGCACCCGCGCTGTCTCTGGTTGTCTCACTGCCGCCTGGTTTCCTGGGACCAATGGTGTGGATCAGCTGAGATAGCTTGCGATAGTTGCCTACTGCTCGTGCCTCCTCTGTTTATTGAGCCAGAGTGCTCCACCAGGCTATCTTGTCAGCACGTAGGCTGCGCTTTATTTCCGCTTAATAGCCCGTCCAATCACATGGTGCGCAGAGCCAGCTGGAAGTTTCTTATAGATTCCAACAGGTACACCGACCTCTTAGCTTTCCAGTGACTGGTGCGGTGACGATTGATAGTGCCGCGAGCAGATGATCCTGCTTCGTGTATGGCGGTCGAGATCCAATTGCACGAAAGCTTAGCGTCATTAGAACAAGACAGTTCAGAATGAAGTGCGTCTTAATAGGCTTGCCTGACCGGGCGTTGAGACAACTTCTCTGTTGGCAATTGAAGGAAACGCTTGGTGCGCCTCACAGTGTAATTTGTGGAGAAACGACAGCATACTAAGGCATGATTACATTTGCCGCAGGTACTCCATTATGAGCTGCAATCAAAGATGGAGCCATGTTACCCTTAATTTTAACTATGTAGTCAATTTGGTTTCATCGCTGGCCAGGTAAAGGAGGACGCCAAGTGGCTCTTCAACGCCCAAGGTGTCTAAAAGCAGTGCTACTAAGAAACAACTGGTGCTCCGCACACAGTTGCGGCAGGCGCATGCCGTTGTCGGTCCGTTCGGATTTAAGCCCATAATCACCATCCAGCTGAGCTTCTGAAGACCTCAGAGGTCCTACTTGTAGGTTCATATCCCTTGCGAGCAATATAATATCTAAATAATAGCACTGCGTAGTGGCGCGTTCAGCTGACAATAGGATGTCCTTGGCAGCTTTAGAACTGCAGTCAATGGGAGTATAAGTGGAAAACACTAACAAACAGCCTTTAGCACTACGTCGTGACTCAATCTTAGCTGATGTCGTCAAACGGGCTGCACATAAAACGGATGTTCACCGGAGTCACAGCAACCAACGGCGGCGCAGCCTTGGAGCGTAGAAGGATAACTACACCGGCTTGATGCGTGAGTGCTGCATCGGCGTCACCGCGTGCGTGCAACAAAAAGGAGGCGGATAAGCCGGGCGCAGTTAATTCAACAACCCCATTAGGGTCCTTGATCCTGTTTGGACACACAACACATATCAATACCCAGTGTGCCCAGATTGCATGCGAGTGCAGCCGATTGCCATATATGTATTAGAGTGCTAACGTTAAACGACGCCATGGAAACGGCACAGCATGGCTTTATAAGAGACTGTTGCCGATAGGCGTCCGAGATTTGCTTTGTGATGGTAGCTGCAGTTGGCTCTACTCAAGTGGCATTTCGGTTGCTCTCAATTAAGCTGGGAATTATAGAAGGTTAGTAATGAATAAATAAATAAATAATATTTCATTCTCAAATTCATAGAGACACACCAAATCAGGCATGATCGAGGTTTACAGGCAGCTGAATATCACAACGATACTTTAGATTCAGTCCTGTGTAGTGTAAGCCGTCAAGGCACTATACGTGTAGTGAAACGGTACACGTATTCGGAGGGTACCATATTTTTGCACGTGTCGGGAAAAATTGAAATATGAGCCTAGCCGACTTGCCGGTATGTAGTTGTGGGCAGTGACTTTATTCAGTGGCGAGTCCCATCCGCCACGTCGCAGTGTTGTTAAACAGACATTTGTGGCTTATATAGGGAGAACGCTTTCCAGGCAAAAACTCACCACGTCCTGCAACACTGCCGTAAAGCATTTTGAACACTGATGTTTAACTGGCAAAGCCGCTTGACGACTGCTTTCATATTCGGTTATTCGCAGTCGAATGGCTTCCAATTTTCTCCTTTGGCTGGACAGATAGTTTGATCAAGGACGCCATAATTGTTGCTTTGCTGTCTGGATTTTTCAGATGTATAATTTTCGGGAGGGTGAAGACGTGTTCAGCTGTCCATACTGGACAACGGTTGTGACGGTGATTGCAGTGGAGTCCTTTTGGTAAACCCCCATGCTCCATGTAGGTCCTTTTCGGTTATTACGTCTTTCGGGCGAAATCTGTTCCTCAGTCCAATCCCGGATCGCCAAGAAGTTCCGGCCTCGGAGAAAAGAGAAAGCGAGAGACAACCGAGAGAAGACCGCAAGAACGGGCGTGGAGTTAAACATTGTTAAAGTATTATGTTACAACAGTTGGAGTTGAGACAACATCATGTACACTGCGCAACAGTGATTATGCTGAATGTGCCTTCTGAATGTCCTATAGAATCAGTAGACGGATAAGTTGGTGGCCAACATTCACGCAGAAAAGAGCGTTGTACCAGTTAACAATCCACGATGTGCCAGTTTACTATGAAGCAAAAATTGCGTCAGGAGAAAGTAAAGAAAAATGAAAGACTAGTGGTGATTGAATGATGAATGAGCAGCACGTAGCCAGCCTACTACACTAGGGAGCGCAGAATAAGAACGTTTATAAAATGAATAGTTTGCCGCGAAAGGGATCGAAAGGTCACATGGTGGTAAGGCAGCGGAAAAATTGGATGCAGGCATTCCAAGAGAATAAAGGTTATAGAAATAAATGGTTGCTCCTAACAAGCTCTATATAATTGCGGCTGCATAGGGCCAAGGACCACTAGCTGCTTCTAAACAGACGTGCCGAATTTGAGACGATTGACTAATGGTGGCGCTAGGAAAGACAACCATTGGCCAGATATAGCTATTTTAATAGGACGCTTGGTCACTAGTGTATACCTACGGGGTCACGGAATGCATCAACAAGCCAGCAAACGTAAGTGATGGAGACATTCAGAGAATGTATTATAGACTGAAAAGGCGTGTATCACAACGAGCTCAAGGTCTGTGCGGTGGGGCATGAAGCCAAAGACGAACCGCTGCTAAGTGGTGAGGAAGATAAGAGCAGCGACAGAGCGTGGCGCTACAAAAGAGAGTATCATTGGCCAGCAGAGGCATTCGGATTAAGCCTTCTACTTACCAGTGGATACCTGCAGTGACAGAATAAGTCAGGGAACCAGCGAAGGTATGTGATGCAAACAATCCAAAAGAGTAAGAGTTAGAGAGATAAGGAGTGGCTACTAGCGAAACGATCTGTGTCACCTACAATGAACCGCTGCAGCTGGAAAGTGGTGACGAAGAACTGATAATGTTACTAATCGAGAGAGTATCGACGGCTATCAGTGGCATTTGCGTGAAGCCTTCTAGTTGCCAGTGGATACCTACCGTGTTCCAGAATAAGTCAACAAACAGCAAACGTATGTTTTGCGGACAGTTCCAATGAATGAAGGTTGGAGACATAAGAGAGTGGCTCTGAGGAAGCTCCGGATTTGTGCAGAAATGCACGGAGCCTAGAACCACTAATTGCTGCTAAACAGAGGTACTGAGATTAAAACGATAGACATAATGGCGCTATGAAAAACTTTCGGTGGACAGATATCAACATTCCATTAAGCAGTTTGGTCACTGGTGAATGCCTTCAGTGTCACAGAATAAATCAACGAAGCAATGAAGGTAAGTGATACAGACATTCTAAAAGATTACAGGATGGATCAACAAGGAGTGTCTCCTAGTAGCTCCGGATATGCAAAAAGATGTATGGAGCGTACAATGAATCGCTGCAGAAAACCTAATGAAGACTAGAGGAAGGAAAGATGATGTTGCCAAGAGAGAGAACTGGTAGACAGCAACGGAATTCGCATTAAGCCTTCTAGTTATTATTGGATACATGCAGTGACAGAACAAGTCAATAAACCAGCGTAGGCATGTGATTCAACCAACCCAAGAGAGTAAGAGTTGGCGAGATAAGGAGTGGCTACTAGCGCAAAGATGTAGGCTACCTACAATAACACGCTGCAGCTGGAAAGCGGTGACGTAGATAACACGAAGAACTGATAATGGTACTAAGGGAGAGAGTATGGACGGCTATCAATGGCATTTGGGTAAAGCCTTCTAATTGCTAGTGAACACTTACAGTGTCCCAGGATAAGTCGACTAACAGCAAATGTATACGACGCAGAAACTCCCAGAGAGAAAAGGTTGGGGGAATAAAAGAGTGGTTCATTAGCAAACTTCGGATATGCGCAGAGATGGTTGGAGCCTACGACCACTAGCTGTTTCTAAACAGAGGCCGAAGTTAAGTCAATCGGCAGATGGTGGAACAAGGAAAAACTATCAGCGGCCATTTGTAGCCATTCTAATAAAGGGCTTGATCACTGTTGGATGCCTACAGGGTCAGGGTAAGAGTAAGCAAACCAGGTGGAAATGCAATGAGGGAGGCGCTAGCAGTAGCATGTTTGTGCTTATCCGCTGTGCTGTATGTAGCTAATAAGACGACGCTTGATAATCTGTGCGACAGCGGATGCAGGATGAAGTTTATTTTTAAAGAAACAGTCACTGTCGTATATGGGCTGGGATACTGCCAGGGCGCCCAGACTTAGACAGCAAGACGATTAGGATCCGCAACCCAAGCAATTTGCTCAAAAGCTTCGCAAAGCAGCAGGGCCGTGGCACTGCTTTAGTTTTACAGAAATGGACGTCATCCCATTTCAACCTTCAACCTGAAGGAACACGAGTCTGAGTTTGTCTGACCACCCACCATTGACCAACCTGTTAGGAGTATCTCACAAGGTGCCCGAAGGCAGCACCCAGTATAGCTCAGTGGGTCAATGGGTGTGCACACCGTCGCACCACGCTTCGGCCCAGCCTGGTTTCGACGGTCGACCACCCAGAAGGCACCACGAGGAATTATGTTTGGCCAGCCAGCGGCACACTTATTTGCATTAATGCAAGGATTTATATAATTTTTCCTTTTTAGGTTGCAACATTGCTTTACTGTGTGACGTCTTTCAAACTTTTCGTATGACGGGTCATGCTGGCGCATGGTGCAAATGTGGTATCAAAAGGCAAATCAGCCTTACTTCGGGAGTAGTTGGAGATGTTTGCATACACCGAAATTGGTGGTCCCACGAAGAGTCAATTGCATTTGGATTTATATTTCAGCCTATTTCCTTAGAACCTGTGATTGACACGATCACTCCGGCTGTGGCGTCCTAGACATTGGCTGCAGGAGGTACAACTCATGTAATTTGGGGTTTGTCATGGTACAACAACATTTCTAGGTGACCAGATACTGAAAGCACGACGATGTTCATGCCTTAAAGGGCGTGTCTTGCTTAGTCGTGATTTATTTATCTACGTGTTGTACGTGTGCCCTTGTAGTATAAATCGCCGTGGTTTAGACGCTCTTAAGGGATATAAGTGTCAATGCATCGTGCACTATCGCATAACCAGCTTAGCTGTAATTAGGCCGCTTTGGTTCCTGTGACTGTTGCACCTTGATTTACCGTAAGACGGTCGCACACTAATACACAAACCGCGTGCCACAAGCGCCATCAGTACGAATCCTGGGTTATACGTTCACCTGTTCGGCAACCGTTCCGACGGCTGCATTTGAGTCTAGAAATATTTAAGCAGGTGTGGTGGTTTCTATAAAAGTTTACGTGGATTCATTCCTAACATGTTTTTCATTCACAAAGTAAACATGGCGTATACGTTGTTGACCTATTGCTTACAAAGTTCTTATGCACTCGCCGTCGGAACCTATAATGATAGAGATAAGCCTTTTGCTTTAGAATTTTCGTGGCTTGCTTAAGTGCAGAATATATGGTGTAGGTAGAACTTCGTCACATCTAGGCTCACTCAGACAGCCGCCACAGGCCCGGAAAAGCACTGTACGCTCGTTTCATCCTTTCGGGAATCATCAGCAGTGCGCATTTCATCGGACCCTTGGTAGGGCACGAAACCGCAACTCGACTGTTGCCAGTCCGTGATTGAGACCACTGAGCTACGGGGGACGGTAACGACCATCGTGAATAAGTTACCAGATGTGATATAGCGCCGCTCACTATCCACTGACTTACACGTTACTGCCGTGCAGAGGACAGGATAGCCCCATAACCAAGCGACGGGCTTAACAAACTTAAGCCGCCAATTATCTTTTGGCATTATAAGCAGTTTGTTCTGCGTACTGATTACAGAAGAGTGATTACCATCAACAGCACTGGCGTGAAATTGCTCAAATTACTCAGCAGCACATATCTACGTAGTGGGAGTGACACTTAAACAATGCATTCTGTTCCATCATACACCTAGCAACCGCTGTCAAGATCTACTGCATTGTTAATGATTGCGTTCGTGTGCACGGTTTCTACTGACAAGTTAGTTTACATGATTCGCAGATAAGTTTGAGGGGACGCAGTGTTTTCCCAGGACCCCATCCAACTGAACTGATTGGCTCTGAACCACTTTCAAGACGCACGGTGTATGTTCAAAGTTTTGTAATACTTTCCCCATATTAAAAATGTGCCTTCCATACGGTTATCATTGCCGCCAGCAAAAGTGCCCGAAACACGGAAAGGAGCTACGCTTCCGGCTGCCACATGCGCTTTGTCTCTAAGTTTTTATTAACCCTGGGCCCCACCTGCGCGCAGCGTTACTAGATCATCGGACATCAAAATCCGGAGTTCAAGCATTGTTCACCCTTCTCCGCGGGTGTGTTGCAAGCACAATGACCAATGCAGACTTTTGCATTGCAGAAACATCATTCTGCTTCGCTACATTGTCACTACTGATTGTCTCAATTCACGTAAGTTGAACGCACACACGCTCCACATCACGTTACGTTAGAGGAAGAGCTCACCCGCTGCGTCCAATTTAGACGGCGTAACGCAGAATATATGTTCAGCAAGTGCACACAACGAAGCTGACATTTACAAACAAGTGCCCGAAATCTTGCTCATCAGTGGTAGTGCCGAATCGAACTAAGTGTTACCGTTTGTTTTAACGCATGTTGGGTAACATCGTATTCCCAGTAAGCAACTCATTCCCAAGTTCCGGCGCTTAAGGAAGCCATGTTTATGCTGTAGTAAAAACTGACAGTGGTAACGCATTGGTGGACGTCTTGCGTCAAGGCACACTTTATGTAAGGTTCGCACTGGCACTAGCTTTGGCCACGCTGCATGAACGCAAATTCCTGAGATAGCCGCTGCAGAATAAGAAGCGCCCGTAGCAAACGGTGTGCCTTACATTGCTTTCACACTTGTGCTTCCTGAGGAATTGGGTAGAAAATGTGACAGGGATTCCTTGGCCAAAACCACCCGCAACACCCTTGAGCGCAACATCTAACGCAATGCAACGGAGAGCTGTAAACATGCCTGTGCTGGCCAAGCGTTAACAGGTTAAAGAACGAATGCTTATTCCATTACACATGCTAACGTTGTTATTACCATTAAGACAAGAATTAAGCATAGCCGCTACAGCGGTTTAGGAACCATGGCATAAGCCACGACGACCTAGGCAACGCTATAAAAACCACTTACAGGACACGCGGCACAGGTATAATAGAATAATAGGACCTGGTAACCAAAAGCACCGTAATATAAGTTTTGCTTGCACTAATAAAACAAAACGCATCCCTTAAAAAGGAGCTTGTTGATATTAATCTACCAGACGCAAACAAATCCTCCATTGTATAACTGCATATCGTTGCAGCATACTCACCGTAAAAGAACATCTTGTCGAGTTTCTGCCCCGCCTTATATCTTTTATATGTCCCCCATGACCAGGGAAAGAGCATTACGCCTTTCCACAAAATTAGCTACTCCTATCTATGCATAATCGTTGATTAACGCTTGCGGTAAGGAAGATAGGCTGGTTTCCCGAGCTCCACATTGTGGAGTTGCGCGTAGTACAAAAATACTTTGAGAGATCGATGGAGGACAATCCTTATTCTTCCCGGACCCCAGGCGTCAATTCTAAACTAAGTGTGTTACTTGCGAACATGCGCAGTCACAAAAACATGCTAAATAAGATTCGACTCGTTATACCTTAGCAGCGACCGGATCCATGGAACTTTACTGGCACTTGGCTGCCATCAGCGATGTCGGACTTAGTAGCCCAACTTCCAGATTAGCAGCCCTTTCGGTCTGCTCGCTCCAGTCGGAGAGGTAGGGTGCCCCTCTATTCCAACTCGTACCATACAACAACCCTTCTTAAAATGGACTGCGACAACGATGTTACGTTGAAAGGAACTTGGTGTCTAATTCCTGATTGTTTCCGGTCGCTATCAGGCGGAATAATCTACAGACCCATCAACAGCTTGCTCCTACCCATGCATTCAGTGAGCAATAACGCAAAGGGCACGTGCTGCCTGCTTATGGGGGATTTCAAAGCACTCAGCACCATTTGGGACCTTCTTCATAGTGACCGTTCCACGGAGTCCTTTTAAGCTCGTCTACTGGACACCGTCCTTCAATGCGAACTCCTGCAGCACGTTCTAGCACCAACATGAAGGCTCCCAGGCAAAAAACATCACATTCAATCCTGGCGCTTACTCCGACTCAATCTGACGTCTCCGATCTAGCGATCCTTTAGCAACTAGGCAACAGAATCCACTTGGTCAGCTTCTCCCAGTAGACACGATACATTACAATTCATGACAAAAGTGGTCACATCGTCAAAACTTCTGGTTAGCCGACCAATTCAGCCTTAAAGAAGCGGCAAGCGCCCTTGATTAAACTGTTCCGCAGTCTTTAGAATTCGAAGGCGCCTGGCAGCTATTACAAGCCAAGAAGAAGCTGCTCATCCATAATTCATTCCTAAATGAAAAGCCAGCTCCTACTCCAAGTGCCCCTGTAATTGAGAGAGAATAGATGCTTAGTGAACAAACGACGGAAATTATGATATCGCTACAAAATCAAACAAGAAGCTTCAAGCTACTCAGCCTACAAAGATGTGAGAAACATATCGCACATTGAAAAGCGCAAACAACGATTCCAGTAGGAACACAGCCTTGCTACGAACTCTCTAACATGTCCCAAGAAACTTATCTCATACCTGAAAAGCAGTATCATGACAGATAGTCAGTTCCCCTCGCTACTCTCTGAAAAAGCCTCAGCCCTTCAGGAGGAGGAGGAAAAGGTCTACGTCCCAGCTCTGCCGTACTAAGCGGTATACTCCGTGGAGCTCTCCGCACAGAAACTCTGCCTGCACACTGTCTCACTTTTGGTCAAATTGAAATCAACCCTGAGGTGGTAATGAAGCTCCTTCTCGAAATGGAGCTTAACTCCTCTTCTGACCCAGATAAGCTGCATCCCGTATTCTTTACGTTTATAGCTAAATGCATCGCTGATCCTCTGTGCCACATATTGCGCCATTCTCACAACCGGCCATTTACCCACTGACTGGAAAGAAGGCACTATGATGCCCAAGTACAGGGACGAAGACTACCAGGTTCCGGCGAAATATCGCTAGTCTGCCTGTCATCCATCGCCTGCAAGACCGTGGAACGGATCCATAAACGTGCGCTCCGGCCACATTGTGAGAACTACGACGTAATTTATGCACCCTAACATAGTGTCCAGGAACCGCGTTTCTGCGTCTCCAAGTTGTTGATCGCTAGAGAAACTGGGGCACAAGCCACAGTAGCCCAAACCCCTATGGACGTGGTCTTCGTCGATTTCAGTAAAACTTCTGCAGAACTTTCTCACCAACCTCTAATGCGCAACTTTCGGGAGGGCAGGGTGACTGGCAAAGTCCTCTTCAAACTTGTCGACTTCTAAGAAAACGCAAGATAGACGTAAATATTAATCAAGGCACATCCGCCCGTAGGCCAATGACAAGTGGGTTCACCAGGGATCCGTACTAAGGCCTGAACTATGCAAATTGTACTTTAATGACTTCCTGGTTCCGCTCGAAACCGACTGCTTAAGCTACGCTGATGATCTTATGCTCTGGGCAACAGTAAGCAGCCGAAACCATGCCGATAAATTACAAGGGGCTCAAGCTAGGCTGCACGAGTGGTCGACTAAATTACGATTCCCGGTAAATCACGATAAACATGCGGCTCTCCAAGTCGTTAGAACTGACCCAAACGGCCCATGCCACATTGCTTGACTTCTTCTTCAGTGCATTACCTAAGAATAGGATCACTGGATCATCGTATTCTCTGACGGCAGTACCTCTCAGAACAGCTGGAGAAGGTCGCAGCTGCCAAGACTTCTAGGTGGCTTGATAAAGTCGTTCTCCAGAATGCCTCCTGAGATCTCCTGACCTCTATTTATTGCACACGTACGTCTCATACTACAATATGGGCAGCCAGCTGAATTCTTCTATCTATAAATTTGGGTGCTCTTTGATACAGAATTTTCATTGGCGTGCCTCAAAAGCTGTCTTCGTGCTCCATGATATTTCTTACTGTCTCCGAG
Organism: Dicrocoelium dendriticum; assembly: GCA_944474145.2. Classification (NCBI taxonomy): domain Eukaryota; kingdom Metazoa; phylum Platyhelminthes; class Trematoda; order Plagiorchiida; family Dicrocoeliidae; genus Dicrocoelium; species Dicrocoelium dendriticum. The sequence goes on from OX104065.1 coordinate 107,527,785, forward strand.
TTCACCAGCTGAACGTGTTTCTCATGGAGTCCGCCTTCTCCGCAAAGACCTCATTTTCACTAAACACATCCATCTTGAGGAACTAGGCAAAAACATACTGCAATGCTTCCAATTCAACGTTGAATGCTCGACACTAGTTCGCGAATGAAAGTTGTCAAAACCACGAAGGCTCCACGCTCGCTCAGACCTCGCCCTGTCCACCCGAGTAGTGAAGGTGTGGAACGGGGCACCAACGGAAACCGTTAACGCATCTCGAGCAAGATTTCGAGGGGTATTTAGACAGACGCTTAAGGAAGATCCTTGAATCCTGCTGCTTCCTTAGCAACTGCGACGAGCCCTCGAGACAAAACGTCACACCACAACATGCCGCTATTCCACAATGAATAGGACTTGACGCAGTTGACAAGGGGACATTCCCCTTAGGAATTGGCAAGCCTCTCAGCAACCATTTGTTTAATTAATTATTGGCAGTCGAATAACACCTCTTTTGTTTGATCATGTTGCTCAGTCAGGGCCCGCCAGTCGAGTAGGATGCACCATTGTGCAAGTAAAATTTCTAGAGTATCTGAGGTCTGAGGCTGATTTTGCATACTTACTGGAGTGTAAAGCATTCTTGTCCAGCTATCCCCAGTGGACATCGCTCGATGCAGCGTTGGAATCAGTTGGTTGGTTTTGATACAAATCCATGGTTAATGCAAGTCGGTGTTGGTTATTTTCTCTCATCCCGGGTGGTGGAAGGTCCTCAGTCCAAACATAGATCATTATAAAAGTAAGGACCACGGAGAGAAGAGAAAGACAGAAACCCGGCCTAGGAACACGAAAAGCAGTCATAGAACTAAGCAGCGGGAAATTTCTACTTTAAGAAATTTGGGCTTGTGACAAGCGGATGTGCAAGTTACAAAAATATAACGCCGAAAATGTTTTTGATCATGCAACAAAGGCATCGCTCATAGGTAAGCTAGTGTCCGGTACATGCGGATCAAGCGTGTGGTTCCTGTAGGAAATTCACGAGGAATAAGATTACGGTGTTGGAACAACTGTGTTGGAACAGGGAAGTAGACGGTTCAAAGAGTGCGACGATGCAATGGCGAGCGAACAGCAGGACGTCAGCCCATGAGCAAACAACAGTGAAATAGGACGGCACAGCCGCCTACGTGAACCACTGGAAGATGAAATTCTAAGGTGTCAAATGTAAACCAGAAGACGCAAACACTAGTAAGGGTGCGAGCCTGTTCAACTACCTGGTAGAGGCCGCCCATTTTGAACACGCAGCATTGAGTTACGTGGAGGAGGGTTAGAGGGAAGGAAGGAAGGCCGTAGCTGAAGTAAGGTTTGGAAGATAGAACAAGCAATACTGCGAATTAAAAAAGGCAGAATAGAATGGCGCATCAGAGCGTCGATAGATTAGGTGGACAACGCGAATGTAAACTTCTATGGTTTCCAAAGCAAGTCAAATGGACACAGAGCATCGTGAGTGTAGAAGCCGGATTAACTACGTGGCAGTAGCCGTCCGTTGCTGCGCGATTATGGGGAAATGGACCGCCAAGCCGTCAGATAACAGGAGGTTTATAGTAAGGGTAGAAGGGCCGTAGCCGAAGTGTGAATTGGGTAGTAGAACAAGCAGTACTATCAACCAACAAATAGGAAATTAGGTGGCGCAGCGGAGCTTTACTAAGTGGATCACTTGAAGGAAAAGTGCTCCAATGCCTTAAGTAAACCAAATGGACACAGTTAACAGTAAAGGCAAGAGCCGGACTAACTACAAAGTAGCAGATGCTCGCTTTCGAGCGCTTATAGGAGTTTGCGCTGCCAAGCAGTCAGTTATTTAAAAGAAAGTAAAATTGAAGCAAGGCGGGCATTAGTTAGAGCGAGGATTTGGTTGCAGAGCAAACAATACTATGCATCAATGTTTGGGGAACAGGATGGCGCAGCGGCGCTTCAAAATAGTGAGGACTACAAACCATAGCTTTATTGAAAGTAGTGTTGCTAACCCAGTTTGGGAACGGACGTAGGGTAGCAGATTGTGGTTGGAAGCATCGCCGATATGTACTGAGTGCTCCACTTCAACATAAACATAAACATTGTACCCAGCAAGTCTACTGGTTACTAGAGAAGAGTGTAGGTAGGAACCAGATAAATTGGGTGGCAAGGGTTTTATGTGGTCGTGCGAAGAGGACATGGGCCGCTTGGTAAGAGGAAGATGGAAGGCAGAAGAAGCTAAGAGTCGCAGTGGCAGTGAACAAAGGGCTGCAGCCAGCTAGGGTATATATACTAGAGGTGGCGGAATAAACTGAAGATAGGGGTTGCGCGCGCAGATATTTACGCTGATGAACTAGATTATGTCAGTGCTTAGTCCTAATAAGCGACAGTTCTAGCTGAGGTAAACGTGAGTTAAGGGGTGAGACTTGCGCCCGAAAGGTGGGGTTTTGAGATTTAGAGGTGATCGGAACCATGTTCCCGGAGTATGTCCTCCGGTAAAGTGGTGTTAACTGGTACGAACTTAGGCATGATAACAAAATGCCAATGTAGGGATGCTCGGAACTGTGCAGTATACGTTGCTGCCTTAAAATGTAACGGTAGCCTGTTCCAGGCGCGGGCGAATCTCTAGAGAAAGAAGTCGTAACGCACCTTGGTGCGAGCTGTAGGTAGGGTAATGGCCAAGAATCTAATGCGGAGTGGATATCGAAAGTCACCAATTTGTGGTGTGAGAACTGCGCGGTGCTCGTTTGGGTTGTTTATAGTCCGGAATAGAAAAGCAACGTTGAGTTTCATTCTTCGTAACCATAAAGGCTTAAAACCGAAGAGTTAACTGCGCTCGCGGTAATTGATAGTGGAAGGGTCAAGCAGGCGCATGGTGAATGGGCGGTGCACTTTCTCGATTTCTATTCGGTCACTTTGCTCTAGTTGGCAGCTATTGCTGAGCAATATTCCAAAAGAGGTCTAACGCATAAGTAGTATAGCTCAAGTTTGGATTTGGTTGAGACGATCGTCTTGCAAATATGACCAATGAAGGCTCTGGCTTTCGCTACACTATAATTAGCCTTTCCCGAGAAATTTAGTAAGCTTCAATAGTGCACACCGAAATCCTGTAGGTCTGAGATTTGGCAATCGGAGGACCTTCAGGGTTAGTGCATTAAGCAACGTGCAGCAGCCTAGAGGTTCCCCTGGTTGCCTGTCGAAACTACTACCTAAAAGTATTTCATGGTACATCTAGGCGACCGGTGGCATTGGTAAAAATGATTGCTGAGTGTCTTTGCTGGAGTTGACCGTCGTCATTTTTACTTGACACCCGCATCGGAAACAACATGCAACTTCTATGTGTGCCGTTCGTTCTTCGATCCCCTAGCTACCGCGTCAACGGTGTTGTATTTTATAGCCTGGCAAAAGGGAGCCTTTTACTGTGCCCATTAAATTGTCCCAACAAACAGATCTGTCTTTTGAATATCTCGCAGGGCTCTCGCTAAAGGCTACTCGCTTAATTGTTAACCTAACGTGGCGGAAGAAATTAAAAGCCGGTTATTCCAACTTTTACTCCGGTGAGCACGTCCATTTGAGTTTCCATAGTTTTCGTTTTACTCATTGCATAGAGTGGCATATTTTTGTTCCCTTTTCTGTACCATAGAACCTGTAGAACACATAATGGAGTCTTTCCTTAGCGTAACGGTTCTCTCTGTGCCACATTTTTGGGACATGGATCCTATTTTGTGGTACGCTCATTTGAAGACAGTTTATACCAACGGAATTACCTACCTATGCAAAGTAGAGCAAGCTCACATCCTATCTTCCCCAAAAGATGTCCATGTAGGTCAGCGACGTTCTCAGTTCTGAGACTGGAAACCGCTATAAGGCCATCAAGGAGGCCACTATTGAGCGCGTCGTGCCTTCGGAGACAGTTTAACTACAGCAAATTTTCAGGAACCTGCAGTTGGGCATCAAACGGCCTTCAATCCCGCAGTGCATCTACATGAAAAATCGCTGCACTCAGCAGGAAAAAATCAAGCTTTAGGCGTTGCACCAGGCGTATAATGCTTTAATTTCATGTTGAATATCAAGGCGCCCACATCTTAAGTCACTCGGTTCAAAGGAGAATACGACTTTGCTGTAGTTGTCGAACAATTGCTGGTTTCTATCTGTAAAGACCTGAAGGTCATCATGAAGCTGAAGTAGAAACCGCATTACATACATAAATGAATATTTTATTCTCGACTACGCAAGGCACGCCCATGGAGGCATGATCAGATATGAACAACGGTAGAGACATTTTATGCCAACTGTAACAGTGACAGTGAAAAATTGTTCATATGTCCATGGTTGGAACTGTACAATGGTGAAAATGAGAAATAATAATTTGGCTTCCTGAAACCGGGACCTAGGATTATAATAGATTGAGAATCCTGAATGATCCATTGGAAGATAATTGAAGAGCACTCTCAAGAGAGATATGATAATACAGTGAGTTCGTGCACAAGTAACGCAAAGGTCAAAGGTGATACCATAGAAAGCAAAAAGACTACAGTATATGCGGATGTAGAAGTTCCAGTGAAACGAACCTATCTAAAATGACGACGCCAGTTGACCTGCCGGTGTAAAGTTATGGGCTGTGACTTTATTCGTTGGCGAGTCACATTCGCCATGTTGCAGTGTTGTTAAACGGACATTTGTGGTTTTTTTAAAGGGAGAATGCTTGCCAGGCGAAAACCCACCAGGTCCTGAAACACCGGCGGCAAATCCAATGAATGGCAAGTTGTAACTGGTTATGTTTCTGGTTGAAGGTTTGTTCGCTCGGTTATTCGCAGTCAGGTTGCGTCCCATTTATTTGCCGGCTGCTGCGTTAGCCGGTGCCTATTGCGTTCCTGAGTTCTGTCTGTGCCCGATTGGTAGGTCGGTAACTAAACATTCTTTTTGAGTATGACGTGCTGATCCTCTGCAGAACCACGTGAAGCCTCCGAGGGATATACATGTAAATATGTTGGTTTGTTGTTGAAGTCTTGAAGGATAGAATATGGTTCCCAAGAAAGAATCGCTGATCCCCCGGGGTATGTCGTAAAATTTATTAGAAATATAGGAAACCACGGACAATTGAGCGGTCAACGCGGATTGAAGAGCTCATAATGACCAATTGTTGTGGCTTTGTATCGCAGCAGAATGTGCCTTCCGTAGTCAAAAGTAGTTCTCCAAACAAGAGTGAGGTGGAAGAGATAGCGTTAGGCAAATTGAACCCAAAGGTTCAAGCCTCGAAAAATTTTATCCGTGCATGATAACGAATGATTTGTCCGGTTAGTAAGTTGTACAAGGGTTGATAAGCTTCCGCTCATGTCCAGATAAAGGAACTGTGTGGCTTGTATTATTGTCGCAACCATGGACCATTACTTAAGTGCGTGTCGCCGTACCTGTGACAAACTCGGGAAAATAAGGAAACAAACAGAAGCAGCTACAAAGACAGAAGGAAGGGATGCGTCTTAAATGCAGTCGATCAATTACGGCGATAACTGAACTATTGTACCCCTATACATGTAATTGTTATTTAGCTAGCGCATATACGTGTGTAGCATAAGGGGCGAAATACAACGAGAAGCAAGCAGAACACGGATCAGTAGAGAATGAAAAATTGTTCCAAAATGGGTATGAAGATGAAGAAAAGAGAGTTTAAGGGGTCCTAATGCGCACATGCCCAATCGGTTGGAACCAGAGAGAGGAGGACGAGGTGTGCAGATTATGGGAACGAATATCACACAGAAAAAGCGACAGGGACGCGTCGCCTCAGTCTTAAATTGGTAGTAATGTAAGAAGTTAGAGAGGACAGACGCAGGTAAGTTAGCATCGAATGAAGAAAAAATGCAACAGGAAGCATAGGAAGGAAAGAAAGGGGCGGTAAACCAGGTTCTATTGAGGAGAAGTGAAAAAGCCGCCGACCTTCTTCAGGTTCATCCTTGTTAATAAAAGGAAGGATGAATAATGCCTAGTGATGTAATTAAGGTGAGGGTAACAGAACTTTGCGTCAGCTGTAACTGGATCAGTTATATCTCAGAATTCCGAGAGAGGTCAGAAAACAAGAGCCCGTTCAGACAAAACCAGGTGAGTCGGCAAGATGAAGCTAGGCCTCCAAATATAGCTAATTATAAGGTAATGAGTGCCATCATAAAAGAAGCAGTTTAGGACGAGAGTGGCTAATCGAAACGGCAGTTAACATTGGAGTGATGTGAACAGGCCGTTGGGTCTGTTAAAACCTGATCACAAGGGACATAGTATCCCAAAGGGCCTTGCACACTTCCCTGGGACGTGCTGCACGTTACTGTTTTCCTTTGGGACTCAGAGTCACCTAGTCTCACCGACTTTGTTCGACTGGGGAGAAAAAGGTGAACCAATGATGTTGGTACGAAATGCAGTCCATTATGAAAGACTCAAATGCTTTTTCATATACAATAAAATGAGGATCAGCGCATTTCTGCAATCAACTATAGCGGTTCCATTGTTTTGGAATTCCAACTGGCGCGCGTGACGGGATTTGGACGGGAGAAATCCATACTGGGAATTGTCGATGAGGTTACGATCCTCTCCAGTACTCGTGAAGCAAATGTTGTGTGACCACTGTGTCGGTAGTCTGCAATGCTTTGACGGCTTACTCTTTTGTGCCTTGGCACCACTACTGCATGTTGCCCAGCAGCATGAATAGTTCCCTGCTAATGGAAATGGTAAAGGTGTTACGAAGCTGGACCGTTCTATCCGGGACAAATATAATTAGCAAAGCCCCTCAGAGACCATCAGGTACGGCGTGGAACTAGATTTTGAGGGTTCGAAATTTAAGGGTAAGGCCGCGCAGGTCAACTTGCGCTGTGCGTCAAATATCATTGGATCAACTAGAAATAGTAGGAGGTGAGGTATTATTAGCAGCGTTGAAATAGTCGCTGAAGTAGCGGTTCATGACCCAAGATATTTCAGTTAGATTACGGGTAACTAACTGGTCTGAAGAATAATTGATTTGATCGAATTTGAGGCGGTGTTGCTTCTGCGGCTCAGTAGAAGATTAAGGACTTTGGTACGGTTAATATAGTTTAAAGTGGTACATTTCTTTGGACAGAGATGCTGCAGTTAGCGAATCTCTCCACTGTACCAGGACTCCATTGATGGGTATAAGAAGGAAGGATTCTTGTTCCCGTTGTATTTTGAGCAGAATTTTTGAGCTCGTCGAGTACTTCGCGCGAAAACTTGACGCTTGCGGCGGCAGCATTGCTTTCGTTTCGTCATAGGGGCAAGTATATCCAGGTAGTCAGTGAGAATTCTGTATAATACAGAAGAGGCAGCGTCCGTACCTGTAGCCAGAAAGAATATACCCCAGCTTATGGAGCTCAGAAGTAAAGCAAAACTTGACTAGTTAATGCCTTTGTGTAGCCGAATAAAACACGCTGGTCTAACCACTGTAAGAAGAGTAATGGGTGCCTGGAAATAGAGCATTACTATTTTAGGATCGCATCCAAGGATTTGTCAAGCACGCTGATGGATGCATGCGCAACTGCTTTTGTAAAAAGTAAAGCTAGGGAGTTATAGTGCTTAGAATGTGCATGTACGGGTCGTGTCCACCCAAATGCAGCCACAGTGTCCACAAACGTTGGGTATTTAGGTGTCGCAGATTGTTTGTCAGGCTAGTTCTCGCATGGTAAAGTCATTACCGTTTATCTTGTATTGGGTAGGCAGTAAAAAATACATATTTTATTCTTGCCTATACGAGGCAAGTCCATGTGAAGATTTCAACTAGACTATGTATACCGATTGCTTTTGCTTGTAAAGGGTTATATAGAGAGCCAATTAAGCGATCGTGTTTTCCCCTACTAGCCTGAATCTTGACCGGTTCTTCAAGCTGGCCGAGTGAAAGCGCTCGGAATGATGGCGTCCCGAAATTGTCTCATACACAGATGCAGCAACAACCACGATGCTTGACACGTCCACTGATGAAGAAAGTGTAGCTCGGGATTTGCAGTTGTGCACCGGAAACGTTACCATCGTTCCACGTTGCTGTGATGCGCACTGCCTGGGGACCGGATAAGACCATGACGGAGAGGATAAGACGCATTTTATATTTCCTGGACCTTGCACTAGTGAGACGTAGAGTAAACACCTCCTAGTAAGATGCTCATCTGAAGCAATAGCAGAAGCAGATGTACGCTGTGTGGTTTGCGTAAACACAGTTGCTGTCGTCCTACAGAGAGTTATAACGGTTGTAATGCTGTAGTCCAACAAAGTAATACTGTCCGCGTTACTATAGTGCAGGCCGGGTTGTAGCTCAGCATGAGGGAGTAAGACCGCGCGGTTACCATGCTAAAGCAGGGCAGAGGAGACAAGTACATGGTTGTGAGAAAGGTTATTGCTGATGACTAAGGTATTAGCAGGAATATGTTGGACGTACACGTTAGAGGATAGCGAGGGAGTATAGTGATTGCGGGGACTCGAAGGGCATAGTTCTGCCAGATATGGGTTGGTTACTGTGGTAGCTGTATCGCATTCGAAGAGTCGGAGAGGGGAGAGGACATGTATGCATGCAACCACGCGCCTCTAGATTAGTTCCTCGGATGGAGGCGTAGAGGCCAATTTATAGCTGTGGCAAGGAGTGTCTCAAAGAAGCGACACAATTCGTTGCCGTTAATCGGGGCCGTTGCGTTGCGCAGGAGGAAGGATTTCGATCCGGTTCATATGAGATGATAGGAACTGGTGATATATGTCATTCTTGGAATTAGATGTTAATTAGCCTGCGTATGCAGGAGGTATTGGTGAGATAGGTGACGATTGCTAAGGGGCATTTATGGGATGTTTAAGAGAATCTAAAATGATAGTGCGGCACCTGTTCCTGCAGTCTCATGGGTTTCGCAACCCTCAGCACTCCATATATCATTTAAAAGGTACAGAACGTAGTAGTAACGTGTTAGGCAAATCATTATTCATTTAAAGGCTTGCAGTATGCGGGCGCGTAATCTTTGCAAGCAAGGGTGGGGTGGTATGTTTTTGCTACTTGGAATTTTCTATAAACCGCAGGTTTGTAGCGGGGTACTTGCCACTGCTTACATTCACAGGTGGCATGGTAGCGCGCCCCATTGTTCATCGTTGAGTGGGAGGGTGTGTGGGGCATGTTGAACTGCTGGGTCGTAGGTGAGAACCCCAAGAACAGTATGCGAATCGTTGAGGCGCCTGGGCTTACGACACTTTGGCATTGCGCTGTGGATTAAGGACAGAATGTGAACCATATTAACCCAGACAATCGCGAGAAATGTTGTAACTTAGATCACGAGCAGTTTGGGTCTGAGTATCCAGCAAGTACGGCTTACTGGGTTCTGTGCTCGTCTAGACATAGTTATGATTTAAGCTGTAGGGCATGTGGGGACGCCGTATTCCTAAGCTGTTCTCATGTTATGTTAGAAAGAAGCGAGGGCGTATCCTGTGGATCTTTTATGGGCTATTCATAGAGTAACCGTCGCGGCTTAGGCAGTAGGTTAAAACATTGTGTGTGGGTGCCAATTCTTGGATGGGGGCTTTTCTTTGTAATGCTCGCATGATTCAAGCCAGGAATGCGGCCACGTGCAGCCACATACCCGGGGTTGAGGCAAGAGTCACTTCTAGGTTTGTTGCTGCTTGGTAAGAGTCCGGCGGGTGTTGTCGGTGCAGGAGCTTTCAGCCAACACAGGTCATTGAAAAGTAGCTGCGCAGGTTGAAAGAGCTAGTAACTCGTAATTCGGAGTCAAACCAGGAGCTAAAGTTTTACCTCCTACAATTCGGGGTTAGTCGAGAACAGCTTATCAGAAAGCTGACCGACTTGAAAGCCGGGTTGTTGCTAACGACTTAGCAGGTATTTGGCTTTAAGAACTGTAAGGTACTGGTTGGCGTCTGCGGTGTAGAAAGGTCCAAGGCAACTCCACACAACCTTCCGGATAATGTGGCGGTACGGTAATAAGGTTTGCTCCATACGCCGTTGGTACCTTGGGGATTCACTGTACAGCGCAACTGTCCGTCGTAGAGGTGTTTCATCAAGCTTCATTTGAATGTGTAAAAGATTGAGACAGCCTGACTCCATGCTACTTCATGAGAAAAATTTTAGCCAGCTCCTTTTTGCGGAAGGTAAGGCCAAGCGAAAAGCGCGATTTTTATTCCGCTTTTGGTTGCGTTTACTTGTAAAGTTGTCAGGCGAAGCCACAAACGTGCAGTAATAGACGCTTTAGCTATTCCAACGGAAATCTGCTGGGCACTTTGAGCAATATTATATTATAAACATGACCGGCACGGTCCTGCCGAGCTAATGGATAGCAGTTTATCGATCGCCTGCAAGTTATCGAAGTATTTAATACTTTGAATATTTGACATAAAAACGAGGGCGGAAAGTTAAGCTACTGCCTGGTTGACGGATGCTAGTTCTTGGTTTATCTCACATAGATGGTCTTCTAAAGCGCGCACGCTAGCTAATGCTTCTTCGGCGAAGCTACTAGAAATCCAACGCAGTGCCTTAACACTACAGAGAGCACTGAAGTAGTAAGGTTACAGCTATGTCGATTTCTTTTGTAGCAAAACTCATTAGGTTTACTGCTCACTTGGCTGCGTACAGTTATTGCCTAGACCTTCGCTCTTAGCGCGACTAGCCTTGGCTTACGCTGTCGTTAGTTGGATTGCGTTTGAATGGCAGGAATAGTGTTAATATATTAGCCATAATCTAACCATTCTAATGAATAGTAAGTGGATGGTAAACTAACCAACTCAAGGAGAAAGGCGCACATGTTTTGAAGTATGCGCGGTCAAGGTAAAGAGATGAGATCGGTGGGTGTAAGATGGCCGTGGGCGCAACAGCACTACAAGCCACATGGAGGCGTATTAGAACAAAGCGGCGATAAGCAGGAAGTTGTGACAACTCGATGAGGAGCTGTTGTATTGAGGTTGAGCACGGGTGGGAAACAAGCAAGCATCCAGTATCGTGCAAAATCCGGAAGCAGATGGTATTAAAATTTATGGTCATGAGCTTGTCGTGCATGCGTGTAGAAGATGTGAATTGTGTTAAGTCGTGAGGTCGTCAGCACCACAGCAACACAGGCAATATATTTACTTGTAAGATTTAGATGCAGATGAGGCGAAGTCCCTGGGACCGCATTATGGATAAAGATTGGCAATAATTTAAAAAGTAGGAAGGAACGCTACAAAAAAGCGCTGTTCAGGATCCGGAGGAGCCAGTTTTGAGGGGTATTATAAGGCGATATTTGCACTTGGATGTTCGAGCGTAGCAAAGTGTATAAGCATTGGATTTTAATCAGTCTATTTGGATAAAAGTGGATAGAAAGTTGAGACGCTGCGTTGCCCCTGGTGAGTAAATATTCCTACTTCGCTGGTAAAAGGGAGCTAGTGCACTCTGATAAAGTAGCACCTGGAAGTGAGGCTTAACCTTTTACCGAGATGCGTACTAGCGACTCATGAATTAAAACAAACGTGGTCAGGAAAATGTGCGAAGTAACTGCGCAGCTTCGAGCAGTGTTTCGGTTGTCATGGTTTATCAGGGAAGAGCAGATTTGTCTGACGGAATAATGGAAAGCTACAGTTGAAGTAGGACTGTTAGTCCGATTAATGCAAACTGAGCAGGCATTCGCTGGTGATATGGGGTGGCGGATAACAGTACATGCAAATCTAAAGCGCGGCGTCGCGCATGGTGAGTAAATGGTCCTGACTTGCTAGCAGCAGCATGTAGTGCTCCGTGCTTAAATGCTAGATAGCAATGAGGCGCCACGTCCGTATACAGAGAAGCTTACGATTGACCCCTAAAGTAGAGCGTTTGTGATGCTGAGAACCCGTAGGTAAAAGGCATAAGCGCTGCTCATTCAAGGTGCTTATGTGGGCCCGGTTATGGAAAAGTGAATAGATATTAAGTGACGGTAAAGCTACGTACACAGCAATATTATATGAAGCAAGTGCAGAAGGTAGTTGAAGAGTAAACGCATGTGCATTGTAGGAGAAAGGGTAAGGTAAGTAAAGTACGGCGCGTTTATCGACATGGAGACGCACGTTAGTTTTGTTGTTATGAAGCTATATATGGGCATGTCTGTGTTCCAAGAACTAGTCTGCAGATACGTATGTGATCAATATTTTCGCCATTTTGGGAAATGGATAATAATTTTATTGACGCAATAAATAGAATTACACTTTCAAAAGTCATGAAGTCGTCTGGTACTTTATTATCTACACTAATGTGTCTGTAGTGAAAGGGTTTAAAACTTTTCAAACAGTGCGTTTCAGGTAACGAATTTTGTGCCGCCTGTCGCGTAACTGCGTCGAGCATGCTTCATCGGTTGGAAAAAAGCATCTAATAGCTGTTAGAGTAGTTAACTAGTTTATAGTCGATAATAAGACTAGCTTAATTCTGCGTAGCCAAAGATTTAGTCCAAGCTGCTTACGTAAGTTTTTGTAACTGAATGTCATGAGAACAAAAATACGTATAGAAACGAGCTCTGCACCTTCTCGAGCATCAAGCTATTGATTTTTCGTAAGATGCCAAAGTCTACTCAACAATATTTCTACAATGGGCTGACACATAATTTTGAAAAAATGTGTCAAGATTTTCTAAAGCGCTTCCTGTTGAAAATGTATTTAATGATTACCATAGCTTATGCAGAAACGTAGCACACATATTTAGCAAAATTTAGCGAGTTGAAGTAACGCGCACCTAGAGCACGACCGACGAAGCACATTACTATGGATGTACCATTTAAAATAAGCGTGTTGGGTAGTACGAACCGCAAGTTGTAGCGAACGTTACACTTTGGTGGGGTAAATTCCGGTTTGTAGAAGTCACACCTGGTTTTGAACGCACCAAAAATGTATACGTGGCCACTTTCCATGTCCTTATGTGCCAACGAGAACACCACATATACATCAGCAACAAACTATTATGGTGTGCCATGATTGAAAGCTTGCTAAACGTCATTGAACCAAAGTAGAAACAGGAAGCGTCCTAGTTCGCTTCCCTGGAATACATCGCTCGTTACAGGAAACGTTTCCAAATTTGTGCTGCGCAGTTGTAATGAGTGGTTGCAAATGTGCGGGGAAAACCAAGAGAAAAGAGTACGTGAGATGCCAAACGTGGCTAACTTCTGGAGAACTCCTTTATGTGTGACCGGGTCAAAGGCATTTTCATATCAAGGAAGACCGCAACCAATGCCTGCCAGATGTTTCAAGGGGTTCATCGAGTTGTTCAGGAGTACGAACTGGAAAGCCTGCAGAACCTTCTGGTAGGCTTCCGTACTGTGACCAGTTTATGAGGTATCGGTGCAGTAGGAAGCCAAGCAGTTCCACATTGCTGATGCTCTCCATGTCCCTATGGCAATAGAAGTGTGGCCAACAGGAGAGTAGTTGTCAATATTTTGGCGGTTACCTCGGTCGATTCGTAGGACAGCTGTCAAGTGTTTCCAAATGACTTGGTAGTATCTGTTCTTCATAGATAAAACAAAAGCATTAGGAAAGCTGAGTAGGATGTGTAGACCTACAACTCTCAGCAGGGAATGGGAGACGCCGTATGGACTAGTGTAATATGACTTCTTTAGCGAACAAAATGCACGAGTGAGTTTGTAAAGTCAAAGTCACGAGTGTGCAGCAGATCGTTAGTAAACAGATGCATGCTATTTATTGCTATTAACTCAGTTGCGGTAAAGGAAGTAGAGAAGTGGTTATCAACCAAACCGCTTAGAGGAACTAAATTGTTAATTTAATGTGTCCATCTCAGCGGATCGCAAGCTACATGGCTGAGCCGCAATCCGGAAACACCTGACGCGTTTCGCCTTATTGGTGCGCATTTATTCGGTCCACTTCTGGGAATCAAAACCACGTCCGCAAAAGGCTGACGCAACCTAGCCAACAGCGTAACTTACTAAACAAGGTTGGACGGCAGCTTGAACTACGTTATTTAAAAGCCAACTGGATCCAGCACGACAACAGTGCCACTGCCACGCCGCTTAATACCTTGCCGATGACAGAGGCCTGTCTCCATGTCCTGTCTTCTTTTCACTAGATGCTACTTCCGTAGTATTTGAAGCTGGTAGAGGTTACAAAATATAGTACTTTGGAGTAGAGGGATTTTAGCTGCAATTTACTTGTGTTCAGCTCAGCAGATAACAAGCTACTGGGGAGTTTGGGCTAGGTATGGGCAGAAGGGGGCCATCAAAAGTCAGGCGAGAGCTTTTACTTTATTGTTGGTACTAAGCGGTATGTGCTTAGCTGCTATGTGTTCCTGTGTTAGCGTATTCCACCAATTGTTCAGGAGTTCCTTCATAAGGGTTGTAAGATTAAAGTCCTTGGTCTTATTCCACATGGAGCACAAAAGCTAGAACCTGCCAGTGATACTGCTTGTGGTAGCGACATTGATAACCACAAGTTCCGCGCTTGCTGTGCAAGGGGCAAGAGCCTGTGAGTAATTGATGAAGTTGTTATAAAACACGCAAGGCGCTAGATCTGTACGTGCCTTCAAGAAGACGTCATCCTAGGGTGCCGCTTGGATCAGTAAAGATGATGATTTCTAGTTGATGCGGTTTTGAGGTCTTAGAGTAGAACTCATAACATGAAGGTGGTTATGAACTTTTGGGAGTAATGCGTGAGCCTCATTAGCTTGTTGGGACTACCGGAGCCATTTCTGGAACCGTTGGACCATGCGTCAGAAATTCCTCTTGTGAATATTTGGTTTAGTGGATTGGAGCCTTTTGTATGAGCATGCACATGTAGAGTTCAATCATGTGCATAGCAGTACAAACAAATGCTCCATACCTGGACGGCGTTAGGCACCGAAATCGTCGTCAATTAGCTTATAAAGTTTTGGCACAAATGAAACTTCATCAACATGCCTTACTAGCTCGGTAGTACTGGAAAAGGATGAGTGTTTGGTTATGCACACAATCGACTAAGGGTTTGAGCTGGCCTCCAATTGATTGAATGCAAACAGTATCTTCTTGGACAATAATTGAAAAGTTGGAACGTTTATGAATAAATAAATAAATACTTCATTCTCGACTATGCGAGGCACGCCCATGGAGGCATGATCAGATATGTACAACTGTACAAACATTTTATGGCAACCGTGACACCAACAGTAGAAGATTAGTCGTATGTCCATGATAAAATAAATAAATAGATAGTTCATTCTCAGTTTCATAGAGGCGCACCAACTTAGGCATGATGAAGCTTTAAAACTGTTGTGTATCACGATGATACATCGGGTTCAATCGTGTGTAGTTGAAACGGTGTCGGGAAGAGTTGATATGTGTGGCTAGTCGACTTGCCAGTATGTAGTTTTGGGCTGTGACTTTATTCTTTGGCGAGTCACATCCGCCACGTCGCGGTGTTGTTAAACAGACATTTGTGGCTTTTTATAGGGAGAACGCTTGCCAGGCGAAAACCCACCACGTCCTGCAACACTGTCGTAAAGTATTTTGAACATTAATGTTGAACTGGCAAAGCCGCTTGACGACTGGTTTCACCTTCGGTTTATCGCGGAGTAATGGCTTCTAATTCCCTTTGTTAGTTGGACGGGTATTTTGATCTGGGTCGCCATGATTTTTGAGATCGGTGGAGGAGAGGGACATCGCGATTTTTCTTCTTGTTGTATGTCCAGGTGAGCAAAAGGTTCAATTTTTCCGCTGTCCAGATTTTTCAGATGTATAATGTATGGGAGTATGAGGATATGTCCAGTTCACCATACTGGACAAGGGTCATGGTGATTGTAGGTCGGTCCTTTCGGAGTTCTACTATGCTCCATGTAAGTCCTTGTGGGTTGTTACGTCGGTCTTGGGCCAAAACTGTTCCGCAGTCCAATCCCAGAGCTCCAAGAAGTCCCGGACCTCAGAGAAAAGGGAAAGTGAGGGACAACCGAGAGAAGACCGCAAGAACAGGCATGGAGTTGAATATTGTTAATGTCTTGTGTTATAACATTTGGGCTTGAGACAAAAGCCTGTACACTGTGCAACAATAATTATGCTGAAAATGTCTTTTAAGTATACTATAGAATCATTAGCCGTGTAGGTGGATTGCTATCGCCTGCGTAGAGACAAGAGGGTTGCACCAGTAAGTAAAGTACGAGTATCCGTTTGATATGAGTCGATAGTTGCGTGGCGATAGAGCAAAGTGAGTTAGAAGGTTGCTAGTGATTGTCAGGTGCATGAACAGCACGTAGTTAATGTAATCCGAGAGGGGGCATAATAAGCGAAAATAAATAGGTTGCTGCGAGAGAGTCTTAAAGATCAATTGGAATACATGGTTTGCTTACGTAAGCCAGCTACCTCCACGTTAATTAGCACGTCCAATACAAGAAACCGTGTACCTTAGTATGTGCAGCTGGGCATAATACGTATCAGTTTTACGCCACGTTTCTGCAGTAATTAAAACATGTGGACTGGACAACAGAATGAATGGTCATAGATGCATCCTGTGTGTAAATGATCGCTCATCAAGGAGGAAGCGTTTATATGAGTAGGTATGTATCACAACGATTTTGGTGTCAAGAAGCCATTCATGTTAGCTACGTAGCCTGCTGAAGGTAACCGTGGTATGTATACTGGTAGTGTGAGTGCGTCTGTAGCATAGTGGAGCGTTAGTAAAGGGGAAAAGCCCGTATATGTTCATGGCAAAGGTAAAAATTCAGTCGCATTCTATCAAGTTCCCTGAAAAGAGGGCGGGGAAACTAGTATCGGTGAGGCTGCCAGGTCGAGTAAGCTGTGAATATATCAATGTGTTACAGATTATCACTGACTGGAGCAGAGCATTCATGCGAGATAGATTGTCCACGGCACAATTTTTAATCGGAGATTGGCGGGAGTTTCTCATGTTGAGAAAACCGCGGATGGTGGTTAGCTTCCGTCGCCGACTCCCCTACTGTAGCTTCCCTTTAACTACAACATTTGCTTCTATAAAGCACCGTTCCTCCTCGTAACTTACTGCTCGGCAGTGCATGTCCCTACTCCCTCAACTAAGATCGATTGCTTGTACATACTTAAACCTGCTCCTCCCCTCTCTGTTATCTTTGTCCATCTGACTTACTGGTGACACCGTATAGCTCCGCCAGCGAATGGTGCAATTAGTCATTTTGGCACTGCCGCCTCATTTTATTCCATATCTGCAACATCATAGCATCGCCGGCTCTACCACCCTATCATCCTTTCAGCTGCAGCAATGGTTCCACTAAATCTCCGTTTTTATTGTTTTTCGACTGCTCAACATTCCTTATCCCTTAATCATTTCACCAAGAGCGGGCCCTGCTTCGCCATGAAGCTGGCTGGTAGGCCCTCTTTTCGCTCTGTCCACTTGACTTACCTGTGACACCATGGAGCTCCAGGTTGAGGTTTCTACTTAACCTAGTGTGGCGCCACTGCACTATATTGTTTCACCGAGTTAGCTCTACTATTTCCCTACACGGCCACACTATGTTCGCTGCAGCTGCGGCAATTAATTTTAGACCTTATTGCTTTAATGTGCCAGTTGAATTTAGCCAAACCGCCTGTGTACTGCGCCTTCTTTCCTTTGCTTCACTGCTCTACATATCCTAATACCTAATTTCCTTAAACGGGTTTTCATTTCTCAACTTCAATATTGGAAGACAGACACAAACAGAAGGCGCCATAGTTTATAGCTATACATACAAAACGGCGTAACAATGGATAAGGCTCGAAGTCGCCGACTTAACTTACTTCATTACTTACTTTTGGTGTACTTCCTTTCTCTGCTCTTTTTTTCTTGTCTCTTGCGAGACCAGCACAGAAGCGTTGAATACACGTACCTGGATCGCGGTATCCATAGATAGTACCTATAGACATATGTGGACAACTGGGACCAATACAACGGGCATTGTGCCCTCTTAATTTGTATCATCTAATGGGTTGAAGGATTGCGTTCAAAGCAGTATTACCTTCGGAACAGCATCTCAAGCAAGCTTCACTTCCTTGCAAGTATTCAACCTATTGCTATTCCATGGTGTTATGTTCCATCTACCTCGCCAGCGAATTATTTCTAGCAAAAGATTCTTCATATGCTTGGTATCAGTAGCTGCTTGCTACGTTACCCACCACGCAAGTGTGATTTTCCATCCATCCCTTGCCCCTGGAAGCTTATCTTTTATGGTCTGTTCGATCACGTTTGGGCAAACTTTTGTTCTGGAGGATACAGAAAGCCTTATGAACCCGAATCCTTTACTGGTTACAACAATTAGGTTTAAAGCATTCGCATCCGTGGAACGTCACTTAAAAAAGCTTCATCTACCTGCAAGTGATCAACTTACTGGCGATGCCATTGCCTTATACTACGCCCACCCCGCCAGTGGACGCCTTCGCCTGGTATCAACATCCCGCTTGGCGTCCGTATCCGATAGCTACGTTACCCACCTCAACAGTGTGGTCTAACACCTAACACCTACACCTATGGAACTTTATCTATTATGAAAGCATTTTGATATTTATTTTATACCGGTTTGAACAATTGGGTTCAAATCAGTATGGCCCACTGAACATCTCCAGCAAAACCGTTGCACCTCCCTACAAATGTTCAACTTACTTGCGTAGCACTGTCCGTATGCTCCGTCCACCTCGCCAGTGGATTATTTCTCCTGGTATCAGAATCCACAGCTACTTGGCGCTATTATACCACCTCGCTAATGTGGTATACAAACGATTTTACACCAAACCGATGCATATTGTCTATAGTCTGTACTAATGCACTCAGCCGTACCTGATTCCAAAGCCACAACAAGTTCCTCGATTGTTTTCATTATCCTCACAAGGAAATTTTAGATCAATACAAATGTCCTATTTATCTGCAATGGTTATTCTCATGGACCTACCTGCTACCTCTAGCCGGCCCGTGGGTTATTTGTTTGGATAATGATACTGCCTTGGATTGGAGTTCCATACTTACCAGCGCACCTCAGCATCATATTCTACACAGCCCTACTTCCAACCAGTACCGGCGGCCCCAACCGTTACTTGTGCATCCTGACAAACGCTTTTCGCTGAGCCAACAAAAAATCAGGTATATCATGACTGCAATGAGCCGTTCAGGAAATAGGCTTTGCGAAAACGTTGCAAGTCCTTCGATGCTATTTAACTTGTAATCAATGGCAGTGTTCCAGGATGTGGTGGGTTTTGCATGGCATGTGTCCTTCGGTGCACGATACGTGGGTCGCACAAAGAGATGTCTATCCCAGAGAATTCACGAGTATATCCCAGCCCTCGGACTGCTCCAGCATGCTGCACCTCTTCGAAAGTAGCCATACTGCATCTGGGAATGACTTTAAAGTCATCTACTCTCTACCTGAACGCCTCTCGCAAGTCTTCCGAAAGCAAGTCTTGTCCAGTACCGAGGCTATTTACATCCACCATCCGAAGCCAGAATTATTTCTACATGAACTATTCGTACGGTCGATACTACTATCGTGGCCGACTGACATGGTTAATTAATTCTCTTCGTGACCTTTCCTATTTACTTTAGGCAGCTGAGGCTTGTGTATTAAGTTTCATTTGGTGCACTTTTTGCCATCTGTAGCCGCATTTAGTCATCGAGCTTGACCGTTCAAATATCTTAGAAATCACTCCCAGCCCGATTTGACGCTTACCCCACACAATCAGTGTTATGTAAAAGTTTGGGTCCGGAGAGAATTAACCGAAAAGAATTCTTAAACCTGAACCGATTTCTGGTCTTGGTTCATCTGAAGACAATGGGAAAATTTGCTGTGCTGAAAATCAACATTGCCCGTGATTCATGCGTCCTTCCCCTAAGAAGCCATAAACGTCTATTTAACAAAACTACCACATAGCAGCGGACATCTGCCACTGAAATAAGGTCACTCTGTTGTTTTACGCAGAGAATGATCTTAATATGCGATATTAGTGTGCACAACGTGTTTAGTAAACTTCCCGTTGGGCTCCTACGCCCAAGGATAAATGGAGATAAATCTCCCAAACTATTCGAACTCCCACCCAACATTTCCGTGAAATGAAGAATTATTGCTCTTACGGGGTTTGGCACCAGATTGTTCCTTGACACCCATGATCATGCCTTTAGCCTTGCAGCATTCCTAGGCAAAAAGTATGCACACATTTTGCACCATGTATTTTGCCGACACTTATCTCTGTTGTGTGGTTTATATACGCTTAGGTTGTTTCTGTGGCTCTGGCAATTACTTGATCATGCCAGTACTGGCTTGTCCCATTGCGTCGAGAATGTATTTATTTACATAGTTATATGTAACCCGGTTGACATTTTCAAGTGCCTTGAGTTTAACAGTGGGATGGCACGTTACGTGGGCGTCAAGCAGATGTGGGACATTCGTGCCTCCCGGCCATCCATTCTCATAAAATTTGATGTGAGTTTTGCAATTCTCAGTATTTGCCAAGGACTACTTTCGACCGATTATCACCGTTGTAGTGACGAGGTAACTTGGGTTGCTGCGCATTAGGTGAAGCCTAGCGCCTTGAATGTGGGATATTGTTTGGCGTTGGTGTGCGGTTCTAGCAGGTTTTAAGTTGCTAAGCTGGAGCGTGCACGGAACTGGCAGCAAGACATCCACACTAACCGTTTCATTGTCCTTGACATAGACGTCTGCATCAGTATGCGGTATATTACTGATGATCTTGCTAACTGGTATCAACTTAGGTGGGGAAGCAGAAGGACTGGATATATTATTAAGTGTCAAACCCGTAAAACTGGACGATTACTACACCGCAGTCAAATCCGGAGCAACATCAAACGGACATAGCATGAACAGTAAAGTCAGTGGCCAGAGTGATGCTGCATTGCGGTTTCGCTGTAATGGCAGTAACCTAAGCCGAAATAGCTCGCTGTAATGTCGTTTGATCAAGCATGCTGAGAATGTGACCGTTGTTAGCCGTTTCTCGCAATGCCAACCGGTTGGTTGGGCAAAGACTAGCTTGTCCTTGACTCTGAAACTCAAAGCTAATAGGGCAAGTATCATCGCTCTTTGAGTTTCTTAGGCTTGCAGTAACGCAAGAATCGTTAGACGGGTTGCACACGATTACAGGAGTGCGTGTAACTTTTTCAAAGGCATTTGATTTGGAACGTTGAAGATGCTTGCACTCTGTGTGCGACCGACGCGATGATTCACCCCGTTGTTGATAGGGGTAAGTAGAGCGCCGGCACCTCTGCGTTCTACCTAGTTGCCGTTTCTCCGATGTCGAAAAATTGGGCTAGTGACATAAGGGTAGTGATGGTAGCCCTGATTGCTGTCACACTTTCGCAATGTGCATGATACTGCTGCATTCAGTTAGTTATAATAATCTTACACCATGCCATATTGGTCCGCTGTGATGATGCGATGTATCTAATGGGTTCACCACATTTGCGTGAACGGGACTGAACAAACAAGTTACCACTGTTTCATCTTTGCACATACTTTGCGTAACATATGGGCAACCAAGTGCATCGCTTTACGTGGCCCGTGGTGTTGTGATTATAGGTTCCGAGATCAGCAGTAATGCTTCCACTGCAATGAGACCCATGTAGGCTTCCATCTGCACCGTTGCACGCTGCCTATGGAGCTATGCATGGATGGTCGTGGACTGGCGATGATGAAGTTGATGCAGTGGGACCTGTGTAAGCTACTATATGCGCAAGTACATGAGTTTCGCGGTGCTGTGAATAGGGGCTCAAGAAATTGCATTATCAATGCAAGAGTAAGGGGTCTTATGCGAGTGTCTATATGAAAGGATGGCAAAGATTATGGGGCAATAAATAGAGACTAGATGACCGACAACAATGATACCCTTTGCAGTGAGAGCAGTGTAGAATACTCTATGCCCTTGCACACGAGGCTTGTGTTGCTATAAATAAAAGCTCGGTGCTTGGCATACATGGTGTTATAGCATTGAGACCTATGTAGTGACTATATGCAGCGCTTCAAGAGGCTCGTGGTGCCATGAGTAGAGGCACGATGAAGCTTTACTGTTACCGTTGCGGTGATAATAGATATCGATAAGCGGTGACTGTGTTGCGTGTGGTGGAAAATTTGCCCATTGTTTTGCATTCATTGCTGAATATTGTTGTATTAGGACTACTTAGCTGGTCGAGTAGATATATTGAAAACAGCAACACCAACCACTAATCATCCCGCATTTAGTATCCATGGTTGCGCGTTTCTCCATCTTCAAGCTTTACAAATGTTTCGAGCGCAGTGTCATATGGTGAGTTGCGTATTGAACTCAAAAATTTATCCGCTTTTCGGGCGGTTGGTGAAACAAGCCCGGTGATATGAAGCAAGTATCTGACCTTACTGTTTTACAAAAACAAACGATTTCACACTTACTGATTATGTAACGCCGCAAATAACTTTATACGGTCACGTAATTCATCGCACTATCCAGGTTATTGAACCTGTGTCCTGACGTCCAAGACGTTAACGAGCTAGGTTTTGCAGTCCTAGTACTCTGGTCCCCTTCTCCTAAGTCCTTTGCTTGGCATGCTAACTGCCTTCGCATAAGGCCACTTTCGTTCCAAACTGTTTCTTTTCTGATGACACATTGCCTCTATTCCAAATTCAAGTTGGCGGCTTGGTTTCATTTTGCTGGCTTATTTGTTTTGGTCGGAACGGCCGCTTTCTTGCGGACTTCTGGGACCTAAATGATATAATCTCTGCCGACGCAGCGCTCTGGTACCCTCACCTCCAAATCATTGCGGTTCGTGATTAATCCTCAGTAAGATGTCCCATTTTTCATGAACTTGTCTATTTCTGCAGATGCTCTCTATTAGTGCTCATACCTTACTAATGGGCTTCCTCTATATGAGCCGACATTCTGGTCACATCTTCATGGTCTCCCGCTTTCCGAATAATGAGCCCATACCGATTAATTATCGACAGATCCAAAGGTTGGTTCTCATCACCTTTAAGATCTTTGTAGGCCTTCCCACTTCTTATAAATCGTCGTTGCTTTCCCGACCTCCTTCTTGTTCGCTCTCTGCATTCGTCCCTTTATCAAGTTGACGGATAACGCTTCGGGCGTAGCTAGAATCTAGCCTCTACTGACCAGTCTCCCACTTTTTGACTGTTTCCAGACATCCGCGACATAAACGATCTTCAGTCGCAACACAATCTGAGAGCTTCGCTCGGCATGCTAACTGGCTTTTTATACAGCCACCGTCGTCTCGCAATTATTCTTTTCCTATGACACTCATTACTGCTATGCCCACCTTAATTTGGCGGCCTAAATTCATTTTGCTGGCTTACCCGGTCTAGTTTGCTTGTTTTCCTGTTTTCTGAACTCTCTTGGACTTATGAGGTCCAAACAATCTAAGCATTACCGACGCAATACTCTGTAACTCTCACCACAAGAGCATTGCCGGTACTGATTCATTCATTTTATTATGCTTCCCTTACATCCTTGACATGTCTATTTCTGCCGACGCTCTCTGTTAGCCTCACGACATTAATAAGACGGCTTCCCCCATGAGTCGACATACTAGTCTCGTTTCAATGGTCTCCTGCTTTCCGATTACTTTGGTCTTACCAATGTATCATCGCTGAATTCATAGGTCCGTTCACAACACCTAAAAATCTTTGTAGGCATTTTCACTTCTCCGCAATATATTCTTTTCCTTCCGGGCCCCCTCTTTCCTTTTCACGCTCGCTGGTTGCATCCTTTTTTAATTAGACGGACAACTCTTCGAGCCTGGCTCTAATCTACCCTCGTATGACCAGTATCCTTCTTACCGGTGGCATCCAGATGTCCTAGAGGTAAACGACTTAGGCTCTGCAGTCCTAACGCCCTGTGACCCTCATCCTTAGTGCGTTGCTCGGCATGATATATACCTATCCAGGCAAAACACACTGGCACTCTTACTTCACTTAAAACGCTTGGCATCATTTATCTTTTATCTACTAACAAGGAGGAATCTTCACTTGGAGAACATCGTTGGCTCCTCCACTGGTTTTAACCGAACCTTTTTTCTAACCGTCTTCTTTCCTTCTCTTGCATACTTTTGCATTTTTTCTTCATTTGATGCTAACTTACAAGGGTTGTCCTTCATGACTTCTTACATTCGTACCAACTTAGGTCTGAGATAACGCGTCCGATTCGCTGCGTCTGAGTGATATTTCTTTCTAAAATCCAAACATCTCGTCTTCCTCTCTCTGGTTCCCACAGATTGAGCTTAAGGGTTTTAGGACCCCGCAACTTCTCTTTGCATCATCTCGATTACTAATTTGGAACAAACTGTTCTTCTCCACTGATCCGTGGCGTGCGCGCTCCTCGTTGTATTTTATCACGTGATACGTGTGTATACGCGATATTTAACTACCAGTTACATGATATAAAGTACACGATTTCATTCATTGTTAAAATTGATCGACTGCGTTCCGGATGCATTTATTTCATCTGCCTGGGTGACCGTCTGCTCGTTGCCTTCTTCAAAATTATCACAGGTACCATGTCAGGCACACTAGGAGTTGTCCATCATTGCGACAATAATATAATACGAGGCATAAAGTTCCCTTATCTGAATATGACTGGAAGGTTATCGGCCGTTTTTACAACTTACCATCTGGACAAATTATACAGTACCTTGCAAGGATACAATTTTCCAGAGGCTCAAATAATTGGTTTCAGTTACCTAACACTACCCCTTTCACCTGCTGCTCACCTGAAGCACTGCTTTTGACTTCGGAAGGCCTATTCTCTTGCCGATACAAGGCCAAGACCACTGGTCATCCTGAACTCTTTACTCCGCATTGACCGTTCAATTGGCCGTGGTCGCCTATGTTTCCAATCAATTTCCCTACTTACCCCGGGAGGATCTCCCATTTGTTTATCGAAACCATATAAGGCTTTCAGGACTTCAACCTGTTTTAAGGTATAACCCTTTGAGACTTCACGTGGTTCTGCTGATGAGCAACATATCATATTCAAAAATGGTTTACTTCGTGACCTAGCAGTCGAGCACAGCCGTTGGTTCAAAACAAGACAAGACCTAGGAACACAATAAGCACTAGCCTAATACACCGGCCAACAGAAAAATAGGACGCAATGTGACTGCGAATAACCTAGCGAATAAACTTTCAACACGAAGCATAGCCAAGTACAACTTGCCATTCAATGGACCGGCGGCGGTGTTTTAGGATGTGGTGGGCTTTCGCCTTGCAAGCGTCCTCACTATAATAGGTCACAAATCCCCGTTTACCAACACTGCAACGTGGCGAATGTGACCCGCCACGGATTATAGTCACAGCGCCTAACTTCATACTGGCAAGTCAACTAGCGGCACCATTCTAGATAAGTTCGCTACACTGCAACTCTTTCATCTGCATATCTTGTCGTCCCTGCTTACTACGAGTACACGCATATACTGTCGTCTGTTCGCTTTCTACGCTATCACCGTTGATTTTTGCGTTACGTACGCAAGAAATCAGTATATTATCATGCCACCCGCGATCGGGTTGTTCAATTAGCTTCTAGTGAATCGTTCAGGAATCTAATTCAATTGTTAGCTAGCGTATGACTGCAATAAATGGCAGACCGAGTATTTCCTAACAAACGGGTCCCGATCTCACGACAGCCCAATTATTGTTTCACAGTTCCACCATTGCACAGTTCCAAACATGAACGTATGAACATTTTGCTACTGTCACCGTTACAATTGCCATAAGACGTCCGTACAGTCACACTTACCTGATCGTGCATCCATGAGTGTGCCTTGCGTATCAAAGAACAAAAGATTTCTTTAATGGTTTTGTTTATTACTTTATTGGAGGTACGGATACCTCAGTATGTCCGCGTTAAGAAGCCATATAGGTTTCGAAGCGCTAGTGCACTTAGCCTCCCGACATGAATTATCTAACTGTCATTACTATTTCACAAGTCTCACATTTTTACCATCACTTGATATATAAGATGCGACTTATTATCTGTAGCTGGGTTTTCTATCAGTTTCGAGAGATATGCGTACTACTTTCATTCTACTCCGTCATAGTAGACAACGTCTACTAAACTTAACTTTGGGTTTGACAAATTACGGCCAATAAAATTGCTTAGTTATGGATGCAAGCTTTATTTTTCCTATCATTTTGATCTTAAAGTTTTGCTCCACTGAAGCAACGGTCACTTTGAATAAGCCACCCTCATCGTCTACAGAAACGGCGACGTAGCTCCTTGACATGGCCTGTAAACCTAACCGTCTTCTACGGTTGGCTCCTGTGGGATTGCTGATACGCGCAAGTTTGGCGTCCTAACAACCAGCTTTTCCTTTACACCGTTTTATCTGACGACCATTACTAGCATCAATATACACACTATATTGTAAAACTGTTATGTGGCTATGCACTCGCCAGCAGTGTCTTTTCCAACGGCCAATTTATTCGGTATGAAATAAAGCGAATTTGCAAGGAGTGCACTAATGTTGCACGAGAACACCGCGTTGGATGCAAGGATGCTGTTCAGAAAAACTTGGGACTCAAGAGCATACATATCTTACTAACATAATCATCTGTTCGTGGTTACGGAAGTTGGATAAACTAACTAGCGCCATCAACGCCCACGGATATTCGTAGCTTGTTATCAACTTGCTGCAAGTGGCCTAGCTTTACGAGTAGGCGCATGACGCACTTGTATTGGTAGAGGGGAACAAAAGTCATCGGGACGACCGCACATTGCGCCACCCACAACCTTGGTGGTGAAGTTATTATCTACACCAATACTTACTGGAGTATATCCATGAAAGTTTGGGTTTCCTCTTATTTTTAACGTAGGAACTGCTTGTTTCTGAGGTGCACGCAGTGGTGTATCCGTGCGTGCCACTCAATTTTACAAGGTAACATTTATGTTTCTCTTACATATTCGAAAGCTGGAGCAAAGGCATTTTCGGATCACCCTACTGCGTCTGTGTTGGAACAAGTCGAGTATTCACGTTGTACTTTTTCTGGTGCATTCAACCGATTTGACGACGCTTTCCTTAAAGTTTGGACTACAAAACATCGTCAGTTGCCCCGATAGGACTGTTGCGACACTTGCACGTATATTCCGTTACAAGGTAAATCTGTTAGCGGCGTGTAAAAAGGCGCCGTTGGAAAGTTACGAGCACTAAAGAATAAGCTGTGTCATGTAATATAATCTACGATAACCCATGGGGTGATTACTCGCTGCAATGATTGAAAGTTCAGGTGGAGGCAGCGTTCCGCACAGCCCGAGTAGGAGAAATGTTATCATCCATCGATCGAAGTTTATTTTTTCAAATAATGATGGATTCACGTATTTCTATCAGTCGACAAGTTACTTTAAGGTTTTTTTGACGTTTGCCTTCTATGCAAAACTCTGTTTATCTTTGCGAATAGGTCCTCCTCATCCTACCTAAAGCGGTTACATAGACAAAATAAAAATGTTTTAAAATAGGAGACAACGATCTATTAAGGCCAATACCTCAGTAGCCTAGTGTCCAGGGAATCAGCCGTAAACTATTAGGCTGAGTTCCAACGTAGCTAAGGTTAGCTCCATCGGCTAAGTCCAAAGCAGGATGAAACCGCGGTCGCGATATGACATTGTTGTGAGGAAGAACCCGCAAATGATTCCAAGGTCACTATCTGTTTTATAAAGAAGTTGCGTCGCCTTAACACAGTGTACGGTAAGGCTGTAACGATAATATTTATTGCATTTAACTAAAGGCTGTTAAAGTAACTAGATGGGACTACTCAACGTACATAGTCTAACAACGCAGCTGGGGGAAACTAAACCAATATGTCTGCTATTGTTAGAACAGTCTGATCTATGAAGTATCCCTTATATAGCCTGCTTCGTCTGCATACCCACTGCACCCTGTGGACAGCGGTACGGTACACAAGTCACCGGAACGATTTACTCAAAATTGCACTGATCCACGCAGCCTCTCCGCCGTTGTCCTAAAGGCTGACTTGCTGACCAAACCCGTGGCTACTTTATACAACTTCTGAACACAAAAACCTAAATTTGCCGAATGCTGGAGATCCGGCAATATTGCACCAAAACCAAAAACTAGTTCAAGTGACTGTTGACCTAGTGCTTGTATTTTACTGACCTTAATAGTGTTCTGAAAGCTCATTTTTGAGAGTATGGTGTCGTATTAACAGTCAACAGATTCACCACAATTTGTCTACCGCATTTCTAGGCCAGCCAAATACGCAGTAGCCTGCCTTGGGCCTAGGCTGCTATCCTCCTTGGACAATAGAATCAAGTTCGCTGAAGTTTTGCGCTTGGGACTGCAAGAATGCATCCGACTGCGTTAACCGTGTATTCTAAATTTATGATATACCCAGTGCTGAACTTCTTCTATCGTAAATCTGTCAGGTGATTATTCTACCGATAGTACTCAGGTTGCCCAAATTGGCGGCAAAATTTCCTCTCTCCAAATCACAAACACCGGGCTGCTTCACGGATTTATGTTGTCACCATTTCCATCCTCGAGCTCTCTAAGAGCAGGTATAGTCCCAGAGGATAGCAACTCTGATGAAATATGCAGATGGTATTATAGTGGGCGTCCAAAAATCAACGAGTGCCTCTGCATTAAGGTTACAAGGTATACTTAAAGATCTTAACTTTTGATCAAATGATTGCAAATTGTAGCTCAAAATACCTAAAAGCAGTGTTGTTAATTTTCCACTTCAAGTTGGAGCTTGATGTTACCGAAGCCTCCACCAACATCTCAAAATCAACATTGGTGGTAAGTGGCTGTGCTACTTTACAATAGCAGTCTTTAGTTGTTATGCTAAGCTAAAGTTTATCTTGGTAACGCCATATAAAAGGAAGCTCATAAAAGTCCGGTGGTTAGCTCTCTACATCTCACGCCTGCGGGCTTTCTCTGTCCCCAATGATTCGCCACTACGCTCAGTCAATACAAGTCTATTGCCACGATGGTTAAATAAATGAATAGTTATATTCTAGACAAAACGAGACACATCATTATGAGTATAATCCAGTGGTTGACAAACACGTAGAAATCCTATAGGCGTATGTACAGCAAAAGATCGAAATAAAAGTTGTCAAAATACATAGCTCGAATAATTGTACACGCATTTTGCTTAGGGATATTGCAAGGATGAGAAACCTGATTATTAGTGTCAGCGAGAAATGTGGCACAGAAGCGCAGAAAATTGCTAATCGTTTCTGTTATGGAACTTCTGAAAGGAAGTGGGTTCGACTGAATCCTGACGTTTAACTACATCTTTCTGTGGGGTTGGAACCCGGTAGAAAGTTTGCTTACCAGTGGTGGACGAAAGGTTTAAGTTTTGTTCATATAAATTTAAGCTTTCGAGTTTTGAATATTGCGATCATTGCTAGTGCTAACTGGTTTATTTTCGACAGTGAGAAGCACGCCTGCAAAAGCTTGATCATAATAGCACCGACACGTATGTTTGGAAATTGCATAACCTTGTTACAGGAGCACCGGTACAATATCGGACTAATATGTGTACGTATCTAGGCAAGTGTATGTGTAAGTATACATAGCGTGTCAACGTGACATTGAATTTGTGTTTTTGTGTACCGTGTTCTCCATTGTATGAAGAGCATAATGAAAGGCTTTGGACTAAAGACGTTCTTGAAGTAAGAAAAAATAATATAGAAAATAAAGGGGCGGTGTCTTTATTTAGTAGTAAGTCACCGGCCGCGTCGCAGTGTTGTTAAAATGACATAGGTGGACTTTTATAGGAACAACACTCGCCAGCCAGAAATCTACCACGTCCTGGAACGCCCTCACAAAAGCACTAGCTGGAACACGCTTAAGCCTCACCACCCAGCTGACGCCACTGAGAGGTATTTTGGCTAGTCAGCTCACCGGTAAATTGTGCTAGTATATTAAGCATGGAATCTAGATTAATCTCCAGGTCATTTAAACAATCGTCGCGATGTAGTGGTGTATCGAAGCTGACATTCGTTGATAGAATGATGTTTACTTATGGAGGGTTTACGAAGGCCTAGCCTCAACAGTACTAGCCGACAAAAGCTAACCCTGCTTTGCGTATTGCTCGAATGTGTGCCAACCTCTGCAATCAGCTAGAAGCGTGAATCCATAAACACCCGTACACGTATGCATGGCACGTCAATTTTTACCTACCTAACGCAATTATAATTATATCCAACCAAAGTGCTCCAATGAATAACCAAACGGCGTATGTTAAAATGGCATTATTCTGTTGCAATGGTTTATCCACGTTCTTTGAAATACAGGCTGTATCGCTGAAAGCGTGTCATAGCTACAAATGTCGGATATATAATTACATACTTGAGCTGCATTTCAAAGAAGAAACAATGCATGTGCATGCCTTCTATACACCGAATAGTTATTTATTGTCATCCTCATGTATCTACGGCACCGTCCAATTATTTAAGAAAAGCTAATCGTCCTGTACCAAAGGGTGGCCATTAGTAAGCATCCATTCTGTGCATTATAGCACAGTCTGTAAGGAAAATCAAGCTATAAAGTCACATAAGCCACGAAAGTTTGTAAACTCTTGTCCAACAATTGGATACGCTTCGCCATCATAAATCTGCACTATTTTACTGTCAATACTGGCCAGTTTTATCCTGTTATACATATAACCTAAATAATAATTCCACATAGCACGTTTTAAAAAGCAGGTCCTACAAGCTTGCCTTTACGGTACCTGTAGCGGACGGGGCAATTGCTTTTTAGATACAACCTACTACTTACAATTAGTTTTGGCTTGACCACCACATTAAATCCTTGAGTCTATTAAGAAAACATCGTTGGAAATAACTAGGGTGCGTGTTTACAAAAGCTTAGCGTAAAAAAGCAAAAAGTTAACTTAACAGTGTAGGGACCGAAGCCGTAAAACAACCTTTCCTGACACTCCAGTAGTCAGAAGCAATGCAACTCAAAAGGACCCGTGTACCGATACGTATTATTTATCTGGACAAATTGACGTAGCGATGCCACAAACAAATTAAAACCATGCGATCGATATGGCAATCAATCAGTCAATTTATGCAAGCATGCAGCGACAAGCGCCGCCAGTAAAATCATATTGGTTTGCGTCGTTGTCACACACAAAGTCATGCCAGGTTAGTGTCCCTGAGTAAAGGGCGGGGAGGTCAATGGCCAAAGCTGGGCTTCTCGGGCATGTGAAGGTCTAGCCTTAACACAATGATCGAGGTATAACCTGGGCTACTCTCCGTAGGTAGATAGCACCCTAGACTACTGTATACGAGAGTTAAGTCAAATTCAAAAAGGTAGGGAGAAAAATCCTGGCTTGCATGCCTGATCAAAACGTCGGATACACTTCCTCAATTTTCTTTCCCGAAAGTTCATTGCTTGCCACCTCTACACCTTCTCTTGTTGGCTACGACGACCACTCCCCTCCTTATACCAGAAGTAAAGATAAATACTCTTCTGCTAAATACATCCAACCTTAAATAGACAGTATGTTGCAGGCTGATTTGGCAATCATATTATGACGACCCGCCGCAATGATAACTGAGCACAACCGGCAACGCAAAGTTATTAAACCGTAGAGTGATGGAGTTCCATACAAGGATCCGTAGAAGTAGTAAGGGTAAAGCAATAGCCAAACAAATATGTGTATATTTCTAGACTTATTCTGGTAACGGATCCAGCTAGCTGTATGAGCATTTGGTACAAAGGTTCCATGCTTTTACAGCGATAAATATACTGAAACATTATTTCGTCCTAATTGTATGAGCGGGTTTTAATATAAAGTGATACTTTCTACGTCTGAGCTTTATCAGTCATTCCGTCGATATGCGTACATACTCTATCAGACGACTTCCGTCCAATCGAGTGCAATTACTTCGAATCCATAATACAAAGGCACAGTCCGATTTTCCTTATTAAAGTAAGGCCAAAACCCTCGTGCCAACCTCATGGAGTTATTCATTTTACTTATACGGACATTTTTATAAGTCCCAATCCATGGCGTGCTGAAGGAACAGAAAAGCAAACGATGATATTGGACACAGCAAGCGTAATTTAAAAACAATCACCAGTAACAGTAAAGGAATAAAATAGTGCACATTGGATAGACTTAATGAAACCGCATAAAGAGCTAATAATCTTGTAAGAGACAAACCGGTTTAAAATACAATATTTAATGGTGATCTTGAGAATCACACACGAGCTAATGGAGTAGGTGCAAAAATAAAAATTTTATCGCATTTATATGTTAATAGCAAGTTAGAAAGCTATGTATGGCTAGCTTTGGTTACTTAATATAAAAAGGATAGTGGAGTGAAAATTAGTCGTCTGAATGTAGATGGTGAATGCGTATAGCACCGTCATTTTTCAGAGCTCAATGCGCCATGCCACTTCGACCCTTAGTGCACACAAGAACTCTGACAACGACTTTGCCGTAGCTTTGTCATTCGTGTGTAATTTTAAGTTCCAGCTGCATGCAGTGACTGCCATGCAGTATGCGTGGTGGTGTGTGGACAACTAACTCCCAAGGGTAGCGCACGTCCATACTTTTGACTTCTAACCTCAATCATTCATGTTACCTGCGGTACTGAAATAGCTCTAGTCAGTACACTTTCCAAAGTGACGACTAATACAACTTTACCTACTTACCATGCAGTTTTCTACACGCCCCCACTATCAGCCAGATGAAATGCAAATGGGCTGAGAAAGAATAGGCGCGCCACTGCCCATAGCTCCCCTTACCCAACCTAATGCTTCAGTTTCCGATAAAACCTGCTGCCATTAACTACCTTAACTGTCAGGCCCTATGAACACTGTAGTAATTTCTATTAAGCTGGAGAACTGATCTAATGTAGACGGCATTGGATTCCACCACTGCACGTTGTCGTGACAAATAATTACTTCTCTTGAAAGCCTGCTGTATGGCGATGCTACGCGAGCGGCATTGGTGATCCAGCCCACCTGAATCATAGCTCGAGCGTCAAACCATCTTCTCACGCTCATTTATAAAATGAAGTTGCTAGGAGGTGCCACTAACTCAGAAAGTTTATAAAGTTCGCCGCCTTAAGCTCCAGGTACAAATGAGCGGTTCTAATACCTCACCAGTCCTCTTATCTCTTCTTCCTTTTTTGGTTACTGGACACCCGTGTAGTAAACATAAACTTACTGCTATTCAGCTTATCGCATACCACCTGCTTAACTGCAATGTTAGCTATTTCCTAACG
Source organism: Dicrocoelium dendriticum (assembly GCA_944474145.2). Classification (NCBI taxonomy): domain Eukaryota; kingdom Metazoa; phylum Platyhelminthes; class Trematoda; order Plagiorchiida; family Dicrocoeliidae; genus Dicrocoelium; species Dicrocoelium dendriticum. The sequence continues at coordinate 107,560,913 of OX104065.1, forward strand.
CATCGCCCAGGCATTACGCTTAGCAACACTGGCAAAGCCGAAACGCCAGCCGCCTTAAAAAATAGGTGACCGCTTACTTATGACTGGATTTGTTCCCCATCCAGAACACATTGCTTACTTCTGCTTGTAAAATGCCTGCTTGGCCGCTGTAAGCCAACATATAGTTGTTGGCATCCGATTTCGGAATTGTCTGTCACTGTGGCCAGCCACAGGACGCCTGCGTCTAAAGAGAGAACATGGGTGGCTTGCGCTGCGCCACCCACAGCTCTATCAACCCACCCATAACCAGTGTAAATCCGAAGGAATAAGTCCGGGAGGCATGTGGATGGGAGCCACGTTTCATCAACGGAGTCGGCCAAAACTTCTTCACTAGCAAACACACGCATGTTATATTTGGGAATCAATCGCACAACACGATGGCTGGAACATAGTCCGCTCCACAATGAATGCATGGAACCACTCCACTAGCCTAGGATGGCCACAAGGACCATGCACCCGTCCCCTCCAGCAACGACCATCAGTCTCCTGGAGCCGGTGTAGACGAGGTAGTGGGTGCTAGACATGGTGGCACCTTGTCAACAAGCACATCAAGTGCAGCTATACCGGGGATATCAAGTAACAGCCAATCACTTGAAAAGACAATATGAAACAAAATAAATCGGATAATGCATACATATACGGCGGCATATCTCTGCACTAAATGAGCGTAAAAATAATTTGCTTACGAACAAATCCGCAATAAGTGCACGACACCAGCCGATATATTATAAGAAAATGCCACAAACTCGAAATTGTTATTAAAATTACCTACAGTTAGCTTCAGCGACGTGTGAAAAATTATAGAAGACAGTACAGGTAAGCATTTATGTGAGAAAGATAAGCATTAGGACAACATTTCATACCCACCTGAAATAATGGGAAACATCATGCAAGCACGCGGTCAGTAAATCAAGTGCAGCGTACCTAAAAACCGTTCTGCCTAGGTTCTCTGCAGGACACGTCCTCGCTTGGGTGGGGAATGCAAGTGTCTTCCCTTGTACCGCCCTAAGCCTTTCTGACTTAGGCACTCGCGACCGCATGTGCTACAGAACCATACACTCGATGTCGAAGGAGTACAACCCATCGGTCTTTACCGCTTCCGCACTTGCCTCTTCTCTGCATGCATTAGGTCTTTCTCCCGCACTTCGGCAACCACCTACGTGAGCAGATGGCACCATGCACGCCAATCAAACGCCTTCGATTCCCAGGGCCTGCAATCAAGTTTAGAATGTGAGAGGCTTACTTTGATCATATCCCGGTAACAAAGCAGCGGGTTCACCACGTGTCGCCTCCCAATACTCAGCTGACCATATAATAGTTACTTTGGTAGCCGCTTCGAATCCATACGGCTCACATGACCGAGCCACCTCAAGTGTCTCAGCAATAAAAATCAGTCCACTGCATAGATTCCACTTCGACGCAACACTTCCGTGTCCGCAACTCTGTCGCCTCATCCAATGTGCAGAATCTGTCGCAAATACTGTTGATGAAGCCGCTCGAGATATCGCACATCCTGGCGGTGCATCCTCCACGTTTCACTGCCGTATAGAAGAACGGACAGCACCATGCATTTATACACCATCAACTTCGTTCCAATGGTAAGCTACTGATTGTTCCGCACTCGGTACACAAGTTCCCTGAATGCCGCGGCTGCCTTTGAGACGCAGATACGAAGCTCACTGTGTAGCTGCCGGTCAGTCGTCCTCACACTCTCAAGGGAGCAGAAACGCGAGGGGGTTTCCAATACTTCAACACCAATAGTGGTTTTCGGCAATATTGAAGATTGCACCTCCGGTGAAGGCTGAAAGATACAGACAGTTTTGCTTCTATTGATGGTGAGCCATAATTTGGCCGCAGTCGAAGCCATAGTACTATTCATGTGTTGCAACGCATACGCGCTGTGTGCAAACAACGCACAGTCTTCAGCAACCAGCAACATGCGGACAGTTGTCACGCGGAGTAGTGTTCCCGCATCAAAACGCCGGATGTTCAGCAACCCACTATCAATACGGTGCTACACAAGAACCCCGTAAGCACAAGCCGCATCAAAAGCACAAGACACCATGGCATGAAGATATATATTAAACAGGACAAGAGCTAAGACACAGCCTTGCTTCACACCAGCGACAACTGTAAAGTCATCCGAAGTCTCTCCAATTAGTTGAGCCCTCGCTCGCATACCACTGTGCAGACATTCAATTAAATTTACAAACTAACTCGGGCAACCACACTTACCCAACACCAGCCACAATGCCTCGCGGTTCACCTTATCAAATACCTTGGTGAAAGCAACAAAACGCGAGTGCAACGCCTGGTGTTGTTCTCTGCACTTCTCCTGCAACTGACGAGCCGCAAACACCATATCTATAGCCCTGCCACCCGAACGGAATCTACATTGCTCTTCCACCACGTTAGGGTCCACAACCTGAATCACGAGGCGGTTGAGCAGGATTCGGGCAAGCATCTTGCCTACACAACTCAGCAAGTTGATGCTACAATAATCCATGCAACATTGCATGCTCCCCTTGCTTTTGTGCAATGGTAGCACAAGGGCATCCTTCTGATCATGAGGCACCTCCTCTTCAATCCGTGCGCGCTGCACCAAGCGGTGCAGCGCAGTCCACAATGCAATTCCGCCATGTTTCAATACTTCAGGCTGGATCCCGTCGGCCGCAGCCCACTTTCTGTTACTCAGCTGAGAAGGTGCTCTCTGAGTCTCATCCAGTTTCGGCCTGTCCGCCAGACTCGTCTTCACCTCGTGCTGCTTGAGGCCGTTTAATGTAGGCCAGTCGATCTCTGAACGGTTGCTCAAGAGACAGTCGAAGTGTTTCCGCCAGGTCTGCATTATGTCTGCAGTCTGTGTGCAGGTAGCGCCGGAACTATCATCGGTCAGCGTCTTCAATTACTCCAATCTCAGTCCTTCAAGGAGTCCAAGAATTCCTTGTGTTGGCAGCTTCGGCGTAGCCTTCCATCTGCTTCTCCTCCGCCCACCATGCATTTTGTATGCGAAGGAGCACTAGGGTCAGCCGCCGTCGAAGTTTGCAAAACTGACCATTATTCCCCAAGTCACTAGGGTCTACTACCTGTGCAGCAAATGCTGCATTCTTATCCGACACCAGTGCGTCAGTCGTCGCATTGTTCTCCTCACACCGATCAGGCCGCATACAGCTCGCGGACAGCAGGTGACACCTGGTCACGAATTTGGTGCCACAGGTCGCTCACTGTGGCCATGCAGTCCACATCACAGGCATGCAGCCATCGCCTTCTCAAGCTCAGTACGTTTCGCCACAGTACCGAGGAAGAGAATGTTAAATTTACGCCAATTCACGGTGGCAGTGCAATGCATAGATTTACAAAAATATATGTACAGTTTGGTGCGCACTAATTTGTGAGCAGTGCCACACTCATCTCCACGCAGTACAAGTGTCATGCGCACTTCACACATATCACGCTGACGTACGATGTCATAGTCGATCAGGTGAGCGTGACCACTCCGTAGGTGTGTCCAAGTTGCTATATCACTAGCACTCAGCGCAAACCTATTGTTCGTGATCGTCATGCCATGGGTGGCACACAGTGAGAGCAGCCTGTCACCGTTCGCATTCGCTGAGCCAATGCCATGCGAACCGATAATATCTGTCCACACCGATGCATCGCGTCCAACGCGCGTTGAAATCAACCAGCAGAAATAGTCGGTCGCTCCTCAGTACAGATCGTAACACGGAGGATATCTCAGTGTAGCATTGAGCACGCATGTCATCAGGATAACACTTGGTCGGACCGTATGTGCCTATAAAGGTGGCACAACCACCTCTTCCGCGCCGTAGGCGAGCGGTCAGCAGTCGCGCGCTGATGCCTGTTGGTTCACCCACCAGCTGGCTATTTAAGCGGTCGGATATTGCAAATGCCAGCCTATGGTCACGTGGTGTTGAGGAGGCGTTTCCCACCCAGTAGAAGGTGTAGCCAGCACCTGCTTCATGAAACTTACCGTGCTCAGCTAACCGGGGTTCAATGAGCGGCGCAATATCGATGTGGTAGCGCGCCAAATCCATCGCGGCGGGTGCAGTGCGTCGCTCGGAGCGCCCACTCAATTTCAGGTCCAGTAGCGTGCGCACGTTCCAGCACCCAATGCCGAGAGCTATGCGCGCAGGCATACACGTGCATTGTTGCCTAATGGTAGTCGAGGTGGCGGATGTGCCTCGGAGGTTTGCTTGAGAGTCTCCACCTGTAGTCTTTGGGTGAATAGCGCGTCACACAAGGCAGTGGGGCGCAGATCCGGTTCGTAAATGTGATTACAGAGGTAGATTGGGATCTGCTTGACAGCCGTCATACGCAGCCTTTGAGGTACTGGAACGATTCATATATGCTGTGCGACCGTAGTGGGATACACCTGCGACAGCGGCCAGACGCAGGTGGGTTTTGGCGGGTTTGCAACAATTTGACCAGTGGCTGCCTGGATTGAAGCGGGAAGTAGCAGACCATTGAACACCCGGAGTTGCCCTCCCACCGACAGAGACAATTCGTGGCGCTCGAGCTATACGCCAGTCAAACTAGGAGCTTATAACCCGCAGACCTGTTATCTCCCATGGCTAGTTTTTACTAGAAGGCAATCAACCACTTCCTAACCACCGAAGCGCATGGACTAGGATACTGGAAGGGCAACCACACCTGACAGGAGATCGACTCTGTTCCTCAGCCAAAGCCTTCGATTAAATGTACACCCGAAAGGCAGCGGGTCTAGCACATGATCAGTTTACTGACTCATGCGGATTAGTGTCCTGGTTCTTAGCAGGGAGAAGGGCAAACCCAACTCCCACCCAGCGGTCGCCACGAGGAGGCGTCCAGGACATGAGCCAATAACGCAACAGTAGCAGCAGGGGGTGGACCGTCTGTCAGGATAAAGCCACCACCATCCTCAAAGCGGCATAGGCTCTCCTGCCAAGCGAATATATACTGTTCAGCTTAAACCATATATTTACCTCCATCTAGCTACATCATAATATCCATCACTGCTATCAAAATAGTTCTACCGATGCCGCTAGGAATTTTGTTTATACGCAAAACCATTTAGATTTGACTATTAGAGCCGTCAACTGTCCCCGGCTTACGATTTAGATATCAAAAATGTGAGGCTCTTGTTACTAAACTCATAGACAGCTTTAAAGGAAGTAATCACAGAGAAGAATAACACCATTGCTAAGAAGCCTGCGGATTAAACTTACCCCGATGTGCATTTACAGATGGCAGCCAAAAATTAACTCGCTTATCCAAGTCAGCTCACTAATGCCCTTTTACGTACGATTGTGGTGCAATTTCTCAGCTATAACACATTGGTGATCTAAAATGTAAAAAACTACCATTTAATACATGCAAAAACAATAAACACTGGCGGCTTAAGAAGTGTTCCGTTTGTGCCGCGGGATCCCTAATAATTTGCTGTGCAGTTCTTGTAGGGTAATATTGGGATCAAGCAGCAACGTAGCTAGAAAAGGTAAGACAGGCGAGCCGTACCCCCATGATCGGGCACAAGTTGCTCTGTAGTTTCGTCACGTTGCGAAAACTAGATGTTCAGTTGGACAAAAGGCTGTGTAATAGATGGTTTATATCCGTGTGTATTTTTGAAGCCAGTTCTACGGGTGAATTAACATGAACAGATACAATGTGTTGAACTAAATCTGCAGTAAATAATAAGGCGTACTTGGTTTATTCTCTACGGGGCAATTCAGACCTTTGAAGGCATGATCAGGTGGTAAATTACGTTTAATAAATATACAGTTTAAGCTCGAATGAGCGATACACCCAGTACAGGTGTAACTAAGTGATTGTCAGAGCCACAGAAACAAAATAAGCGCGTGTACACCAAACGAATGAAGTACGTTTTCGAAAAAGTGATGCGCATTTTCATAAAAGACATTTGCCAGGGTGAGAGATATGTCCATTTGTGTCAGGTGGAAAAGTAGCGCCGAGGCACAATAAATCCATGTGTTTTCATTATGAAAAACTTAGACGGGGCTTTGCATACTTTCGGAGGTTGGTTTCCCATAGTCCGTGTGCGTTGGAACCCAGCAAAATGTTTCATAACACTGTTAGACCAAAGAGTGTGGATTTGTACGTATGCCGTTGTGCACACAACGTTCGTTTGACAGGATCACTGCCAGTGGCAGTGAGCATTGACTTTATTTTTGTAACGAATAACCTCCGCCACGTCGCAGTGTCCTTAAGCGGACGTTTGCGGCATTTTATTGGAAAATGCTTGCCAGGCAAAAGCCCACCACATCTTGGGACGCTGCTGTTTACCACAAGTTGAATACTGGGGAGCCACTGGCAAAGCAACTTTACGGTCGTGTTGCCGCGGGGCTTACCTCCGTCGAAGGGCACACACTTATACAGCGGCTGCGCAAAATGCTTAGTCAGGATTCACTAGTGATGGTTGGAAACAAGCGGTAGCAGTTAAGCAAGGACCTCTGAGTATCCAAGTTCGGATATTTCATACGCCCTATAATAGTCCGAGCAGATAAACCACGGGCCAGGTGGGTTTCGCAGTCAAGTCGAAAAGGAATAACCACAGCAGGTAGGTGGAACACTTGCATAGAAATAAAGCTCTTTTGGTTGTTTCAAACGTCTCAAGGATATGATTCTAATTGTGCAAGCCCATAGAGAACACCGCTCAAAGGGCTTGCTCTGGTCTACGGAATAGCCGAGTGCTTTGCTCTTCAGCTGAAAGGCCGGCGAGCTTTGGTGGCCTCACTGGCAAGGTGGATAAGATAACCATGGTACTTTGCGCCAAGTAAAGTTTCTAGTGTTACAAGGATAGTGGTTATTTTCCGGAAGTGCGGGGATTTGAACCAAAGTGTAATATTCAGTAGGAGATAGAAGCTAGAATCAAAAGGTTTGCTGAATGCTCCAGGATATATGTATTGCCGAGCGCAATAGTACAGACCATGATAGATAAACATCCGATGGGCCTAGGATTGATGTCGGACACAATGGCGAGGTGGGTAGTATATCCACCTGATAATAGCGCCAAACTGATGATGGTTCGGAAACCTGGGGAAAAATTCACTGGCGAAGTGGACAGAAACTAACGTCGTGGTATCAAAAGTAAGCAGAGCATTTGTGGGATATTGAAGCTTTGTTAAGCTAATTTTCAGGTTGCTATTAGGATTTAAACCCAGTTGTTCAAACTACTAGAGGATAAAGATCGAGGGAACAGGTTGCACCAGATAGCGATTTCGGCTGTCCACCTATATCTTTGGACCTACGAGGATAACCTTTATGCGCTTTGCTGAGAGAAAACCATCAAGGTAAGTTTACTCAGCCCTACTATGCAGGTCTGACGGAGGTGCAAGGAAGAGGTCAGCGACAGGAACGATTCACAACGGACGGGTGGAAGTGAGGAGAGCTGGTGACCTGAAACGTTACCAAACCAACCCATTTTGGGCGTGTGTATACTATGGTGTCATATATATGTGTGTGCACTTTTATACTGGAGTTGCGGAAAGAATATCTGTATACAGAAACTAACGTTCAGAATATGTGTACCCCTGCAGCGAAGAAAAGAAGATGCGCTCCATTTTTATTCCCAACACTATTGTACAACTTACTCTCATTGCGCCGAACTTAATTATCCCCCCACGTATGGTCCTAACCGCTCCGACCTGGCCCATGCTTTCTGGCCGCATTCAGATCATAGCTAAATGTTTCTTGGCTATTACTTTTATTAGTATGCTCACCTTCCCTCTCTCCAAATGCATATGCTCTTTACCTCATGTTCGCTTTTGCCTATCAGTCTGACAGTAACTGGGCTAACTACTCCCAATGCATGGCAGGCTTGGTTCCCTATGACCCTTTTCCATGGATTCTGACGACTTTCAAGCTATGGAAGTATGAGCGCTTCAGCGTAATTGCTCGTCCGCATGCGCCCGTCCCTCACCGAATCTGCATTTCCTTTCCCTCTTGTGACTTTGCTTTACGTACTGGTTGCGCCCGCTTTCCGTCTCAACCTAGTTGGCCTTAGTTTCACCCAAGCCGCCTCTCACATTCGGACTACTGTCATCATCATCGGTTTATCTGTGTTTTGCTCCAACAATCGTATTATTCGCTCAATTTTGTAAACACGCTCTGGTATATGTTTCTTTTAACCTAGCGCGTTCAGAACCTTCTTCCTACGTATTTGCAGTCTGAGCCACACCAGCAACGTGACGTAAAGGACGCGCCTGCAAATCATGTTTACTTAACAAAACTACATAGGGTAGCATAAACAAGGTTGCATGCAATCTGTTTCGATACTTCTAAATTTATTGCTGTCTATCTATTTGGCTGCCTCTTGTGCGTTGCTTGTATTTTCTTGAGATTTCCAAGGTTACATCGTCCAAAACAAGAAGGTGTATCCACTGGAACTGGCTGACCCACTCTCAATAGCCAGTTGGCTTACACACCTTCCTTTCTCCGGGATATGAAGAGCTCATTCATCGTTCCAAATGGAACGTTTTGCCATTCTGGAGTCGCCAATTTCATGGAGTCTAAACAAATTGGTTCAGCTCGCCTGGTATTCATAGTATCCCATGTTACTTACCTGGAATAATATGTTTACTTAAATCCCCTGTTCTACAACGGAAGACAAGTCATTCTGTCATGATTACCTTTATTGCCAAGGACAGGTTTTCTTATTCTACCTGGCATTCAATGCATTGGTTGCGGTGCCAAAATTTCCGGAAGAACGTTCTGCTTCTCCATTCAACTGGAGCTTGTTCGACGTCATTTTACTGCCAGCGTTGCTGCTCCCCAATGGCGCTCGAATAAGTGGCTTTACCGATGGACGTTCATGAAGTTTTTACTTGACCATGGAGACAAGTACACACATTTATTATTTAAGGAATTCTGATCCCATTTTGTGGAGTATGAAATTCGTAACGATCCCACATTGGACAGTGGAATAGCATTTTCACCTGCTATGGAAGTATTTAGCCACAAAGAACAACTACACGCACCTTCTTTAGGACAAGTCCAACGTGGATAGCCGGACATGGTTTGTGCAACCAAACAAGTATATAACAGCAAAAGTCAGCCTCTAATAACAATATTTTTACTTACCTGCACCACTCAACATTCGACTCTACAACTTAGTTGCATCGTTCAATGGTCTTAACAGCTACTGTTGGATCATTACCAAGCCAATCGGCCAGCCAAGGAAGAAATTTGGCTGACAACCGACCGCGAATAATGGAGTGCAAAACTGTCTGTACGACGCCTCTCCGGCTTGCACTACAGTTAAGCAGAAGCTAAGGCAGTGTTCCAGGACGTGGTGGGTTTACTACTAGCAAGCGTTCTCCCAATAAAAGTCACCAATCCGCTATCCTAACCTGCAACGTGGTTGGTGTGACTCGTCATTGGATAAAGTCACAGATGAACCTTTCACACTGACGCAACCATCAGGCTTCTACTTACAAACTTTGCAATCGCTTTTATTACGGAGAATGCTTTGATGGAGCACCGAACATTCCGAGATTTTAATGGACACCGATTGCACCGAAATCTTGCTTTGGGTCCTATGCTCGTAGATTACTACATACCAAAAGCACGCCGAACTTGAATATTGACACAACAGTTGTGACTGATTTTTACGCGCCCCAGGGCCATCATGTTCCTTGGTCAACTATTACCTGACAGAACGCTCACTCGTAAAAACTACAACATTACGGTTATGCCTTTTATTAAACCGAAATGTTTTACTATGCAAAGCAGCTATGCTTGTATACATAGTTGTTTGCACCGTAACGGTTGTGCCTCGTTTTACCGAGAATATGACACTTATTTGGTTATTTAACAGTCTCAATAAAAAGCGATGCTTGATAGGGATGCTGCCGCTGCAGGAACAAAGGTATTTTGCGGAGCAAACTATAAAACTAGCCAACAGTTTTGAAATAAAATATCTTAACAATGCTTCAATAGCTTAAGGAAACCAATCGAAGGTAGCGTTCTACAGTGGCACGGTTAAGTCAATTGGACGCAGAGGTCAGCGAAGGGAAGAGCTGGATTAACTGTGTAGCAGAGGCCGCTTTTGGTTGAGGACTTAGGTGAACATGCACTGCCGAGCAGACGGTAAGTGAACGATAGTTAATACATAAAAGCAAATGGCAAGGCAAAAACACAGGTAGAGTTGCTGTACTAGCTATATTAAGAATCAACGGTTGTGGAATAAAATGACCCAATGGCGCTTTAGTAGCTTCAGTAAACTAATCGAAAGTGAAGTTCTACCGTGTCACTGGTAAGTCAATTGGACGCAATGTGCAGTGAGTTTAAGCGCCAGGTTTACTACGTAGCATATTTCTCTCATGATAAGGTGCCTAATGAAACGCCGGAGTCAGAACTAAGTGAAGGAGCAGGACTAGGCAAGGGATAGCAAAAGGGGTGAAGTGAGATTATCCAACGTTTTAGTGGCAAATAGAGGAAAATTATTAGAGCAACCGATGCCAACTATGGCAAGGATAAGCTTGGGTGGCAGAGCGGAATACTTGAAAAGCCTCTAAACGAGGTAGGAAGCTAGGTCAATCGAGAGCAAAAGGAACCGAAAGCCAGAGCCAAAGAGAGAAAGCAAGTGCTAAGCGAAGGCAGGGGATACTAACATAGTGAAAAGGAAAATGCCCTGCTGTTAAGATTGTATAGGTAAAATGTAATCAGCAATAGCGTTGACAGTTTTGGGGGAAATTTATGTAGTTCGGTAAAATGGTCAGAAACTTAAGGTTCTGTGCACAATAGTGTGGAGCTACCGTGTAGAAAATAGGTCGATAAGCAGCAAAGTTAGGTGGTGTGTAAGAAGAAACGGAATCCGGATCCAAATGCTAAAAACAGGAGTAGAACTAGGTAAGAAATACGAAGTAAAGTGAAGACGGACAGCACATGGCGTATAAGGTAAAATATAAAATATTTTATCAGTAATTACAGTGTCAGCTTGCGGAAGGAGTCGGGTGAACAACATAGCCAAACGCTTAAGGTCCTTTGCACAATGTGTGGAGAAGCAGTGTCAAAGTTTTAGCGGTGGTGCGGCCGCGGAAGTTGATCAGTAGATAGAAATGGAAGCCTCGGGAATAGAGAAGCGAGCAAAAGTAAAATTAAACAATGGATACGAAGTGTGGTGAAGAGGCACAATGCACGGTGGTTAAGATTAAATGGTGAAACATTTATTAGCGATGGATATGTTATCCTGGGGAAGGATACACCTTGCCAACCTAGCCAAACGCCGATAGTCGCACTAATGTGAGGAGCAACAATATCAAATGTAACTCGGTGGAGCAGCAGAGCTATGTGATGCTTAAGTAAAAAGGAAAGCCAGAGCCAAGGCGATAAGATAGGGACCAAGCCAATGCGGTTGATAAAACCGGAGGTGAATGGGGAAAGCAGCGTTTCTGTGGTTAAAGAGAGGGACAGTTGTTGGTAAAAACGCTGTCGGTTTAATGGAAAGGATTTAGATGGGCCAAAAAGCTAAAAACTTGAGGTTGTAGCCAGGGCGAAGGATATAAGTGAAAGAGAAGGACTACGTAAGGATACGAGGCAAAATGAGGCGGCACAATGCAGGGTTTTGCAGGTTAAATAGTGCAAAAATTATTAGCGATAGCGATGTTTGCTTGGGGGACGGATACGGTTAGGTAACATAGCCAAAAGCTGAAGGTCTGCCCAAATGTGCGGAGTTACAATGTTAAAGATTGAACTGTGGTGCAGCCGTGGTAGCTATTCAGTAGATGGGAATAAAAGCCAGAGCAATAGAGATGGAGTATGAGTACGACTAAGCAAGGGATACGCAGCGAGGTGAAGAGGATCAGTGCAGGGTTGTTGAGGTTAAATTTAGAAACACTTAGTAATGCTAGCGATGTCAGCCTGGGGGCAGGATAGCCAGCTATTTGCGGGTGTACGCAAAATGGTTTGGAGCTACAGTAATAAATGTGCGTGGGTGGAGCGACAGAGGTAGGTGGTAAGGGGTAAACAAAGCCAGAGCCAAATGTTAAACATCAGTTTGCCTAACACTATCTCTTCCACGTGCCTCTTGGCTGGAGAAATTCTTTTAACTTTGGAATGCACATCCGCCTGCCGTTTCAAAGCCAAAACAATTGGTCATACTGAGCGCTTCTGTCCGCTTTTACCGCGCCAGTGGCCGTGGTTTCCTATATTTGTAATAAATTTTATTACATACCTCGGGGGTATGCGAATCTTTTTTCGGAACCATATCCTATCCTTCAAGACTTCAATAACAACTCAACATATTTTAATGTATATCCCTCGGAGACTTCACGTGGTTCTGCAGATGATCAACACATCATATTCAAAAAGAACGTTTAGTTCCTGACCTACCGATAGGGCACAGCTGTTCATTCAAAAGAGGACAGAACTCAAGAATGCAATAGGCACTCGCCTAACGCATCAGCCAGCAGATAAATGGGACGCCACTTGATTGCGAATAACCGAGTAAACAAAAGTTCAACCAGAAACATAGCCAGTTACAACTTGCCATTCAATAGATCGGCGGCCGTGTTTCAGGACGTGGTGGGTTTTCACCTGGCAAGCGTTCTCCCTATAAAAAGCCACAAATGCCCGTTTAACAACACTGCAAAGTGGCGAATGTGACTCGCCACCGAATAAAGTCACAGCCCATAACTTCACACTGGCAGGTCAACTAGAGACACCATTCCAGATAGGCTCGTTACACTGGGACTACTACATCTGCATATGCGGTCGTTTTCTCTTTCTACGATTTGACGTATATACTGTCGTCTTTTTACTTTTTGAGATATCACCGCTGGCCTTTGCGTTACTTATGCACGAGCTCACTGTATTGTCTACTCTCTCGAGCGTGCTCTTCACTTACCTCTTAAATGGATCATTCAGGATTCGTAGTCTATTATTAACCGAGACATGACATTTATATATGGCAGAACGATTATGTCATAACAAACTGGTCACCATCTTACGACAGCCAACTTATTGCTTCTCATTTTCACCATTGGACAGTTCCAATCATGGACAAGCTTACCATGTTATGTGCATTCTATACCTAAATGGAAAACAACTTCGAACTTTAAGTCAGCTTTCTTGTATCCTATTAAGTAACCAAATTTAACCCTTTCCAGCCTTTAAACTTTCTATTACCTTCTATAAATACGCTTACAATTAAGATTTTTCTATCTTTCCTAGCAGCTTTGGTATGTTGTTCTCAGGATCACCATTAAATATAGAACTTTATTACCGTTTCTCTCTTATAATGTTGTTAGCTCCTTACGCGGCTCCATTGAGTCTATCATATGTTTATTTATTTATTTATATTTATTTATTTAATGCTTCTATTTACTGTCACAAGGGATTGTTTTTAACCACCCTCGCTTTTCTATTCCTCCAACGTGTACTGGTTTGGGGCCTCTGAAGGCCCAGAAATAGTCCGTTAAAAGTAAACTGAATAAATGCATGTGGTTGATTCGAAGGATTTGGCCTGTACTTACATTTGAAGGAATTCCGATTCCATTTTGCGGAGTTAGACACTTGTAACCATCCCGCTTTGGACAAAGCAATGGCATTTTCGCCTGTTATGGACGTATTTAGCCATAAGGAACAACTGCAATCACCCTTCCCATGACAAGTCCAGCGTGGATAGCTGGACACTGTTTGAGAACCAGACAAGTATGTGACGGAAAAACCAGCCTCTACTAACAAGTTTTTACTCACCTACACCCTGTAGCATTCGACTCTGCGAGCCTTTAGCATCATTGACCGGTTTTAACGACTACTGCCTGTACACTACCAAGCCAATCGGTCAAACAAAGAAGAATATTGGCTGCCAACCGACTGCGGCTAGTAGCGTGCAACATCGGTCTGTACGATGCATAGCCGGTTAGCACTACTGTTCAACAGAAGGGCCGGCAGTGTTGCAGGACGTGGTGGGCTTTTGTCTAACAAGCATTATCCCTATAAGAAGCCACAAATGTCCGCTTAACAACACTGCAACGTGGCGGAGGTGAGTCGCCACGGAATAAAGTCACAGCTAAACACTTCACACTATCGCAGTCCTCACTTCCACATACAACCTGTGCAGCTAATTTTACTATGAAGAATGCTTTGATGGAGCACAGAACAATCCGACTTCTTAGAGCTCATTGATTGCACCAAAACCTTGTTTGCGCACCTGTGCTCATGCACTATTACATGGCGAATTCACGCCCAACTTGTATCTTGACACAATAGTTATCACTGATTTTTACGCGCTCCGGCGCCATCATGTTTCTGGGCCTGTCTATTACCTGACAAAATGCTCACTCGTATGGACTACAAATTTTCTGTTATATCTTTCCTTAAAACGAAACGTTTTACTCTTCCAAAGGAGCTCTGATTGTATGCATACTTGATCGCGCCTTCGCAGGTGTGCCTCGTTTTACCGAGAATATACTATTTATTTATTTATTTAAATAAATAAATAAAATAAATAAATAGGTATATTTCTAGACCTGCTAGAGGCTGCACCCTAAAGGGTTCAGATCAATGCTTACATAACTCCGATGCTCTTGCATGGAAGTAGGTAAAATATAAGTATATGTTCATCGTCAGCAATTACAAATGCATTGGCATTGTTTGATATACAGCTACTGGGTCGCAGGCGCCCACCTTGACATGTTTCTGGTTCCTGCGGGTGATATTGAACTCCTTGTTCTTTTGTGAAAATTTTCGGAGGTGTAGTTGTGCCTTTTCTCCTTGGAACAGAATCCAATTCGCCGAAAGTGCACTTTAAATTGATCGCACATTAATTGGCCACTCAGTTGCCCCAATTGTGCGCACATGGAAGAAATGAGTGAAGGGATTATAAGGCATACAAAAAGTTGAAAACAATTCCGATAAATGCAGACAAAAATAGAAACAATTTGTTAAGAGAGAAAATAAAGCTGCGTGCTTCAGTAGAAAAATACCAATTAACAAAAAAATACAACCCTACTTTTCTTACGCTGATATTGCTCTCCGGCGCAAAATTTCAACCTGAGTTATTCTCAGATAAAAGAAAAAGCCTTTCTACAGATAGAATACCGCTTAAAGTGGCACAAAATTACACTGGTCTGGACCAGCTTTAGCGCCTGAATACGGTAAACGTAAAAGCAACACAATACGTGCAGTAGTTTGCGAGTTATTCGCAATTAAATGATGGTCTACGAATAAGGCCATTTTTATTTTTCGCTAAAAATGGCTTTCTGCTTTGCAAGCAGATAGCAGAAAAAAGAAAAGAAAATATAAAAAGTAGGGAAGCGGCGTATGTTCTAGATAGGCATAGCTATCCAGAAATGCTCTAATTAGCCCGTAATACCCTGCGACAACTACGGACTGCGCAGGTGGCCGAAAAGTAAACTTTGCAGGCATACATGACAAATATATGCAGATAAGGGATGATCTTGCGCGAAAACACTAGAAATCCAGCAAGGAATATTATATCTACATGGGAATTCAGGGGAGCTAGTAATTAACTCACGGTTAGAAGGCCACAGCATACCATTTTCAGTGGATACTGAGCCACATAAACAACCAGTAAAATAGAGTTTAGCATTTTTTAAGCCTCTAAGCTTTTCTAAAGCTTACAACAAGCCCGCATGAGCCAGGTCTACCTGAGTAACCCTGGGGATCTTTCAGATCCGTTGACAGATTTCGGCCTACAAAATACACACATTACTTAGCTAAACATCACAAGATTTATCCCTTAGAGCCGATTTTCTATATTCATGTGGCTCTGTCTCTAACGTCAGTGAGCTATAGGAGCCTGCCACCAATAATAAAGAAATAAGCATGGGAAAATTTAGTAAAATTTAGCTAATTGCATTTGGGCGTGAAATCCGTTTTGGTCTACATTGGTTGGGCTTTAACAACTCTACTTCTGGTGGTTGAGCTTGCTCATACTTGAGGTATTGTTATGCCTCATGTGTAGATGCACACTATTGTGCAGCTCTTTGATGAATTTCGATTTCTTTCTCTCCATTTTTAAGTTCCGAAGATAGTGCCGGCGGTGTTCATCCAGTTGGCAATGTTAACTGGTACTCTAATGTCACACCGACTATTTCTTTTGTGATTTTCCTGGCAAGAGCTGTTCTAGCACCCTAAGCAAAGAGCGATAAGGTAAATCAGGAGTAGAATAGTAACAAAAACCAGTGGGAGCTGGTCGTTCACCCGCCATTACGCATAGCGCATGGTAGGCTTTGGAGCCAGCTAAAAGAGAAATGACACACGGACGGCCAAGATAAGAAAAGTGGTGATGGAAAGTTTCTGGTGCTCCAGCCAGCCAGTGTGACAGGGGCCTCTCTGTCATTGGTTAGCTTTTGTGCCAGTGAAATGAAATCTGGAAATGCGAGTGTTTTACGAGCAAAAGCAGTTAAAGAAGAGGATCTGGTTTTCTTTATGCCTGTCTACTAGTGTTGACAATAGCGAAAGGCACATGTATACCAGATAAAGCTAAGTATATGGGGCCAAGAGAGTATAAGTGGAGAGCAAAATGTCTGATTATTGGGTCTAGAACTTTTAAAGTGCGCTCATTGTCAACAATAAGAAAGATATATTTTTTATTTTGCGGCTTACCTACTGATAGTGTTTGGAAACTGCTGACTATAGTAACTAGTGCTCAGACTTAATGAAAAAGCTTCAATTAGGGCAACAACGCTAGAACCTGGCATTTCACATGAGGCTTAATGTTGTTAAAATGTTTTTAGTAGACGTGACTCATGGGTCACAAGTATAAGTATTCGCAAGAGACCTAGTGGACTAGGTATTTGGAAAATACTAAGGGGTAAAGATGGAGACGAAGGAACCAAAGTGTAGAAGAGAAGGGAGAAGTGAAGTAAAGTTTGTCCGTTCGGATTGCTTCCCCATTGCTATGCAATATCCTACCTGGTCAGTGCCTACAGGCTTACGATGCTCCCATTCAATAGTACTAGGCTGCTTTACGTGCTGATCTGTTGAGCAGTAAGAAACTGGGCGTCGAGGAGGAGCTTTCAAAGGGTTTGAGCTACCGATTAGTGTTTCCAGGTTGCCTTTGCGGTAGCGTCTACTATTTCAAGACTTCCCATTTAACTAATTGTCGGTGGGAGCCAGTAAAGCGCTCAGCTACTACTGGGGTGGGCTGAATACCTTTTGTGGTCGGATTAGCAGTCCTAACATCTGTAAGATGCGTGCAACTGATCGGGCCAAGATCTCTCACGTAGTGTGACAGGGACCGCAAAGCATGGGGAGGACCTGTGAGCCCAAGATGCTCCTGTCATGGAGCCTAGTTGAGCGCAATACAAAGTTGCGCTAGAGCTGACCAAAATGTGATCTATGCCCCATCGGGGCCGGTCTCAAAAAGGTTGTCATCAGAATCACAGATGTTGAAAAGGCGTCTTATGTTATCCAGGCGCATAAACTTTCGTACCTCTTGCTTGAAAGTCTGTGGATTGTGAATCTCCCGCAGCTGTGAAGGTAATTTGTTCCAGATATTTACATAAGCGACAAGGAAGAAACGTGAACGTAGTTTCTTCCTCGCTGGCAGCGGGGCAACTGTGCAGTGCTTGTTTCGGAGGTTGAATTCTGATCCTCTTCTCAGTGTCAGGCTGGGGATATCACTGTGCACCGCTTGGTATATTAACTTATGTAAGAAGCACAGGTTTAAGATAATGCGCCGCAGCCATAGAGGCTGGAGTTTGAGATGGTTACACCTCTGTAGGTAATTAAGCGCTAGGCCTTGTGGGGCTACTATTTTGGTAAACCGCCGCTGAGCCTTTTCGAGCAATATGCGGTCTGATTTCCGCAAATTACTGAAGATAAAGGGGCAATATTCCAGCTGCGGACGAACATGACTGCGGTAAAGCTCCAACCGTGCTTCAGCCGAGTTAATGTGGCGGCCTATGTGGAAGACCATTCTGCGTGCTTTTGCTACCTGATACTGCACATTCTCTGAAAAGTTGAGGGTCATAGAATAGCGAATACCTAGGTCAGTAGCTAACGTTTTTAGTTGGATGGGCGTACCATTCAACGTAAACGCACCATCCGATATGGAGCATTTGTGGGTCAGAATACTAGATTTATCAGCAGAGAATGTCATTTGCCAATTTTGACACCACGACTCTAAGGTCTTCAGGTCTTCACGGATCTCTTGTAGTGCGGATACTTTAGCGCTTGGTGGGAAGACATATACGACCTTTATATCGTCGGCAAAGAGGAATGGGCGACCATGGCGCAGGCTGCTACAGATGTCGTTCACATAGATCAAAAACAGGGTTGGTCCAAGCACGCTGCCTTGCACAACACCGCTGGAAACTGTGACAGGGATGGACTCAAAGTGTGCTACCTTCACGGACTGCGTACGCCCGGTTAGGTAGGATTTAAGCCAGTCAAGCAGAGGGGTGACTACACCGTAAGCCTTGAGCTTATGTAATAGGCGTTTATGGGGGACCCTATCGAACGCCTTCTGCATATCGAGGTATAGCGTAATAATCGCCAGACCTGAATCAATCGCGCCAGTGACCAGGTTGAGAAAATCAAGCTGGCAGGTTGCGCAGGATCGTGCGCTTAGAAAACCATGCTGTGACCTGCTAATGTGGCCTCCTGCATTCAAGCAGGCCATAAGCGCACGCTTAACCGATTTCTCCATCACACGTGAGAGAATAGATGTGTGGTTTATGGGTCGGTAGTTGCTGACTTCCTGTACGGAGCCACCTTTATGGCGCGGTATGATGATAGAGTGCTTCCAAGCCAATGGGTATTGGCCCTTCTCCATAGAGAGTGTGAAGAGTTTCAAGAGGAGTATGGAAAGGTCATCGCCCCCATTCTTAAGTAGTATGGGTGGAATTCCATCAGGACCAAGTTTGGTGGATGGTTTTATGGTTTTGATAGCGGAACGGATGCCTTTTAGATCGAACTGAACCGTGGAGAGCAGCTGGTTTGTGGACACATCCAGCTCAGTAGTGACCGGGGATAGTTCTTCACACTGGGACTCTTTGAAGTAAGAGTTGAACATCTCACATATAGTCCGTGGATCTTCACTTGCTTTGCAAGGGCCGACGCGTATGGAAGTGATCTTTGCTCCATAATGAGGAGTGCGAGAACGCAGCAGCCAGCTGAGGTGCTTGGCTTTGTTTGCACTGGCCATGGCTGCTCTTTCTTGGGATGTTTTAATCAATACAGACCTGGACGATAGCTGGCTGGCAATCTCGTTGGCTCTCAGCACATGCGCAAAGTTGAACGTCTTGTAGTAGGAACGTCGTAGTTGCCTCAACCTTGCATGCAGCTTAGTTTGCCTCCTAATTTTTCCTGAACTTTTATTTAAAGGAGTAAATGGAGCCAATAGGTCTAGACAATAATGCAGTTCGCCATAAAATATTGCGGACGATTGCTCCAGGGAGTCGGACAGAAAGAACTGTTCCCAGTTCCTTGCTCGAATAATCGTGGCAAATGTGGGCCAGTCTATGGAGCTTATCGGCCGGTATATCTCAATGGCCTCTGATCTACTCGTACAGATTGCCGGGATGTTTGCAAACGTCGAGCAGTATACCACTCTGTGGTCGCTCCCCGGAAACTCTAGGCCTACAGATGCACGTATATTGGATATACCCAGTGTAAATATCAGGTCTAACAGGTGTTTAGACCTGGTCGGCGTTGATACATGCTGCACCCATCCTCCCAAGTTGATGCAGGCTAATAGCCCACTATACTTCGCTGGGGCAGTGGGTAGAAACCACTGGATTTCAGGAAGATTGAAGTCGCCCGCCACAAGCTTGCATGCATATGGATGGCTGGCAGCTAGCTCAAAAGTAGTTATTAGCGCTTTGTCACTCACAGGGGATGTATCAGGAGCCCTGTAAATGCATCCAAGTAGTGACTTGGGTCCCATGGCATCAACCGTTATCCATATAGAGTCCAATATTTCGGTGTTATCTAGGACTTCGATATTAGCAGAGAAATTTTGCTGCAGATAAATAGCACACCCTCCACCTCGTTTGTGTGTACGCGAATGTGTATACAGCTGGTAGCCTTGAATGAAAAAGGAATCATCGAACGTAAAGGCACCAAGCCATGTTTCGGTGACTAGTATTGCATCAGGCGCAGCAAGAATAGCCAAAGGGCGTAGAATATGCATCTTGTTGTTCAGCGACCTGGCATTTATGAGTATAATGGAGAAAAGTTGGCCAGTGTCTCCCAGTTTTATGGATGACATAAAGGGAGCACGAAGAGCTACTGGGCCATCTGTAGAAGCTGTAGGAACTGGGTCAAAAGAAGTAAGAGCGTGGTTTTCGTTGGTGACGTATTGGGTGTCGGGATGAGCTTGTCGCGGCTCATCCCTACCTGGGATAACAAAGGCGCGTGATGTGGTGTAGAAAGAAGGGAATTTGCCCGCTCAGGTAGTTGTTGTGGCGGTAACAACCAGTGGGATAAGGTAGGTATTCCAGAGTCTGGACTATCTGGAACATGGTGAGAAGAACCTTGAATAATATTGGGTGATGTATTAGCTGCGGAAGTCTGGTGTGTGGATATGGGACGTGTGACTGTTTCCCAATTACCGCGGGCTATTCTCATTACCGCTAGCTTTCGCGGTTTGAGAAAAAGTTGATCCATCATGGTTGCACTGCGTAATTGTTCAAGGTTTGTTACGACGGTATTTAAAGTTGTTTCATCCTTAAAATATATTTTGATCGGTGCAGGGAATTTACTGCTTCTTTTAGGTAGTCTCTCAACACGTACCGAACGTGTTGCTAAACCATATACTGCAAGGATAGCTCTCGTAAATGCATCCAAAGAAAGATCCTCGGGTACGTTAAGTACCTGGGTAGTATACGGCCAAATACCCCCTTCGGATGTCGGCTGGGGGGATGCCTCACACTTTGCTGTTTCATGAGTGTGTGAGGTTTGGGTAGCTGCCTTCGGTGATTTTTTCGGAGTCATCCTTACGCGGGGCCGTTTGGCTCTGGGTGCCATCGTCGCTTCAGGTGGAAATTTTGGTTCAAGCTCACGTGTGTGTGGCTTCTGTGACGAGAATAGAATGGGAACCTGTTGATCACTATGGGTGTGAGAAACCCGATCTCCAGGCTCGAAGTGTAATGGGCCCCCACGTCGGTTCACCCTCAGTGGCCCAAAATATAGCTGTTTCAGCTCTGCTCTATTACGCAGCTCTTCACAACTTGTCATTATACTTCGGAGAGTTGATTCGTCCCTAGTACTTAATTCGAGTGGTGCCGCGAATTTACTTATTCTTTTGTTCAGTCGCACAACCTCTAGTTGGTTTCTTTGGATTCCATTGACCTCAAGAATCCAGCTCCTGAACACTTCCAAGGATGTGTCATCAGGAACGTTAAATGCAATGGTACTAAACGTAGTATTTCTTCCTTTGGTACCCGTGTGCAGTGCGGCTTCCGGCTTGGCTGTTTCTGACGCAGAAATGAATGGTATGGCCGTAGCAGGCGAGCAGTATGGTGAATTTTGCTCGCGAGGCCGTTTAGTTGGAGGAGCCGGCGTGTGTCGGTTCCAGACAGGTGACATACTAGATGCTCGCCGACCAAATTGGGGTACTTCGGGTGGCAAGGCGCAGCTTGCTGCGTTTATCGTCTTTGAGAATGATGCCTCTGCGACTTGCCCTCCTGGTCCATTTGGATGATCTGTACAACCGAGTGGAAACTCGGATGTAGGCGAACGAGTCCCGGGTTTCTTCTCAGGACAACTACTTATCTCCCAAAGTCGCTTGGGGTCATGGGTACCCATAACCTCCAGTTTTAGCATTTCTGCTACCGAGCAATGGTTTTGTACCATTTGCTTGATCTCACCCTGAGCTACATCCTCTGAGACATCTAAATCAACTATGTGGGAGGCCTCCGGGGTGACAAAATCCTGCAGAGGATCAGAAGATATTCCAGGGGTCCGCTCATTAGTAGTAGGCTTGGATGCAGAAAGTTTTTCGTAACGGCGTTCTATGGCTGTCTTTGCGTTCACTAATTTTAACTGGACAAAGGTTGTGCGCGACCGGAGGTCTGTTTGGTATGACAGGAATTTACGGGCCGAACGCTCTGTATCAAACCTGAATAGCACGGGACATTGGTTTTTAATAGCCCTTTTCCTCAGTCTGGTGCAACTGATTAAATTACCTTCTAGACCGCAGATATCCATCAGTACCTTCTTGATGGTGTGAACTTTTAAACGGTCAGGTACATTATAGACCACTACCTCCGTGAGGCATTTTATCCGGTCCATGACCTCAGTACTAATAGCATTGAGGAAACGCATGGAAGTCTCGGAGCACTTTTCATCCATTACATTGCCAGGGTGAACTAGGCTTGTAATAGCCACTAAATGCTCAGCTATTGGCTGTAAGCTGTTAAAGGTCACTTTCATACTCGCCAACTCCTGTTGCAGTTGCGCGATTTCTCGGCGCATAGAAGAAAATACGTCCATCACCCTAACGGAGCACGGCATGGTCACGTTGGTCGCTGTATTGCCCCCATTTTACTCGCTTTGTTTACACGACGGCTAGTAGATATTCCTTTTTTACCGCAAGCATTTGAGACCAAGTTAGAGAGTCAGCCACGAAGGAGAATAGTAATGGAGAAGGGAGAAGTAACAAATAAGGTACAACGATATTGCCAAGGAAAATACCAGATGGCGGAAGTCTGATAAATATCAGAGTAGATATAAAAGATTTCTAGTAGGCAGACGGTAGACTGTACCAGATGTATAACTCCCACAAAGATACAACCAGTCGAGAGCGAAACGAACCAACCTGACAGGGTGACCTTGATACTTTGGGTGCAATTGCGCGTAGAAAATGTAACAACGCCGCTGTATTATGGATCCCAAGGAATAACACACGACCACACAAAGGTCGTCTGATGAACTACGCACAAATATCGAGAGAATGCCCGACAATGCTCAAACGTGTACATTAGCACTATTTGTTAAAAAGCCACTCTTATATTTGGACGCACTAATATAAATTTTTATTGCTGTAAGAGCATGGAACTTTGGTGCAAAATGAGTAGAGCCCTTGCGGAAATCGTAACTAGCATAAGCCTATAAGTATACACATATCATTTGTTTATTTATATAGCAAAAATTTACAAAATAAGATTTTTCTTATTACAACTAAAAAGTAAGGAGTCTAGTTAGGTACATTGTAACCCGAGGAAACCGCGTACCAAGTAAGAGCTACGTGGACGACCAAACCCTGGGTTTTCCAAGCATTTAGGATAATAAATGAAAAGTAGCCTGGAAAAACCAAGCTGTAACAAAGGACCCCCTAAATAAAGTTATATCCACACGAGAGGTGTTACCTAATGTTATGATTCTATAGTCAAAGGACACATCCTGCGATCCTTCGAGGATATCGCGTGCTTCAAAGCATGGTATAGCTGGAAACCACAAATTTTAATAACGGTGATTGCGTATAAACCTACCGAGTTACATAGGACAGGGCGGTTTGCGTAAGCCAGTGCCGCTCTTGATGCAGTCGGCCCACATCAACCTAGCATGGCTGCATATTACCAAGACAGATGCTGCAAAAATAGAGTTAGAACATTTGGTATGACCGCACATATAGACTTATCCCTGCTTATACACTACAGGCCTATCATTAATAATAGGCAAACTTGTATCAGAAAATTAAGCGAAATGCTACGATGCGGTCAATTTACTGTGGCGTGTACGTGTGATGCCTCAACAACTATGGGGGTGAGGGGTAGAGTTTTCAACCGCAAAGGATTATTGTGCATTATGGGTTAAGGCACAATATTTTTAATTACTTTGACCTTGCTGAGGCTTATCTATCTTGTTTAAGCGGTTTGGTACCCGTGTTCATAAAACAGGCCGTACCAACGAAAATGGATTTGGCTTTGGCGTCACACCAGTTGTCCAACTGGAGACTTAGTTGGCCGAATCTGATTCAGTACATCAGGCAAAGTAAGTACATAATAACATAAGCCAGGAGTAACCGTGTATATGAAAAAGGGGTAGCTGGTTGTTCACCCAAAATGCTGCATGGCCCATGGAGCCTCGGGGCCAGGTAAAGGATAAATTTCGCACGGCTGGTCAGGTAATTTATATTGATATTCAAAAGGTTCTAGATGTTCAGCTAGCTAAGGTGGCGTCCTGATCGGACGCGCGCCTAGCTTTCTTGCCAGTCAGGTGGAATTCAAAATGGCAAAAGTAAAGTTGGCAAAACCGGTTGCACGAAAGGACTTGGTTCTTTATGCTGCTGAACTACCGATGTTTCCAGTTTTGCTTGTTGAATTTTCAAGATAAAGATAATATACAAAATATGGGGGTAGAAGTGGGATTAGAAAGCAAGCTGCCTGCCTCTGCGGACTACTTCTCAGTGTCCATTAAGCCGACCTTGTTGACAAAGTTTTCCGAAACCACCGACTGAAGCAACCTAGAAATCGGTGTATCAACAGGCGGTGGTCATAGATAATAAACGGCGTCGCCGTTGGTTAACTCTGAGTTTTTAGCTGCGAATATACGTGTAGTTAGTTTTAGTCCACAGTCTTTGCAAAGTTGTTGTAATCTTTTCTGTCACCGTTTCATTTGAAACTGCATGTTCTTTCAATAGCAAGAGCCCCACAATTTTGACATCTGTCTCGTAAGCTAGGGCCGGTTGAACAGCCTTACTAGTCAAATCTAAAATGTTGTGGGTGTAAAGACATTTCGAAGCGACACCGGACGAACTTTTGGTAGCAGTGATCGATATTATGATGAAGATAAATGGAACTAAATATATGGTTTGAGCTGTGCAATATATATTGGACTGCAGCGACCATGTAGATATGTTACAAGTAGACGAACGAGATATGTTCTGGATGGGGATCATATTTAGCCATAACAGTTGGTCACCAATGTTTAAGGTCGTAAGCGTTTCGGCTTTGCCGGTGTTGCTGAGCGAAATGCCTAGTCGACAGTATGGCTAATCGGCGGCAATGGCTACCATTGGAGTTAAAGAAGTTGTTTGCTGTAAGCAGATCAGTAAGTTTATGTTTACTACATGCGTGCCCGGTTAGCAAGAAAGGAACAAGAGATAAAAGGACTGGTGAGATATTGGAACTGCGCATTTTCATATGGTCCTTAAGGCTGCGAACAATTAAAGGTTCGGGGTTGGTGGCATCTCCCAGCAACTTAATTTTAGAAATAAGGGTAAGAAGGTGGTTTGCCGCTGGGGTTATGATTTAGGTGGGCTGGATCGACAATGTGGTTCGCGTAGCATCGCCATGCAGCAGGCTTTCAAGGGAAGTAAGGACTAGTGTCCACAGTGTTCAGTGTAGGAATACACTGCGGTTTATATTAGATCAGTACTCCAGATTATTAAAATTAATTACAATGTTCGTAGAGCCTTATGGTTAAGTTAGTTAAAGGCAGTAGGATTGTATCTGAAACTGAAGCTTGGATTCGGGTCGCTGATTGAAACATGCAAGCCTTGGAGCTAACTTCTCTGCCACTGTGCAGTTTCTTTGTCAGTTGAGGTATATAAATTAAGAAGTATGCGTCGCCTCTCGAAACTATTGGACGAGTCCACTACGTGAGAATCTCCGCGTCGGAAAATGGTTGCATTAGGTTGGGTAAGGGAAGCTGTGGGCAGTGGCGTGGTTTCTTGTACAGATGACGCGCCTATTCTTTCTCAGTGCACTTGCATTTCGTCAGGCTGATAGTGGGAGTGTGTAGAAAAGGTGCCTGGTAAGCCAGGTAATGGATGTTGTATTAGTAATCACTCTGGAAAGTTATTTGAAGGATGTTTGTGAGTAACGTAAGTTTCGTAGAAGGCAGAAGTCACGATTAAACTGCACACGAAAATCTGCCTCGACGGGGAATCGAACCCCGGTCCACGAATTTCCGGTCCGCTGCTCTACCACTGAGCTACCGAGGGCTGACGATTAAGTGCGGAATTTAACACGCGACTTCTGCTTGGTGCGCGACGTATTGCCAATGAGCTCACAGTAACTGTCCTGGTGTTGCAGATCGGCTCAATCACTCGTCACTTCCCAGTGGACCGAAGTAACGGTCCATCCGAAGTCCAAAGGGCGATGGTAAATTATTTGAAGGATGTTTGTGAGTAACGTAAGTTTCGTAGAAGGCAGAAGTCACGATTAAACTCCACACGAAAATCGTCAGCCCTCGGTAGCTCAGTGGTAGAGCAGCGGACCGGAAATTCGTGAACCGGGGTTCGATCCCCTTAGAGGCAGATTTTCGTGTGCAGTTTCATCGTGACTTCTGCTTTCTACGAAGCTTACGTTACTCACGAACATCCTTCAAATAATTTACCATCGCCCTTTGGACTTCGGATGGACAGTTACTTCGGTCCACTGGGAAGTGACGAGTGATTGAGCCGATCTGCAACACCAGGACAGTTACTGTGAGCTCATTGGCAATACGTCCCGCACCAAGCAGAAGTCGCGTGTTAAATTCCGCACCTAATCGTCAGCCCTCGGTAGCTCAGTGGTAGAGCAGCGGACCGGAAATTCGTGGACCGGGGTTCGATCCCCGTCGAGGCAGATTTTCGTGCGCAGTTTTATTGTGACTTCTGCCTTCTACGAAACTTTGGAAAGTATGCTGGCTAGAGCTGTTTCAGTACAGCAGGCAACATGAAGAATTGATGTTAGAAGTCAAAATTATGAATGTGCGCAAAAGGTGGGAGTAATTTGTCTACACACAGCTGCGCCTAACGCATGGCAGGCATTGTAGCTAACTGAAAGGTATAACTAAACACGGCCGGCCTGGACAAGGCTAAGGGTAGTCTTAAATTTCTGGGTGATTAGCTTGTGGGTGTATGATGCTTCTGTGCCTCTAGCTTTCGTACCATTTTAATGGAATCTGAATGCTTGCATGTGGTGATAGCAAATGCGGTTGAATAAAGGAGCTGGATTTTCGTAATGCCTGCGTACCATTTTTAGATATTGAGCTGCCGGTTTATTCCTTAGACGACACTGTATACGTAGCCGAGAGGAGAAAATGGAAACCAGACTGCTTGATTCTGGGAACGGCGACGCGATTTGTAGTTACGCTTTTGGCTAGTTCGTGTATTTTTAACGAATTGTTTATAGGCAGCAACAGCGGTATTTATTCAGTGGTCCGTTTATGGTCCATTTACAATAATTGGGTGGTGGCAAGCATCTACTGCAAGCGATTTAGGGAGAAAAGATTAGGCATAACCAGTTAAGTAACGGTTGATACATAGAAGATATGGCTACGTATGTTCGCGCCGTCAAGCTAACTTTGTAGGCCAGGTGAGAGAATTTCTGTTACGTGCCTGTGCGTCAGAATAAATAGAATAATGCAATGTTTCAAAGTATCTATAGAGCAACAGTCAGGCCAGGGCAAAAGGTGCGTCCTGGTGGCTGTAGACATTAGAAGGACAAGTACGAGCACGATGGAATTGAGCAACCTACAGAGCAAGGTAGAGTGGTGTGGGGAATGTACATGAGTGTGACAAAGGAAAACATAGGCGTTGGAGCGACAAGGCTGAGGGAGGCGTCAGTAGCCAAGAGGCTCTGCGTAGGCTGCGGAATAGACAAACAGAACTAGTGCTGTCATATGCGTTGCTGATACAACGACTAAAGGTGTCGTGAGGCTTGGCTGCTAAGCAATTCAGGGGTAGATTCGATACATTTAAACTAGCAAACAACCATTATTTGGACTGTATTGTGGTGTTTTCGTACCCACGTCGGCCCGTTCTGTGTCTCGCAAATATACTTCTCATCCAGTGCGTTGTGCTTTGTCTGGCGTGGCGCAATTTGAGATGCTGCTAAGTCGTACCCCCTGCGAACACAACATATGGTATGGTGGCGGATGGATGAAGCATGTACTTATGGGATGAGGGCTCCACTCCTAATTGCGGCCGATCACTTGGCAGATATCCGCAGCGTTTGCGTCGAAGATTTGTAATATAAAGGCGTAAGGTGGTATAGAAAGCTTAAGGAGACAGAAGTGGTGAGTGGGTGGAGGTAAAGTAGCCTATCGCGCCTACTAAAAGGGTTATATAAATGCGATAGCTTCAGACTACCGGGAAACTATTGTTGCCTGGAATCTGCCAGTAGGAAGACGTAGGGCAAGACAAAATTAGCGTAATGGCTATCAAACCTAGGCTAATTTGTGTGTATGAAGGCCGTGGCGAAGAACAAATTGATGGAAGAGGGAGGTTAAAACGCCGGTAATTATGAAGTGATGGAGCTATGTAAGCCGTCGCACATTTTGAAGCTGGGGTGTCCGCGGGCCATGGCTTGTCAGGTAGTCACACATGAATAAAGCTCTGATAAGCACAGTCGAGTAGCTTGCTATGAATGATTAGATTTTTCCGAGAATGCAATTATGCGGACGCATCCAGGGAGCAGGAAACAGCTCAAGGGCAGATTTGCATAATGATTGCCGTAGTCTTGGCAAGTACAAGCATGAGGGCCACGTGAATGCTTAACGTAAAAGTGAACGACAATAATGAGTGATGCAAGCAGGCATCGGTTCTGGGGGACCATACTGAGAGACGTCAGTGATCAAAAATTCTCAGTAGGCGGGCTACTAGGCAGACAAGACTAGGGCTGCCCTAAACAATCCGGATACGAAGGCCGGTTGTAAGGTGTCGAAAGAGCTGACTGAGAAACTATGGAGCATTCCTGCAGTCATGGTGGGTTAAAACTACGCCTAGTTGCTGTAGGAAAGTAGAATGAGTAAGTGTGGTTGCTAAAGAGTAGGTTGAGGAAGACCAGAGGACAGTGGTGGGGAGTGTATGTGGTTAGCGGCACAAAAGAGACAGGCTATGCCGATTTGTCAGTGGTCGGGATTCCGACAGAAAATGGTTGGTTGGATAGATTGGGTAGGGTTAACCAACGTTGTCGATATGCGGACAAAGGAGAGGGAGCCATAGGAAGGTGTATATGCTATGCAACAATTAAAGTTATAGCTCATGATGGGAAGAAGGGATGGCTTACAATAGTGGAGTAAGGAAAAATGTGAGTCTGTGGACCATTTAGCAGTGGGGACAGCGGCCTACGACTTGTCAGATGACGGGAGGAAGTTAAAGTAAGATTTAGGTCCAGATAATCCGTGTCCAAACGTTGCACACGAAGCAGAAGATGTAGGGAGCTGAAGTTGACGTAAATATTAAGGTAAAGAAACCTAAAATTACACAGTGTAACCGCATTTGGATCTACAGTGAATTGCAGAATTAACGGCTCAAGTGGTCAGCAAAAGGTCAATAATATGCACCAGTATTCACAGCGATAAATCACTGCAAATTAAATCCAGCACCGCCTATAGGTGGTTTGGATTTATGTAATACTAAGTAGCAGCGAGTCATCATTAAGACAAGCTTTATTTAGTAACCCCATAAAAGTTGCCTCAGATTGAAGTATTTTTACCGACTAGCTTATACACTGGTTCGAGTTAACCAAGAGGAAACTGGACACATCGAATTTTGCACCTCAACAATTGTTCTCGTACGTAGAACGTTCAGGACGTCAAACATGTTCATGGACCTTGAGAGAACGTGTGTGTAAAGCGCTCACTTATGCACACGTGCTTTTTCACTGTCTCTCAGTAGCATTTTGCCGCCCACATTTTGACTTAGCATTAATCGCTTTACTTGTAAATGCTTCACTATGTAATATTATTCTCCCGAGTACACCCAAGTGCATACTACATTTAACCTGAATTCTAAATTCCGGGCAGTGTTTTGCCCATATCCAATTGCCAATAGTTGCGTAACTTCAACCATCGGAGAAATTGTTTGGCCTCACCCCATAGACCACCTCCAAGGCTTTTGAAAGCACTTTCACTTACTCAAATCCTACCTTGCTTGGATCAGCTATAGGTATCAAGGCAAATTCGTCCGGCGCGATTAATAGGATTAACCACGAAAATCCATAACTACACCCTCTTGTTATCCGCCCCGCGTTCACACTGCCACATTTGCCTGGCACGTCAGCGGGGACCGTTTGCAAGCACACAAATGCAGCGTGCACACTGTGACCTTGCCGATAACGTCAGTAAAAAAATAACACTACCGTAGAAGGTGAATCATACAGACGATACGCAAAAGTTGCTCAACAAGTGCGCTGTTCATTGTGCCACTGCCTAAGGACCTAGGTGGATCATGGTCCAAACTTGCTATGGGGGCATACGGTGCCCTTACCGCTTCAAGCTTTTCCCTACGCCATGCCACCGAGTTAAACCTAGCCAGGCCAAGTTATTAAACAAACCATGATCTCTATGGCTCTTCGTGAAATGCACATCTATCCCACTAATAAAATGCGGGCTCCTTTTATCTCCGAAGTACAGTCAGCTTCTATCCAAGGTTAATGAAGTGGTAAACGCCAATGTCACTACGGTTGGGGCAAGTTTGGTGGACTGTACAACATAATCCTCCCCCTGAGCGCTGATCCTATCGCCAGAAGAACGGCCAGTAACACAGTAAGTGAGCACTAAGAACCCAGAACATCTACTACTGTTCCGATACCACACAAGGCGTACATTTGACTAATGCGGCTCGGAGTAACTACACTTACAACCTCCTGACGGTGTGCGTAGAAAAGAGCAAACCGGTACTGGCGAAATAGGGGTAACGGATGCCTCCAAGAAGAGCCGTCACTTAAAATGAACCCCACACTCCCTTAGATTGAAACCTGAGCAACGTAGCGGAGTTTTTCTAATGCAAGCACCGACGGTATCCTCTGGTAAATCACCGAGTCATTAGACCACTATCCGCGGTATGTAGAAAAGTGTAAAGGAACAACTACCTGCACTGTGCTTGCTGTGCTCCAAAGTCCCAAAATCAAAGTCGACAGCAGTAAGGGGCAGGCAGTTGCATGACCTCATCACGTAAAATATTATTAATAACCTAATCGGGGTAGTACTGAAATATGTACACGTAGTGTGTATTACGCGACACCCCAGGTCTGAGCATTTCGGAAAGCATAGACTTCTGCGTGTTGTGCTGAACTCCAGCCCGGCAGTATATCAGTACACCGTAGACAGGTAGTCTCAGAAATGAACAACGTTCCATCCGTATATTACTAGACGTCCCATGGGGCGAGCTTTATTGAGTAACCCGCGACATAGAGGACCATCGAAAGGAAACTACAACCAGAACCATACTACTTCACCGGGCCCTTGAAACTGAAGCATGTGAGCAAAACGCAACAATAACCTAACTTACTGAACAGTGGTGTTACATTCGTGAAACTCTGCTTGGATGATGTATTAACGAAATCCGTATCACGGCTGCCTATCTCACCGGACAACAAAGGAAGTGCCCTGCAGCCAAAACGTATGGTAGCACAGCTGCTAGAAACTGGTACGGATTTCGTTGCAAACTAACATCTGAGTTTTGGCTGAAGACAGTCGACGAGATGCCTCCTAATGTTGATAAATCACCCAAAGGACCAAACGCGACGGGGCTATAAAGGCACTATTTACCAGTAGCCCGTCTAATGAACCTATACAACCTGTAGAAGATGATATTGACCAAACGTCTGACCCTATACGTAAAAGATTAGACACGCTACTAACCACGAGGGCGATAAACCCTTCTCCAAGTAAACACTGAGAAAACGATTTGTCGCTGGCTGCTCACTGGTCGGCGAAATGTCACCTATGAAGTGCACAACCTCGGAACCACTGTCTTAATGTGGGAAACGTTCACGCATGTACACTAACGCCCAAGGACTCCTCAGTAAACTTACCTGGCTTCGGCAACTTCATGTTGTGAATGCTTGGGACCTTATTTTTAGTACCGAAAGTTGGTTGCACCAAGAGGTGACGGATGCTGAGGTTGAGATAGTCGGTACGTCATTCATCCGGAACATCCGCTCCGGCAGAATTGGTGGGGTCCTACTCTACTACCATAGCGACCTGCAATGTGCTATAGTTGCTGAGCTGGAAACTCATGTAACTGACACACTTTTTTGCTGTCTCCGACTAAGACAAAACGACGCATGTATTGTAGCTGTCGTTTACGGCCCGCACAACGTCCACTCAGGAAATGAGTTCCCGCTTGATAGGTGCACTTAACAGAATAACACATACTAGGTACAGCCAGGTTCTCATCACCGGGCACTAAGTCTACACAATCTGGTGGTATCGGTTTCACCCAGAGACCAGCTCCAAGCCAAATTGCATGAACTGATTGCTAATATGCCCTCGTACCATCATGTCAGAACGCCCACTAGCTTCGGGACAGTAAACAAACCGTCCATATTAGACCTTGTCCTCACGAATGCGGAGCTCATGGTTGACAAGTTATTGATGGATATTCCATTAAGTCTCATAGACCACGTAGTGTGACGTTCAGCTTTGCGTGTTATGCAGTGTATCCATCTGAACATTCGGAACCAACTCATACAATCAGGCTACCACTTCTTGATCAAGCTCCTCGACGCAACTGTCTGGGACTTCTCAAACAACATTCCCCTTGACTTTTCGACAGAGCTCCTTGATATGCTCAACAATCTCGTCCACAAAGCACCAGATACCAAGCTTCTTCGTGTCGCCAAACCGCCTTTCATTCTATAAATAAACAAATAAATGAATATTTTATTCTCGACTAAGGAGCAGAACTTGAAATGTCCCGCGATAATAGCTGCAGCACGACGTGCCTACAAGCTTAACTTCGTCTCAGACACTTGGGGCAATGTGCTGACCTATCGCCACCGGTGCCTTGCAATTGTCCGTGAGGATGCATTAACTTAGCATCAGTGTCTAGCTAAAATATTGCTGGCAAACGGCAAACTGCTGTATAGGTATGTCAACAATCTTCCAAAGTGAAGCATGGAACGCCTTCACTGTTCAAGACAGGCGGTAGAGTACGAATCGCCAAAACGTCATGCACACTACTGACTCCATTGTTTCAAGGTAAGTTTCGACCTAACAATTGTGCTAAGAAAGTTGCTCTCACTGTGCCATCATAGCTCTTCGGGAGTCAGTAATATCCGTACGAAAGCACTTAAGGCTGTGACCACCAACTTGGTTGAAGCACTGCCACGGTTCTTCCAAAGGTGTTTTGATGAACAGCAAGTCCATACTGTGTAGGGCCTTGGCATTATCACCCAAAGTTTTAAAGGCAGTAGCCGTTCAACTCCTACAAACTATCGCCCTGTGATTGTACCCCTGTGTTCGCGACGTCGACGGAAGTAGGGGTCGCCGGGGTTCTAATTGGCCACCTGGAAAATACAACCTCTTGGCATCGGAGCAGCATGGCCTCCGTTAACACCGGTCATTCACCAACAACCTACAGCTTGCGCGAGCTAGTTGGACGGAAGGGACTGATGTAGGGATCAGCTTTGACGTCATCTATCTAGATTTTGCTAAAGCTTTGGACCGCCTGGATTTCCGCCTCCTACTTCACGAGCTAGAGGGCTACGAAATCAGAAATCCTAGGCTCGTTCGGATTGGCAACTTTCTTCATCAACGGAAGCCTTCATTACGAAGTATAAGATCCACTCTAACCCGATTGAGGTGGATGGTGGTTTCCCACAAGGATGGAACCGCGTTTATTCCTGGTGTTTGTCAACGATCTTGCAAGAGTTATCCCTTCAAAGTTCCTGCTTTTTGCCGCTGATGTCAAGACATGTCGGGCGATTCGTATCAAGAATGAGCACGATCTACTCTAACATGACTTAGATTGCATTTATGAATGAGCAAAGTGAAACCTGCTTTCGTTGAACATGGTCAAATGCAAGGTGACCCGTCTGCGTCACCAGTATATGAGCGCTTACAAGATTGAGGCCCACACCTTGGAAAAGGCCTCTCAGGAGTGTGACCGACGTGTAGTGCTGCAGGAAGATCTTCCGTGTTTAAAACAAGCAGAGAACGCGATGAGCACTAGCAAACAATACTATAACTTACTTCACAGAGCGTTCGGTCGGTGTGAACCCCTCATCTTTACCCAAATGCTTTACGCTTACATGCGACCGCAAGTGCAGCGTGGTATCCAGAAGTGGCAGCGGTGCAAAAACAGGATCCCCTTGCTCTCCAGGCTTCTCAACCAAGGGTAACCACGTATGCCTGAGGAGTATTTCGTCTGCCCTATCAGCTTAGACTGAAACCTCTAAGAATGTATGGAGGCCGTATTTGGCTTTTGCGGGAGATCGCATAATGTTTACCGGTATCTGAAGAAACCAAACCACATTTGCTGTCTGCAGCTGGAATCGAACCACGAAACTATCTTAAGAGGTCATCCTTTGAAACCGAAACTACACTAGATGGGTATTGAATGCGGTAGAAATTTCGTTGCAATCCATGGAACGCCGTCCCTAATTATGTCGTCTCTGCTCCCAAGTTGGAGGTAGTTAAAAAACGGATTGATGATGCCTTGTCTCGTTTGCATATCATTCTGTGGCTTGTTGTCCAAGGGCTACAAATCGCAATCAACCGGTCTTAAGCAACTCTCAAGCAATGGATTAATGGATTTGTACTTTTAATACGCGAAAATCTGCTATTCTACATAAGTCTATGCTGTGTCCACCAACGCTTTTCGCTTTACCATGCAGTTTAAGTTTCGTACTAATTTCCATCACACGAGACTTGTTAGACTGCTTGTTTTACCTTAATACATCATTGTTCCCGCGTTCCATCTTCTTCATCCATTTGTGCCAAGACCTGATGCTACAAGGCTTATCGGTTAACCGTCTAATCGCTCCTGCTACCCAAAAAATTTGCGCGTATGCAACCGTTATATATGAGGACAGCCTTAGAATGTTGTTGCAAATTCTACTCCGGCATACCAACCATACTGCCATGCACATCCAATACCACAGGATCTACGGATGCAAGTATAAATGCATGTATTTCAGTGCCCGTTCACCTAACGCTAACGAGTTGTATGCGAATCAAACTGAGAGAAAGCACCACATATGCCATCTGCTGTGTTCTGCATTAAAAAAGGAACACGGTATGGAAAATACCAAATGTATACGATTCCCATAAGGTGGTCCCACCTTATAGTCGTTGAACAGCCATAAAAGCCAAACACCTGTATTGCTTTATCATACACAGCGCGAACAATCGGAGTAATAGTAGGAATCGGATAATCTACCGCTCGCGGAATACGTGAACCCGCTTCCGTGGAGGTTTTCCAGGGAAAGGTGAAATGGAAAGATCAGGATTATGTGTGCTGGAGTTGTCAACAGGTAGGTAACAACCATTTGACTTGACGCACATCCCTGTGCCAGTTAGCAAAGAAAATTTATCTGCGTCAGTTTACGATGTAAACCCGCTATATTCCACAGCGACTGGTGTCATTCCAGAGATCTGGGCGTCAGGTCCATTCACCAAAACCGGCTTCCGCTCCTGCTGGTTATCGGCGCAACTCGCAAGTGAATGCAGAATTAAGCACCCGGCAGGTTGGGTAGCACGATGTATCAGATCACCGTCATATCCTTGGCCTTGTGAACCTTTTGCGTCACACAATTAGTTACCGTTGCTAGCGGCAGAACCTGGAGGAGCGAATAGGCCTCCGTCCGCAACGCCATGGTTGTCAGTGCTTAATGAAAACCGATCACGGTCATGAAGCTGCTACTCCACATTTGACCGCTTACGTCGGGCATTATTTATAAATGGGATTGATGCTCATCCCAGTTTCATTGGTAATACCAGTGTCCAGCAAAGTGGGCCCCTTACAGCAACCGGCTGCTCTTTCACTGGGACACTGCATCAGATGCTATTGAGCTGCATGTACATAAGCTGCAACCCTGACTCGAACGCAGTTATCTTGGAGCTTGTTAAATTTACCCCTTAAGTTTCAACCAGTGACGTTCTATAGTTAAAATAGCACGTTTAGATGATGGTAACTTCAACGTCTCAATGCAATAGGCATATGGGACATGAATCCGCTCAACACAACTGTTGGTTTAATTGTACTTGACGGTGCCTGCATCGACAGTGGAGGTACAGGTTATACTTCTGACCTCCAACGACTCAGACTAAGTTTCCATACCAACCTCACTGACTAAAGGTTCTTGCACTATGGTTATAGCTTAGGCACCGTCATGCAGCGGGTATGTCTCAATCGATCCGCAAGTACCACTTGGATGTACAAGTACTACGCCAGGCAGTACAGCTTGTCGCGAGCCTGGAACAACGCAACAGCTGAGTGCCTAATTGCAGTGTACCCTGCTCTCTTTCGAAATGTGGTAGTGGCATGTGGCGACCTTTTCTAACAGACTGGTTAAAGCGGCTATTCGTTATACAAGTGGCAGCCACTTGACCACCGCTGAGAAATGTGCAGCATACTTTCTTCTGTCTCATCCATTCACATCTATCAAGCAAAGAGAAGCCAGAACCTCGCTGCACACTACAATACCATGTGGATCAACACGGACAGAGCAACTCGGTTTTGGCTCCACTATGGGCTTCACATGGTGACTGATACTGGCTTCATTCCATCTACGTGCTAGGAGTAGCGGATGTCATACACTAGGTGGCCCTACTTCGGACAACGATGCTATCTCTCCTAACCGCCAGCACATATTGCAGGTTTTAGAGAAGAGTAAATCAGGTATACCATTGCAGGTGCTTGCTCTCCTTCCGTGCAAGCTGGTATCCGCTATCCGCATCCATCCAATTTCCTGTACCCAGGCAGGGCTCGTACAATTCTCTCAGCTGTTGCGACCTAATCGAGGGCAGATGGGAACCCAATCTGTGTCAACGCTAGGTGACAAGTGCCCAGCTTAAAAAAGGCAAGAAATGGCCTCAGAATCTTGCGCATTTGCTTGACATCCAACAACAATTCATCAATATTTGATCTGGCAAACACATGCTTCTGATCAAAAAATCAAATAGGATAGTTCCATTGCAGACGTAAGTCTGGGAAGTAGGCAACATAGCGCACTCGCTAATAGCTTCTTGCTTCCGGTTGCGCCAATAATACAAGTAATAAAACCGTTGTCTAGATCCTGCACCCCTTCAAAAAGAAGAACTGAAAGGCTTTCATGCACTGCTAGTAAGTGGCAGTGTTACCATCAAATTATTCGAGTTGAACCCCTAGCAAAGCCAGTTGACAATCGTCAACCCTCTCTGATTAACCATAATAGGCTTCAATCTTTGCTCGTTTATAGAGGCTCAATCTCAATCATAAGTGCTATTCTGTAATTTGACAGTTACCAGACGTTATCACAAACTAGCACATTGATAACAGGCTTTGACTCTTCCAACAAAAAACGTTTCTTTTTTTACTCTACTTGTTCCAAAGCAATATTGAACCATTAGAATCATTTCTAAGTCTAGTACTCTCTTTAGCACTTTGATCAACTGCCAACCTAGAGCGTGCAGCGACATCAACTGCGTCAACAGCAGGGATCAACTTACAGAACATTTCCAATCATTCCAGCATTGTTCCTTGCCAAACTTCTATGAACTTGTTCAAGCGCTGATGACAGAACAAGTAAGCGCGGCTGTTGTGCATTGTTACCGATGCTTCGCTCCTAGGTTTGCTCTAATGGCAAAGTCCTGAGTCGATTGGGAAAACGAAGTCGGGAATGATTACGGTGGGTTTTACGAGAGCTTAGAGTATCAATTCAAATACCAAACTTAACAGTGTCCATGCTAAAACTGTCCGACAACCTCTCTCAAATTCCAATAGCCAGAAAAGCTGCAACTCAACAGGACTAGCGTACCAACACATACTACTCACATGAACAAATTGACGTAGCTGTCACAGGTAAAGCGGAGCCCTACGATCAACAATGCAAACAGTCAGTCCACTCAGGCAAGCGACCGGTGGCAAGCGCGGTCGGTGAATTCACATTGGTATCAGTCATTTTCACACATTCATGCTGGGCTAGCGTCACTGGGTTAAGCGTGGACAGTGTAAAAGTTCATAGCGGGAATTTTCCTACTTGCAAAGAACTAACTAATACACTAAGCTCGGGAAAACTCAAAACATGTAGGAAGGGAAATAATGAAGTGCTTGTATGGTCATAACTAGCGTAACAGAGCCTATTTGGTTGGCGCTGTGGTTCGTCTCGCAAAACGAACGCGGTGCAGCGGATTAATTGCGAAACGTTTATTCGCACTCCATGCTTTAATCAAAGATGAGTTACTTATTTTCGTGCTAGTTTATATGTTTGATCCTGTTTATCGTCTTTTGTACGCAGTTTATTGTATCTGATTTGTATGAGCCTAGGCATTTCTCACGACAGCTGGGCTCTGACCAATGGCGGTAATTTTGTAACGCGCCAAGGTGAAATGGAACAGCAGGCATCAAGAGAGCAACCGCAAGTCTAAGGAATTAAGTATTAAAGTTTCAATAATAAAAAGGAGTGCACTGCGCGTGTTTGTAACCTGTTTACATAATGTAACGTGTGTAGCAAAGTATTTTACTGTAACCATGGTAACCTGTCCTCGATAATTCCAAACAGAGTAATTGCAGCGAAGTACTGATATTTCAGGGACTTGATAAAGAGTGGAATGTGTTAGTCGTATAATAAACGTAGGCCCATTGCAAGTACCCCATGAATGAAAAGGTGCTGAAACGCTGTAGCAAATATACTATTCAGGCTTACCTCACATGGTGTGCTGTAATTAATCGTTGGTTATGAATGCTCATAAAATATTAGTTGTTGCACAGGGAAAATCAGGAAATCCGCAACGGGAAGTAACTGGAATCCTGGAGCAAACTGAAAACGGAAATGGTAGGGTTGTTGAATGTTAACCGGTGAATGAGATCCAAGAGCCATATTATTTTGAGATATGCACTTA
The DNA here is from genome assembly GCA_944474145.2 of Dicrocoelium dendriticum. Classification (NCBI taxonomy): domain Eukaryota; kingdom Metazoa; phylum Platyhelminthes; class Trematoda; order Plagiorchiida; family Dicrocoeliidae; genus Dicrocoelium; species Dicrocoelium dendriticum. Next base: position 107,599,643 of record OX104065.1, read on the forward strand.
AATGGAGGAACGTGCAAAATCCATATGAGAAGTACACATAAGTAGATAATGCTCGGAATAAAATGGATGCTGTAAAACTGACAAGGGTAATGCGAACGCACAAGAAGTGTACAGGTGCGCACTATGTTGGAGTACCTACAAATAATTGTCGCGGAATTCATTTCGGATTAATAATGTGTCCGTCATTCGGTAGGCATACTGCGCAGGGCTGGTGCAAATGTAATGATGAATAGAAATAGCAGGATATATGATGATTAAACGCAAGGGTCTATTTAACTATGTGAAACCGCAGTTAAAAAACACCAGATAGCCCAGCTAGTATGGCTATATTTATATATTCCGAAAGAAATATGTGTACGTTCATATATTTATTTATACCATGTTTATATATGATAATATAAATGAGTAGGATTAGAACGATATGATATATACAAAAATAAACATGCTTTGGCAAAGTCCTATATATATAACGTTGGCGGCATCCGGTTTCAGGTTGGCCTGTCACTGTGGCTAGCCACAGGACGCCTGCCCCTAAAGAGGAACCACGGGTGGCATGCATTGCACCATCCACAGCTCCAACCACACATCCCATATACAGTGTCAACCCGAAGGAATAAGACCGGGAGGCATGTGGATGGAAGCCACGTTTCATCAACGGAGCCGGCCCACGCTCATTCACAGGCAAACACAAACACACTGTATTTGGGGAATCAAGCGCACACAGGGCGGTGGCTGGACCGTAGTACGCTCCACACTGAGTGCATGTAACCACTCTTCAAGCCTAGCACGGCCACAAGGACCGTGCACCCCGTCCCCTCCAGCAAAGACCAACTGTCTCGTGGAGCCAGTATGAACGAGGTAGTGGGTAACAGACAGGTAGGCACCTTGTTAACATACACATCAAGCGCAGCCACACCGGGCATATCAAGCAACAGCCATTCACTTTGAAAGACAAGCTGAAATAAAATAAATCCAATAATGCATATGATACGGTGGCATAACTCTTCGCTAAATTACAATATGAAGTAAGTTGGTTAGTAACGAATCCGTGATAAGTAAGAAATGTCCATGTTAAATAAAAATGCTACAAACACAACAAAATTACCGAAGATGAGCGCAATTAGCGTAAACAACGTGGCCAGCTAATGGAAGATTATCCAGATAGGCAGAACAAACCAAATAAAGTGGAATGAAATTCAGCCAGCTTAAAAAGACCTAGTTTAAGTGTAAGTAGGTTTAGCTCAACTGCAGTGAAAAAATATTAAGAATGCAACATCAGCCTCAGCATGGGGCACACATACATACATGGTTGGCGGCATCCGGTTTCGGATTTGCCTGTCACTGTGGCCAGCCACAGGACGCCTGCGCCTACAGAGCGACCATGGGTGGCTTGCGCTGCGCCACCCACTGCACCAACCACACACTCCATATCCAGTGTAAACCCAAAGGAATAAGACCGGGAGGCATGTGGATGGGAGCCACGTTTCATCGACGGAGCCGGCCCACACTCCCTCACAAAGCAAACACAAACACGCTGTATTTTGGAAATCAAGCGCACACTAAGCGGCGGCTGGATCGTAGTCCGCTCCACACTGAGTGCATGTAACCACTCTTCGAGCCTAGCACGGCCACAAGGACCGTGCACCCCGTCTCCTTCAGCGACGACGAACTGTCTCGTGGAGCCAGTATGAACGAGGTAGTGGGTAACAGACAGGTAGGCACCTTGTCAACTTGCACACGAAGCGCAGCCACACCGGGGCTATTAAGGAACAGCCAATCACTTGATGTGATAAGATATAACGAAATAAATAAATAATGCGTACGGATACCGAAAAATAACTCTTCACTCAATGAGCTAATAAAAAGGATTAGGAACGAATCCGCGATAAGTTCACGAAGGCAGAAAGTATATTTTACGAAAACGCCACAAACACGAGAATGTCATCGAAATTACCTACTATTGGCTTAAGCGACGTGTGCAAATTTACAGAGCGTATTGTTAGACATTTATTTCAGAAAGAAAAGCATTAGGAAAAAAGTTTAAACCCATCACCTAAAATAACTAAGTAAATAAATAAAATATATATGCAAATCATGCTAACACATGCCCATAGATTTAGACGTAATATTTATAAATGAAACATATGGATGTTTACATATGTGACTTAAGTTGGGAAATGTGATAACGCATCCGCCAATCGGTAAATGCGGCCAGTCACTATGTAGGGAGGCATCTTTCTTCCGTATACTGTCAGCACTGGTAATCAACAGCGGCATAATACTAGGCCATCGGCATAATTGTTGCTACATGCATGTTCCAAATGCAATGTAGCCATGTGTGGTGTCTTCGGGTGGGCAACATGCACTGAACCTTTTCTAAAAGTAACTTAGGTAAGTAAAAATTTATCTTATGTAAGCGGAAACCTGCTCATGGTGCTACAATGGGAAAACGCGGAATATTTTGTGGGGTAAATTTTTGTGGGATAATGTACTCCCAATGTTTGACGTAGCTCATGATCCATATAGCATTGCTTAGCTTTGTAGTACATGCATGAACGCAGTGTGGTGAATTGTTATTATGCGAAAATGAAGCGCATGCAACACAACGGGAAACTTACAGAAGAGACCAGGCCTGCACTTAGTAATTTTGCATTGGCGATGCTGAATGGAAAGGAATTGGAATGGTTGCACATGACTAACAACGTCCACAACAAATCGAGACTTAGGTATTATGAGGACTGTTTTCCTTGGGTGTGAAAACAGACATTCCAACCATACGCGACTACTGTCGCCTGATTTTGATCATTCAAAGTGCTTCTAACACGCAAAGCGACAATACTGACAAATGGTTGGTGGTTTTTGGTCACGGCATAGAAGGGCCATGCTTGAGAACCGGAAGTGTAATGGAGCGTTAGAGAATATGGTCTACAATCACGGACCCATCCACTGAACTAGCAGCCGTGGTGCGGCGCAAGCAAGCATTTGAGTGGGCCCTACTGGCTTGTAAGGATGCACCATAAGGCTATAGAACAGTACGGCTCTTGAAAGGGCCGTCGGGTCGTTCACGAAGTAATTGGAAAGCAGAGGTAGTTAACATTGCGGACTAACCACGGAATGCAAACGTCGTGGCGGGCAGTTAGGATATCTGAGTACCGGTTATGCTATATGCGGAGTGGGCTGGAATGCACGGAAGCACGGGCGTTAATCTGAAAACTCACTGCTTGGAGTAGTACCATTCACCTGTGAACATGCGTGGCACTGCGGTGCGGTAAACAAATAACTGCGTGTAGCATGCGGGCAAGAAGTTGGGCCAGGGGCGCGGTAGACAAAACACTTCGAAATAAAGGTGAAGCAAGTCCCTGCACACTTACATTCTCCGCTA